>JAOTAY010000191.1:13737247-13776179 GCA_025629805.1 Erythroxylum baracoense
AATAATAATAATAATAATAATAATAATAATAATAATTATTATTATTATTATTATTATTATTATTATTATTATTATTAACAGTATGTAGGAAATTAATAATTACAGTAATATTACTATTAAGAATATTTATATTTCGTTTGTATATTTTATCCACTCATGATTAATAATAATAATATGAATAATAATATTACTATTATTGTACTTATTATTATTTTTTGTATTAAATTATTTCTATTATTATTATTATTATTTAGTATTAAATTATTATTATTATTATTATTATTATTATTATTATTTAGTATTATATTATTATTATTATTATTATTATTATTATTATTATTATGAACTTTTGAATTTTGAATTTTGAAAAATGAAAGCTTGAAAATGAAAATGAGAGATATTTGTGAAAGAAACTTAGGCGAGAGAGAGCAGAAGACTAGGCGTAAAAAGGAGTCTGTGTTTTCCGGACATTGTCTTTCTTCAGCATAGTCGCGATCGTTCCTGGTCAGAAAAGATAATGTCGCAATGGTTCCTTAGAACGATCGCGACTCTGAACACAAAAACAGATGTCGCGATCGTTCCTCAGAAGGATCGTGACACTGCTGAGATAAACAAATGTCGCGATCGTTTTGAGGAACGATCGCGACTCTGCCTTTTAACCTATTACTTGATACTATTTTCCTTGTTCTTCTTGTTCTTCCTAACTAAAATTTTTTCCTTCTTTCTTTCTTTCACCTATAACTACTTCTATAAATTATGTTAACCCTATTTTTTACTTCCAAATAGGTGAGCAAACTCATAAGCAGATCAAAACTTAAGATTAAACATAAAAATATAAATAATTACAATAATAGTAATAATATTGTTAATCTTATTATATTCATCATAAATGGATTAAATACATAAACGAAATATAAATATTCTTAATATTCATATTATTGTAATTAGTAATTTCCTACTTAATGTTAACAATTATTATTATTATTATTAAATAATTACTTAATTATTTTTACAATTATTATTATTGCTAATTTTATATTCCTTATTAATATTATATATTATATGATTATTAATTATTATTTTCTTAAATTATTCTTATAATTAAATAATTCTTATTATTATTTAACGTTTTATTTATTAATTATATTAAATAATATTATTCAATTCCTTATTATTATTAATTTTGTTCTTAAAAATAATAAGGATACAATTATATAAGTGGAACAGTAGAAGTTGAAACAAAAATTCAGAACTGCAAAAGTCACAGGTGTGACAAATTTTAGTCACGCCTGTGACAAATAATAATAATAATAATAATAATAATAATAATAATAATAATAATAATAATAATGTATTTATTATTAAATTTTTGTTATTCTTTAAAAGAAGTGGAAAAAGTCACGAGTGTGACTTAAAAAGTCACGGGTGTGACTTGAAAGTCACAATCGTGACTTTTTCCACTTCTTCTTTTTCTTTATATTTCATTACTTCATTCACAATAATAAGTTAATAAGATTAATAATTTAAATAATTATAAGCAAAAAAATATTTTATAAAAATAGAAATAAAATTAATATATTCCTTAATAATAATAAAGAATATAATAATAGTAATAATAATTAAATAATATTAATTATATAAAGGAAATTAATAATAATAATATATACAAAATTATTAATAATAATAAAATTAATAAAAATTATTAGTTTTATAATTATAAGTATAACAATCAGTTAAATATATTTAATAACAATAAATAATAAGAATAAGAATAATAAAATTAATAAGAATAATAATTTATATAAAAATTGGAAGAAAATTTTAATATTTATAAGAATTTTAATAATAATAATACAAAAAATTTTATTTAATAAATTTAATCATAATAAGGAATAGAAAATTAACACTATATAAGTAAATTAAAACATAAATAAAACGGAATTTAATAATAATAAAAAGAATAATAAAAAATTAATAATAGTAATTTATAATAATAAGTATATATACTAAAGTAGAAAAATAAAAATAAAAATAATATTAATATTAATAATAAAGAATTATACTCAATTAAAAAATTAAAAAAAATAATAAAGGTGGATAAGAATAATAATAATTAATAAGAAGAAACTTAATAATAATAAAGAATTTAATAAATATAACAATAAGTAAAATAAAATAAATTTAATAATAATAACTAATTATAATATTTTCTTATTTATGTATTAATTAAAATTCAATTTAATTAAAGTCATATTAATATATTTAATTTTAAAAAATTGTATAAATTAATTTTTAGCCAAACCTATTTAAAAAGAGGAGGAGACATTGGCGCAAAACTGAAGGCAATGAAACACAACTCTCCCGGACCGGACACATTCTAACGTGTCGACGTGTCATAATTTTGTCTTTACCTTAGAAAACATTCACAGTTCATTGCTTCATCCACACCTTCTTTCATTGGCCAACACATACACAATGTTCATCTCCATCCCCACCATTAATGGCCACCACCACCACCACAACAAACCTCTCTCTAATCTCACCTCCGCCATCACACTCTGCTACGGCCACCAGCTCTCCTCCACTTCTCACCTCAAATTCCAGAACCCCCCCACCACCATCTCCTCCTCCTCCTTCCCATTCAAGCCATTTCTGCTCACTTCCACCAACACCAATGCTTCCAACAACAACATCAACAACAGCATCATCACTTCTCTTGAGACTTCTAACAAGCTTCGCCACCTGAAGTTCACGACTTCCCGCGATGAACATGACGGAGGAGAAATAACAGTGTCGTCGGCCTCCGCCGTTGCCTCCGCGATTCGCCGGTGTTCAACTTCTCCGGTGGAATTTGTGCAAAGGATCGAAAAGGGTCAGAAGAGCAAGTTGGTGATGCCAAGTTCTGATTTTCTGAGACTTTGCGTTGAGCAATTAGACCTGTTTCGTAGAGTCGTCAACCCTGATGCTGTTCTCTCGGTTGATCCCATCAAGTTCCTTTTTCTTTTCTTTCTGTCTTTTTTCGGTTACACTTTCACGAGAAAGTGACGGAAAAGGAATGAACATGAATGAATGAAGATGGATGAATGAATGATTTGTGCAGGTTTATGTGAGGCCGGCGGGTAGTTACGTTATGGACAGGCTAGAGCTGCGTAGAATTACTTCTTATCCTGGAGGGAATACTGCCGAAGTTGTGATTTTGATCGGTAATTTCAATATTCCAACAGGGTTACGCGCAGCAGAAGCTGCTTTCTCCTGCCAACAAGTATGTCATTTCGTATCTTAACATAATTGTAGCAAAGTGATGATATTTGTTGTCGATCTCTTACTGTGTTCTTTCCGAAATTTGTTTAAAATTGAAGGTTGAATTAGTTACTGAGCATCGTGCAGTGGTGTTTCCAATGGTGAAACATCCTTTTGTGGTTGGGTTCTTGGTTGCTGAATTGCCGGAGATGGAAGTGGAACTGTCATCGAGAAATGCGCCAAGTGAGGAGCATGACTTTGTTCACTTTCCCTCGCCGGAGGAAGCCTACGGTTTATCTTCTGATTATGATAAGAAATTTTCGGGAATTCGATCATTGAATGATCAGCCATTGAAAATTGTTGAGTTTACTGCTGAACAGAGAACTAATGCTATTCACATCTCTCAGTCATTAGCTATGGCTTATGTTATGGACCAGGTGGCTTACTTTCTGACTTTCTGAAATGCTTAGCTTGAAATCATGGAGCTATCTGTAGCCCTTTTATATGTTATTCCTACTGAATTCATTTGTATAACTTGCTTGAAAGTCGAAAGACCATGTTTTAGTCTCTAAAATTTATATTCTTTTAACTGACATGTAGCAGTGTTTAGGCAATGCTACAATTGTTTAATTGACAACACTAATTGAATTGTGAGAATTTATTTTGTTTTCTTAGTTTATAGTGAATGGATTCTCTTCGAGGCATATCCTCTCCTTGCAGGGTGATCACTCTCCTATTTGTTTCTTTCACAGAAAGCAATGTTACTACAGCAATCATCATGGCAAAATAATGTGAGAATGAGTAACCTGGTTGAACAGGTAAACCATTCTAAGGGTCATTTAATGGTATGATATTTGAAATCTTTTAGTGCTAATATGCTGAGTTCTTTTCTGCTGAATTACCTTCAGATTCGAGGTCCTCTGTCTAGCGTTCGAACTTTAAGTAAAATGTTATCCACTTACGTCAAGAAAAGTGAGGCATGTGCTTTTACTTTGTCTTACATTGTAACTCCTTTTTCTTCTCACATTATATTGAGATATTCCAGTGTTGATTTGCAGATCTCCTATGACATTGTTGAAGACATACTGGTACAAGGTGATCGAATTAGCAATACCCTTCAAGAACTGCAGGATGCTGTGTATTTGACAAAGGCGATCTCTCTTTCTCTTTCTTCCTCTTTTGGAGAATAGAAGACCATATATTTGCAGTTCTCTTCTATATTTTAGTGATGATTTTTATTTATTTTTCCGGTATCCATACTAATAGGCTTTAGAGAACTTGAGTGAATAAGAACCTGTCCTGAACAAACCTCTTAATACAACCAAAAGGAAAACAAGGAAAGATGAATAAATGTTATGTGACACTTGTAGATTTCATTTTCTTTCTAACAACGTCCTTGTGATTTTTGTAGGCCAATATAGTGCATTATAATGAAGAGACATTAAAGAAAATTCCAGATTCATCTTACGAACATCATGATTCAATGAGGTCTCAATTGTCAGATAGTTCTCCAAGAAGCAATGATGATGAGATGCGAAGTGATCCAATTTCTCTAAATGCTAGAGCCAAGGATTTAGAGATGCCTATGCCACCGTTGGCCCTTGCCCCTTTACAACATGGAATAAGGTATGTCTAGATCAGTTAAAATGGCTCTTGTGGCTCAGTGATAGAGACTGTCAAAGTCATATTCCTTCCCTTACCCAAAGAAACAGAAAGTAGCAACGTTTATCTTTTTGGGTTTACTAACTATTAACATCAAACCCACAAGTGGTAGCATTCACCATAATTTGGTTGCGCAACGGAATCTAACCCTATATCGCATATTTTGCTTCATTTTGCTTATGTAATGCAAGACAATTAAGTGTACTTCCATGAAAATTAATCGTGTCAGGAAGACCGTGCAATGTTTCTGAGGTATTGTCAGATATGGTGGAGGCCGTGAGACCTCTTGCACATAAACAGAAACGTATAGTAGAGCTATGCGAATTCTCTCAATCTTTGCAAGTTTCTGTAGAAGAACCAGCTTTACGTCAGGCTCTGAGCAATTTAATTGAGGGTGCATTGTTGCGTACACATGTTGGAGGCACGATTGAAATTATGTCTATTGGAGCACCAGCAGGTGGTGCTCTTGTTATTATAGATGATGATGGCCCTGATATGCACTATATGGTAAGAATAGTAATCATTGTCTGTTATTCAGACTAGTGTTGTGGTTCTGTCTTTCTGAAGGGAGGGAACTCAGGAGCAAAGATTTGAACCCTCTTCAGAAATGGTTAAGTTTTGTTTGTTTATAAAACAACCTTCTTGCAAGGCTGCACGCTGAAATGGCAGAACCAACTGTTGTTCTCTATTTCAGACACTGTAAGATTAAGTGCAGCGGTTGTTTAGTTTCAATTCCTTCTTCTGTTCGTCTGAATAAGCAATATGAGGAAAATAAGAAGTTAGCTATTATTAGAAAAAGTACGAAAGATAATTGAGATTATTTTATTGGTCAGGTAATATTTTCTTTTAAATTTGTTAAGTAAAAATTTTACTTTGATATAAGCGTTTAGCCGATGGATGTTCATGCAGACCCAGATGCATTCCCTCACACCATTTGGGGCAGAGCTTTTCTCGGAGAACATGATTGAAGACAACATGACATGGAATTTTGTTGCTGGGCTCACTGTTGCTCGTGAGATTCTAGAGAGTTATGGTTGTGTTGTTCGTGTCATATCTCCCCGCTTGACTGGGGCAGCCTTGGGAGCTGGAGGAACTCGGGTAGAAGTGTGGCTTCCATCTTCTGCTGCATTGGCTGATCTAGAAGGCCTTGCTCATGAATCATAGAATAGAGTGGCAGTTGGAATTATATCCAATCAGACTGAACCTTTGCTTGAAGAAATCAACAGCAAGAGTAAGTTGGCAATGGAGCCTGTGATTTGCTTACCAGCTGTGCTTCCGAGTCTGAAAATTCTGGAGAACTTGACTTAGTTTAGCTGTCGTTTGATAGGCGGTATCTGCAGTGGTTTGATGGAAGTACAAGCATACAGGCTTTATTAAAATCCCCTCAAATGTCTATAGAGCGTCATCATTACTAGAATTCTATGCACAGGATCAAGTTGGAAAAGGATAATGTGGTATTCAAAATAGCCTATAGGCCTGTCTGTATTGCTTAAAATCAAATTAAAAGCTATTGTGGAAATGAATTTCAGCAAAAGCTTTAGAATCCCTTTCTAGTTTAGCACTTGCGGTTCAGGCTTTCTTAATAATAGTTTACCACCGATAGTAGGACAAGCAGTTGCTTGTCGTGAGGCCATTCGGTCCTAACGAGGTACTTGAGATTCAAGATTTGACATATAAGTTAAAAAAAAAGATCCTTTATCACTGAGAACCTTGAAGATCAAGAGCTCTCACATAAAGTAGGCTAACTTGGTAGAAAATGAACACAACCCAAAGAGAGGAAGCTTTGTAATGGTCCTCCTTGCATTGGGCAGATCACAGTTTTTATGCTCTCTTATTTTAGCGTGTTTATGTGTGGCTTGGTAGCATTTTCCCTCTCCTCCATCACAGAGAGATATTAATAATACAACAGCCAAATTAACGACACACACGAAACGATGATTCAGTAGTAAGACCATAATTAGTAGCTCTCTTTAACCAAGTTGGCGGCTTTGGGCCATATTGTACTATATAATCCATGGTATATGACTAAAGAAAAGTTGAAAGGCGAAAAATAAGGAAGAAACTGTGCAGAACTTTGCGGATGACAAGTCCTTCTCAAGAAATGTGCATATGAACCAAAGGATGGTGCCGTCCACCCAACCCACCATTTTGGTGCTGAGTGTCCAGACACTCTAAGCCCGTCAATTACAATAGGCGGTGTTTGTCTTACACGTTAGAACCCTTCAGAGAGACTGTTGCACCAAACCTTTTTCCATCTACAGCCCCAACTCAAGCTCACCTAACCTCATCTTAAACACTCAACCAAGCATTTGAAAGCACCAAGATCCACTAAAAGAAACTGCACACAAGTGGCCATATGCATTGACTTGTCGCATGTCGTTTCAAGTTCTTATCGAGGGGTTTGTGGCTTAGCATGTTTTAACTCTCTTCGCAACTTGTCCGAAGCATCAACACCTAACGTAATAAACTAATAAAAAGTGAGATCGACCCAAGACTTGTCTTATATTATATAGTTGCCCTACTTCCTAATCATAACAGACAATGCCATTTTGAATAGTGAAAAAAGAGTTTCATCCTCTGCAGCACGTATCACAAAAGACCCTCGTGCAAGTCTGCCTCCTAAGACGTGGGAACTTCAATGTTACATGAGGAAAAACATGTAGAAGAAATTATGAGGATTTCAGTTTTATTTTGATACAAGCCTATGGTCTGTCTTCATTGACCAGTTGGGGTTGGCCACCACGTCGCATCAGAGCTCAAAGAATGTCAAGAGGACAAATTGACTGGAAGGCGTAGTGTCCAAGTTGCTCAGGTCAAAGTCCTCAGCCCGTCGCCGCCGGCTACAACCAACACCCCCCCTCCCACACACACACACACTCACACACACACACACACAACGCCACGTGGCTCTTCCTCATCCCTTGAGCGTCTCTTTCAGTTCTTGCTCTACGCAAATTGCTCCATGACAGAGTCTTATAAATTCGGTATTAATTAAAAGTACGAATTTTAGTTACAAATTGGACTAGTTGAAGAGTTCTTGACCACCATAATTTTCTTTGCTCCTGATAAATATCTACACTAATTGACTTGTTCTTCTTGTTGAAATCTGAAAAGGGTATGGGTCCAACTGATTAATGAGAACTTCAATGCGTGATACAAGGGGCAGATTGAAATTTATTGACATCCATTTCAATAAGCAGTTTTGATATTCAAATATGATATTTTAATTTTAACCATATTTTATATACCATATAGTAAGACGAATTTCTATTTTAATTGAAATAATGCTATTTTTCCTTTTTTCCAAAACATTCTATTTTAAACATAAATTCAAATAAAATTAGGCTCATAGCATCATTTCTTAACAATTCTGCACAATTTATTTCATTATATTCAATTAGCATCTCTAGGCACAATCAGTACCTAATAGGTGTGACTACTTGACTAAACATGCAAAACAAAAGCTAAAACACACCAGTTGATTTGAAAACAAAAGTTAAAATATTGCAAAAGCAACAAAATGGATGGGAATGTAACATTTGGGATGAATCCTAAGCCATAAAACTAACTACAAAATGAGTCCGCTCACTCGGTTTTATCCAATTCTGATTTAACTATTGAAAACAATTCTAATTTTATGCCTAAGGCTAAGCATATATTGCCGTTTTCACCAAATTGACTACCTCTTTTAGCATCTTCTTCTCTTCAACAATAAGCATGGTTTTATTCAGAATCAACTCCATTAACACCAACAAATATTCTTTTCCTTCCCAATCTAATAATTCATTAAAAGCTAAATTCTGAATAAAAACATGGAAGCAGAATTTAGTAATCCTGCTCATGTCAATTCGTGTATGTGGACTACATAAACAAACAATAGTACATGCAAGTCATCGTGCTTACCGAATCAAGAGTGTCCCTTTTATATGTACAAGAAACAATTGCCATTTTTAAATATTTAAAACCCTCTCCCTAGTCCCTCCCATACGTATAACGTATCCTATAATCCCTTAATTTCCATTTTAAAATGGAGATAACTACAAAATGGACTCAAAGATCATATTTACCATATCCACCGTGGACCTCTCTTAAATAACGCACAGAACAGTCAGTTTCTTCCATTTTCAGTTCTTCCACTTTCTCACCTGAAACATTCGACGTTTATTCTCTGAACTCTTCTTCGAGCATTTTCCTTTTTCGGCTTCTTGATTTAGAACCCGAATAGTCGATCACGAGCTTTAACCTCCTTCGAGGAAGTGTTGATTCTCCCATTCTTGAGAGCAACTAGTTGCTTTTTCTTGTGATCTCTTTCCAGGTTTCCTGACGTTTCCATGCTCCTGATTCCTTACTTTCACTTGGTTTTTCGAAAGTTTCAATCTTTTACGGTTTGGTGTTTTGATATCTGCGTGTTGAATTTGCTGTTGTTTTGGTTATATGCAGCTCGTTGTGTGTTTTTTAGTCGCTGTTGAGTGAATTAAGGATTTGGTTACTCATGATTTTTGTGAAAGTTCACTTTCAAGTTATCAAGTCGTTTGCTTTTGTCTTTCTCGAGTGTTTTCAGCTGTTTTCAGGTCATTTCTTTGAGAATTTTCATTTGCAAGCAACTTATTGATTGTTTTCTTACATTTAGCTGTTTTCCTGATTGCTACCTTTGAATTTCATTTCTAAGCAACTTAATCCTTGTGCTTTCCGTGTTAGTAAACAGGTTTGCTTTATTTTCGTCGGGGCTTCCTTGTTTACATTTGAATTTCTAATTCTTTGCAAGTTAATATTTTAATTTTAGTCAAATAGCTTCCTTTACTTACTTGAAAACGGTGGGGACCAAGTTGAGAATTCAATGGGCTTGTCAACTGAGCACAAGAACATTATTTTATACAGTCGGTTGTGGAGTGATTTGTGTTTATTTGGCTGTGTAGGCTTTATGATGTTAATTCATTCCCAGGTTGTCTTTTATGTTTCAGTTGTTGCTAAACTTGACTGTTTCTATGATTAGTTTCTAGTGTTATTGAATAGAAGCGGGATTTCAGGTATCTGGGGTTACGCATAAATGATTGCAAGTCTCTTCTGAAAGATAATTATAAGGAATGAGATCGATATCTAAGTTACTTAGTGGTTATTCCGTCCCATCTTGCCACTGTTGGTATTAGATTGATCATCGTTGTTTGGAGAGTAGAGCTAGGTACAGAAATTATGCTGAATAGGTAGTGTTCGTTGTTGTAGTCTCGAGGTCATTCATTTCCTCAGTCCAGTGTGTTATATGATTTTAATTCGAAGTTTCACAATAATTGTTCTGTTAGTATGATACTTCTTGATATAAGACTATTTTCACCTTTTGAGTCTTTGGCAAACATTCCAGTTTGTGTTCTACGTAGTTCAGGTCCTGTGTTTCATTTTTGTTGTCTCCATCCATATCTCAGGACCTGTTGAGCAGTTTGAAGCTTGCAGTTGCTGCATCATCATTTATATTTTTTCTGGATATATGGCAGAAGTTTGTACATAGAATGGGAATCCTTACACACAGGTTCGTATTTGTTGTTTTAAATTCTTCCGCAGAAATATTAGTTACCATTGGATGAGATGACTTCTTAGCTAAGACCCTTATTTTTGTGCAGTATCTCTACTAAAAAACCTAACGATAGTATGAGGGTTATTGTAACAACATTTCTGGGAGTAGTTTTTGGCTTCTTCATAGGAGTATCTTTCCCCTCATTGTCACTAAGTAAGGTATGCAGTATTGTGAATTTCTCTTTTATCTCCCTCTTCATGCTTATCTGGTGTTTTACTCTGGCTTCATCTATCATACTTGTGAATACTTCCTAGCATTTCCTTTTCCTCTTTTCATCTGTTATGTGTGCCTGTTCTCCTTTTGAGTGCTATGCTCGTTATGGGTTTGTGAGTTCTTTGGTTGGTGAGTAGAACATTAATTTTGTGTTTAATTCTTGTAGCTAAATATTGCATCCAGTTTTCTCCCGCCCACTGATCTTGCAGATGTTGACAAAAGTTTGGCGTTGTCAACCCAAAAAGTTTTGGATGATTTAGCTTATGATAGAAACAACAGCCGGCCTCAAATTTTGAATGATACTTCTAAGGTGTGCTCCTGCATTCTATCTTTTCATTCTCATACTTTCCATGATTATAGGCTTTTGTTACATTGAGAAAATAACTGCAAAAGTCAGATCTGTACCATAATAACTGAAAAAGATTTCCAACTGAGATGGCACTAAAGATCCTCTAGTTTCTTGGAGTAGATTGAGTTGACTGTCATTTCTACTCACATTTTTTTACCTTTCTTTTGAGGATTTCTCTGCATGGGCTGTACTGCAAGCAAAAATGCAGAAATGTTTATCTAGTTATGCTACCTTCTGAAGCTAAATCTAATCCAGAACATTTTAAGTTATTAGGTTGGACATAAAAAAAGATAAGCAATATTTGCTATGGAACCATTTTTCTTCTTAGGCAACTGCATATGGTCAGTATTGTGTTTAAAGAGCCTATTAATTTGAAATAGATCCAAAGAATTATAGAGCTCTGACCCAATGGATGTTTTATGGAAGTTCCCTAATATATGAAGTTTACTTGGAATGATGAATGATGTTCTATCTGCATTTCCAATGTTTTCATTTTATTTGGTGCTTCTTATGTAACCTTATGCAGATTTGGGTCCCTTCAAACCCCCGGGGTGCAGAAATGCTCCCACCTGGAATTGTTGCTGCCAAGTCAGATTTCTACTTGCGAAGATTGTGGGGCAACCCCAGTGAGGTGTGCATTCTGCCACCCTATCTGCAAGCTGACTTCGGGCTTGAAATGTCTCATTCACGACTTGCGATTTTCTGATAGATTAGAAAACAATATATGTTATGCCTTTTAAAATTTGCATACTGTCTTCTGGTTTGATTGGGAAAACAGTGTATGGCGTTTCAAAAGTTTTGCAAAATTTGTTTTAGCATTGAGTAAATTATCAATTTGCTACTGTACTTGTTTGTTGGTACTAACCTAAAGTTGGAGCAAGGGACTGAGATTGAAAGAACTACATGTAACTGTATATAATTGATTCTTAAACCAAATGAAATGGGGAGAAAGGAACTCTTACAATGAAATCTAGCTACAATTTATAAATTGACAGAACACTGGGTTCTAAGATTTATGATGTAGCTTCCTTACCATGTTGATTGCCGTGTCACTCTAGAGAGGATCTTGGGAAACAAAAAACTGTAGAATTTTCCTTGGTACACGTAGAAAGTGAAGTTTCAGATCATATGCATGACATTGCTTGCTATGGTAGATTGTTCTCCAAAATGCATAAAGTCACACTCTGTAACCTCACTCCTGTAGCTTCCCTTCCCATGGTTTTTACATCCATTATTGTTGAGACTTGAGAACATGGTAAATTTGACTGATATTTTGAGGATGTTTGATGTGCAGGATGTGATTTATAAACCCAAATATCTGGTAACCTTCACTGTTGGTTATGGTCAGAGAGCAAATATTGATGCATGTGTAAAAAAGGTTTTTCATCCATCTTTTGCTTCTCTCTCAACGCATGGACACACACGCACACGCAGCCCTTGACCTGCTAAAACCTCGTTCCACCAAACACCTATTTTGCTCCTTTCTCCTACTTCCCCAAAACTTTAGATGTCTAAGTACTTGGTTGCTACCTTGAATACATGAAAGAATTGTGTCTTTCTCGCAGTTTTCAGAGAACTTTACAATTCTCCTTTTCCATTATGATGGACGAGTGACCGAATGGGATGAATTCGAATGGTCCAAGCGTGCTATCCATGTTAGTGTTCGTAAGCAGACTAAATGGTAAGGAACTATAGTTAGCCTCTTTGGAAAGTGAGAATAAAACTTTCCTAGCTCACAGATCTATATTTTCCTCTTGCTAGCAACTTGAATATAATTGTTACTGACTTTTGAACAATGCTTACGGATTTATTCTAATTAAATTTTGTCCTAGGTGGTATGCAAAACGCTTTCTACATCCTGATATTGTGGCATCATATGACTACATATTTATTTGGGATGAAGACTTGGGAGTTGAGCACTTCAATGCAGAAGAGTGAGTTTTCGATTTGGGAAATTTACTACAATTGTTTTGTTGAAAGTACTGAATATTTTTGTTTTGCCTTCTTTACGAACTTTAACATACCATTTTTTGCACTTGTAGATACCTAAAACTTGTGAAGAAGCATGGCTTGGAGATTTCTCAGCCAGGATTGGAACCCAACAAGGGGCTAACATGGCGGATGACAAAGAGGAGAGGTGATCGTGAAGTTCACAAGTAAGAGAAACAGAATAACCGTGTAGAATTTTCACACACATACCCGCCTGTGCTGGTTGGTTTGTGCTTTAACTTGATCTTCGTTTGCTGTGATTCCCGTCAGAGTGACAGATGAGAAACCTGGCTGGTGCACAGATCCACTTTTACCACCTTGTGCAGCGTATGAGTGCATTTGGCTACCTTGTTCCTGTTGTTGTCGTTTGGTTTTTTGTATCTTTTATGTAACATCAATGTCTCCATTGTTTTACTTTTGGGTCTTTTTGTTTGTGGATACAGATTTGTTGAAATTATGGCTCCAGTGTTTTCACGAGATGCGTGGCGCTGCGTATGGCATATGATTCAGGTAAAGAAGATTGTGGTAATCTCGGCACTTCAAAGTTGTACATGTCTCTTGCTCTGTGGAATGCAGCAGCAAGTTATAATTGGTTTGTGTTGGAATCTACAGAATGACTTGGTCCATGGATGGGGTCTTGATTTCTCTATGAGAAAATGTGTAGAGGCAAGGACTTCCACTTTCCTCTTTAGTTTACGTATTTTTCCTTAATGTTGTTTATTGCTTATTATTGTTCCCGTGAAGGAGGTCGTATATTGAATTATTCTCTCTTGAACCCAGCCTGCACATGAGAAGATTGGAGTTGTAGACTCTCAGTGGATTGTACATCAAACCGTTCCTTCACTTGGGAATCAGGTGAGGACATTCTTGGCTTCTTCAACTGCCTTTCCATTGCCTTCATTTCAGTTAAAATACAGAAGTGCTGCAACTTCTAATCCTGCAATTTTTGAAGGGCGAATCTCAAAATGGAAAAGCACCATGGCAAGGGGTATGGCATCTTATGCTTTTGAATTACTTTAGTTACTTCTATAAGTTTGTTTACTGTCTTGACTCGGCTTATTTTACACATTTCTTGTTAGGATGGCAATTTTGGACACAAACCGGGCACTTAGGATTCTGATGTATATGATGTTATTGCTTTTGTTTACTGTCTTGACTCGGCTTATTTTGCACATTTCCTGTTAGTATGGCATTTTTGGACACAAACCGGGCACTTAGGATTCTGATGTATATGATGTTATTGCTGCTGATCAGAGAGCTATATTTACTTGTGGCAGGTGAGGGAGAGATGCAGAAAAGAATGGACCATGTATCAAACTCGGTTGGCGAATGCTGAAGCATACTATTACAGGGCAATTGGAATTGATCCTTCCAAGATCAAAGGTCACTAGGGAAAACAGAAGCTGATTCTACACTACATGTGGTTACCACAGCATAGAATCCTATATATATTTGTAATTCTAAAAGTTATTCATGTACTAGTGGCAAAAATTTTCTCGGTGTGAATCAGAATATCATTACAAACACTGTTGGAAAAAAACCCTTTTAGAATTTCGTCTCTCTTTCAGTTCACTAACATTCTTGGGCATTAGAGTTTAGGTTGAGGGGCTGGACCAAGTGAAATTCAGAAACTGAACAAGAGTGGTCCTTCCTTCCTTGCAGTAAGTAAAATGTAGCTTTCATATTCTTTATTACTACACGACAGATAGGAGACCTGGAAACAACTAAAACTGATAAAAAGGGCGTGTGATGTTATGTGGATGTCAGTCGTTTGCCAGGACACAGTGTGCGGCCGATTTTGGTTTCATCTGATGACGGCCAATGAAATCACTGACTTCTCCACCACCAATCACATTGGAGATTAAATTTTCTGTACTATTAATTTTATTTTACGTAATTTTATTCATATATTTTACTATGTAGAATAAAATTGGTACAAGTTAGTGAATATAGAAAATTTTGTTCTTTCACATTAGAGCTGTAACAAAAATTTGGGACCTATGCCAAAATTAATCTCACTCATCTAGTGCAAAAAGGAAATCAAAATTGGGTGAATGATATTTTATAAGAATAGGGGGAATAGGGTAACTCTGGAAGAGAAGATTTTGTTCCCAAAAATATGCCCTGTTGCAAGTGGGATTGAAATCTGTATGGTGTGCATTTTTAGGTTATAAGTTGACTAATCGTCACATAAAAGCCAGCCACAATCATTCCCTTCCCTTCCATCAATCCCCCCCCGTACAAGTATAACCTGGTGATTAAGGCAATCAAGGAAGACCCATCTTTACTCTTTTGAGAGTGAACATTAAATATATACTTGCCAACGAATTCACTAGAAAAGAAAGGATGTGTCGAGAAGATGATAAAAGGTCACGTCCTGTCGTTCATGCAATCACGGACCATCTAGTGGTTCTGCGTCCGTTTCAAAGAAAATGTCGAAACCGAACGGCAATCAATACGCATCACGCTGCTCGCAGTAACCAAGATATTTCTTCTCACTCAAAAGGTCTAATCTACACTTGCCACGAGGTATAAGCTAATTGGCCCAATTCACCTTAACGACACGCGTCACAACCTTAATCTACCAGAGTCCTGCTGAAAACGTCCCATCCAGAGAAAATGAGTTTATCATCATCGTATCGTATGCACCCTACACGTGTTAGAACCTATCGCGGTCAGCCCCTTGAAACATGGCTACCAAATTGATGGCTAGGTTTGGGCCGGACCCAACCCGGTTAAGTTTGGTGAAGCCTGTTTTAGCTCCTCTGTCTATTTTATGGAAGGGTGTTGCTTGCTTCTTCCTCGATCCCTCTGCTACTCAAATACCTTCTCTGTCACACAAACTCACCAAAACAGGATCTTTTTGCCATTTCCTTTGTGGGTTCCTTGGAAAATTCACCATGGGACTCTCTAGCTTCCCCACAGCGGCTGAAGGAGTGTTACCTGTGTTAGTACTCAATACTGTTTTGTCTTTGGCGTTGATAAAGAACATGGTAAGGTCTGTGTTGCAAGGTGTGGGCTCTAATTGGACAAGACAAGATTTTGAGCCAGACCCAGATGACAATGCAAGAGAAAGAAGAGTGTCAATAACCCAGTTCAAGTCCCTGTGCCCCAGTAGTGATGATAGTGCTGGTAGTGTTGGTGGTAGCTGTAACAAGGGTTGGGCTACTACAGTTGAGTGCTGTGTGTGCTTGTGTAGGTTTGAAGCTCGAGAGGAGGTGAGTGAGTTGTCTTGCAAGCATTTCTTCCACAAGGGTTGTTTGGACAAGTGGTTCGATAACAAACATAGTACCTGTCCTCTCTGTCGATCTGTCCTCTAGTTAGATGGTGAAAAGTTTTGTTGGAGGGCATAGTCTGTTACCCCCTCTTTGAGTTTAAATGATATGCTAGATTTCAATTATCTTTTCCGTTTTTTGAGGTTTACTCCTGGTTTGATCTTCTAACAATATTATTAAATTTAAGGCCTCGTATTAGTCTATCTTGTGTGTCTGTTACGTTGTGTTCGAGTTGCGTAACATGTACAACATGTGGAACAATAGGTTTTGGTAAAGCCTTCCACTGCATCTTTCATTTCTCTTGAGGGCTAGGGATATTTTATGACCTAGACAGCCGTTGCATATTCCTCGTTCTATTTGGAATATTGCTCCAAACGTTCTAAAAATAAAGTATGCGGTAAGTGATGCAACTTTGTGTTCTCATCTGTTCTTAAAATGGTTAGCATTGTTTTGTTATCAGAAAAAGAAGACAAAGGATGGTTAGTACTGAAACAGGTAACCCTCTCAGTTTGACTGCTCTGTTCTGGATAGCCAGTGTTCTAATTTTAGCACATTCGACTCGTCAAAAACACATATTTTCCGGTTGGTCCTTACAACTATTTGGGAAGTAGAACAGCATCTTAACATATCATCAGACAGAGGCCTGAGTTGATGTTTATTCAAAGCTCCAAATGGAAACTCAGGTATATTGAAAAAGAAAAGAAAAAACAAACACAGACGAATCCTTGAGAACTACTGAAAGAAGAACCGAGAGAAGTAGAAAGCAGTCCGAAGTTGGTTGGAGACTTGAGTTTCTGTTTCCACCACACCACTTGGTATGATGATGAGATTGTTGAATTATTAAACGAGTGAAATTGGCATATGGCCTAACTTTGGGCCCTATAAGGTTCTTCAATGACGCTTTCAAACCCATCTGGCACTCGGGATCCGGATCAGAATAGAGAAATTCCTGAGGTTTTGCGTTTTCAAAGAAGCAAAGCATGGATAAATTCATGCAAGTGATACCGGAAACTTGTTAGAAAGTAACTGTTCTCATCGTTTATTTTTAATTTTATATTTTAAATATGACAAAATAAATTTGATACTGGATATAGTTGATGACTATTGGTATAACTAATGATTGGTTTTCTTTAAAATGGAGACTTGTACATGCATATCCAAGACAAGTTGATGAATAAATTTCATTTCATGTTTGTAAATAAGAAAAGTAAAGTGAGTTGTCAATTTCAACTATTATATGAGAATCCAGTCGGTACTTTCTATTTTATGTAAAAGAAGAAAGAGAGAGAGCATCGATTGATTGCTTCCCAAAACGTGGGAACAATATTTTAAAAATCGAATTACAAGTTAAATTAACAAAATAAGAAATTAAATTTTTTAATTGATATTAAATCGTTATAAAATCAGTTAAATTTTGAATAAATTTTAAAATTTTAAAATTTGACTTAAAAAATTATCTTTACTTATCAAAGTATTTAAAATTTAATTGAAAAAGAAGACTATTAAATAAAAATTAATTATTTTATTTTAATTTATAAAAATTGATTAATTTACAAAAATCAACCTATTAATTAATTAACTTATTCATTTATAAGAACAAAGATTATTAAAGATTATTTGTTTTTGTAAACGTTATAGTTCAACTTAGATTTTGGTGTAAACGTTAGGGTTTTAAATGCTTTTCTGGCCATTTAAAATTTTGAAAAGTTTAAATTGTTTAAATTTAAGTAAAAATTAAGTATTGAGAATGCTAAAACATTTCAATGAGATTTTTATTGTAAGTTTTAAATTTTTGGCTATTTAATGAAATTCTCTAGTGAATATCTTTACAATAAAATTTCATAAGAGTATGAAACTGTGTAAAGAAAAAAATACAATATGAGATATTTTATGATATAATATTATTTCTTCTATAGCTACACCTAGCACAATGACTTACCTTTAATAGTTCCAATTAAATCAATTAATAAGATTTCATATTAGATATGAAATTCGAAGTCTTTGAAATAGTCAAAAGTTAATGATTCAAAGATGTGATGCTAGGTTGAAGCATACATTATCTATTAAGTTTAAAACTAAATTGAATAATAAAAGCTTATGAGATATTCAAAAGGTTAAATATAATCTTACATATCTATTGAACAAATTGTTTGTTTTAATGTATAATTATAAGAGAATGGTTCCCAAGATAGGTAGTGGGAGTAAGATGAAATTTGAAAAGTTTAAATCTCATGACAGTACATCTAATTGAAACTAGTGTCTTTGTTGATACATTTGATGTATAGTTAAAAAACTGCGAGACGTTGAAATATTCACTTTTATGATAAATTCAAATAGTTTGTTTTGGAGATGATTGTAAATTTATCATGTCTAAAAGAAGGTTAGTGGGAATATAATTGTCCTCTTCAGTGGGTACAGTCATGTTGTTCACAAAAAACAATCATTTTAATTTTCAATTGTTGAAAACATATTTGTTTAAGAACAACTCTTGTTGAATATGAAAAGATAATAACTTAATTCTAGAAATTAGATCTATAGGGATAGATTGGAAGTTGTTTGTAGGGCCCCCTTACCGCAGGGTACACACCAGGAAGCCCGGAGGTCATTCCGGTATATATCCTACGATAAGAGTGAGCTACTTTCGATCACTACATTCACTTCACAAGGCATCATATCATTACTTACTTATAAAGCATCACAAGAAAATCACAATATTTTAAAGCTAACTTTTTCCTCATTTTATTTCACAAAACTGAAAGTCTACATCATATCTTTCAACACTTACATCAAAACCTAATACAAAAGTACTACATGAAAGAGGAAAATATACAAAGTCTATCTAATCTGTCTAAAAATCCCAGTTGACCGTCCTTTGAGCCATGACTTCTCTTGCCAAATCATAATCTACACGGCTGGTAGAGCCTCTCAGTAGCTAGAGTCGTCTCTCGGTCCTAAAAAAAAACGTTACAATTTTGGTGAGTTTTGCGAACTCAATGAGGTAACCATCATCGATGGTTCACTCAATTCATACAACACAACATTTCACATAACACATATTTCACAAAATTGTACTTTACATCAGTATCACATTTTCACTTAAGCATAGGCAAATTACATTTCAATCAATTAAACATACTTAAGTAAATGCACATGGAATGTTCATGAGACTCTTTTCCAATTATTACGTTGTTATGACCAAGTGCCTAAACTATCCCGTATCTATTTTTAGATACCGGGCTCATTGATAAATGTCCCATATAGAGCTCATTAAACGTTGAGCCTGAGGCTCTGAATCACTTTTGAGCCCGAGCCTCTTTTTCACTCGTTGAGCTTTAAGCTCTGATCGGTGGCTACTCTAGTCACAACTGCCATTATGTTTCATGCATTCATGACATGAAATGCATCAATCACACTTGCATGATCCCATTCAAAACTTTTCACTTATCTGCACATGCTCATTCAAAACACATTTATCATCAAATTATGTACACTTAGTTCATCTCATTCACATGCAAGCAACACTTCAATATCTCAACCAAGCATCACAATCATCGGACCTCCTATCCGGGAACCAACACAATCAATCACATTCATTCAATCATTTCAAAACAGAATTTAAACAAACATGCAGGATGAATTAAGATTATTAAGCTCCCAATTTCACATGTTCATCCTTAGTCTTTATATGTATTCAAATTTTGGTCACTCTTTACTACTTTATTTTGGGCATTTTCGAATTTATTTAAAAATATATAAAATTTTATGAAATTGATGATTGATTATTGGAATAAAAGTATATTAAAACTACGTCAATATTTAATTTTGTCAAAATTTGTCAATTCATGTTCGAATTGAAAATTTGAACTTAGGCATAATGACAAATTTTGAGGATTTTTCAAATTCGATGACCTTTCCAAATTAAACCCATTTAGCAATTGGTTTGTAATTTTAAAGGATCCATTGAACTCCTTCGTGCCTACATTTATTAACCTTGTTCAATTTCATCCTGAAATTTAACTTTACATAGTTTATGACTTTTTAACCTTTGAATTTTCAAACTTAAACCGATGAGATTGTTGTGGATTGAAGTTGATGAAGTTGGAATTTTGGAATTATATTGAAGTTTTTTTTTTCCCTTGAAAGTTTTTCTTTGATTTTTCATATAAAATAGTACCTTTACCTTTATATCTATCTTAGAGCCTTCACAGGTCTCCTTCTAAACCCATCGATGTCACTTCTTTTTCCCGTGGCGAGGAATTAAGAATACTCTTCTGCTAAATTTAGAGAGCTTGTTGATCCCTCATCTTTTTGCTGTTGCAATTTTACGACCTCTTTTAGAGGTACAAACCTCAAAAGTCTAGCTCAAACTCTATGACCTGTAAGAGATCTTCCCCTCCATCTCCACCTTCACTGCTACCTATTCACGAGAACGAGTACTTTGACACTCGCTTTTTTTTTGGTATACTTATTATGGTTCTTGTGCCTTAATTTCTCTTAACTAATTTAAGGAATATGGTCTTATTCAAATTTTTATTAGTCAAAGGTGAGAACCCTTGCTTACCGAAACTTATCGAGTGAGTCCCACAAATGTAAGACCTTTTTTATTGCAACCTTAGACCTCGCTTAATTTGCGATAGAACCTACATCTCTAAGGTGTGAAATTTTATCTCAACAGTGACCTTATTAATGAAATTCTTAGCGTTCCCATACGCAAGTATGACTATCTTAAAATTGGTATAATAAATATTTGCTTTGTCCTTACTTTAATCTGCTAGATTCGAAACCATTTTTTAGTTAGGTGGTAATGCAGAAGTCGCAAAAAAGCCTAAAGATGTTCTTGGACTTAAAACCATTATTTATTTCCACCATTATTTCGTTAAGTATAACTTTGTTACTTCTATCAAACACTTTCCTTTGCACTCTCACGACGAGTGTGAATGTTCATCTGTCATTTCAATCCACACAATCTGATCAACTTTAATAATACCAAGAAAAAGAACCAAAACATCCCGTATATCCTCATCCTCAATCTTATCTTCTAACACTTTTAACATCCTGTCTACTTGAGGTTGATCTCAATTTTTTATTTGGTTATGCCAATGTTAACTACAAGGGATGATAAACAAATGACTAGATCCCATCAGTGACAGCAAATGCAATAGTAATAGTCAGATGATTAGGGGTGCTTTGATATTGTAATTATTCTTAATATTAATGAAAGAGTAAATTTTTAGGTAAGTTTATTTATTTATAATTTGTGATTATGCAACTAAACTTTTTTATATTTTTTTAATTTTATTAACAATAAAATGAATCTAATTAATTATTAAATATTTATGAAATATAAATTGCAATTAAAATGAGAAATTATTCATATTATTTATCAATATTATTACATAATAAATAAAAATTAAATGAAATTTTTAATCTGTGATCATATTTATAAGGACAAAAGAGATGCACTATAAGGAAAATTCTAATACAAAAAGACACTTAAAAATATGGGGGATAGGCCTTTAAATCTAGATAACCTTAGTAGATGCCCCTTACTTGGTACTTCTCCTTTATCAGTTTATTCAAATAAATTGGATCGTAATCCATGATACAGGTAATAACACCTTAGAGGTTGTAAAATTCCCAAACTTGGAGTAGGAAGAAGTTGCATGAAAAAAGCTGCGACTTTTCCCTCGGACATGGAAAGTGCTACCAATTTAGATGTATTGAAGAAATCCTACTGCCAAAATTTTACTGTCACGAGACTTGAAGTCTCAAAAGTAAGCTAATGTAGTCTTAACCTGAAGCCTGAGTTGACCCTTCTCTCCCAAACTGGATCTCTACATTGTCTTACCCTAGAGCCTGAATTGACACTTCTCTCCCAAAAATGGATCTCTACATTATAAAAAGCCAATTGTGCTATTGGCTACCCACTTTTACATAGCCCAATGATCATATACAAATGCACAATACATAAACAAGTAGAAGCATGGTCGTATGAATTCTTTTGCTAACATTAGAGATGGGAAATCAAAACTAATACTTTGCATAGTCAAATTGATTTGTTGCTATTTGCTAGACTTGGCCAGTCCATCATGATGCACAACTAACTGTCATTTTACACTTTCGGGCTACTTAGAAAATAACTACCATTTGTAACAACTAAACACCTGAACTGTCCTCCAACAATGTCAGATCCCAGTTCATATGGAAACCGCCAAAGCAAGTTGTTTTGTACACAGAAGATTTCAGAAACATTCAATCTAGTTCAATTTGCCAATTTAAAATGAATTCCACACATTTCTACAATACAAGCGATTCTTTCCAAATCCATTGCATGCAATGCAAAACCATTAGAACTAAGAACAAGGTAGTAGATTATTCCATCGTCACCAAGCAACCACATCAATAAGTACACATCACTGACAAAAGGTAGTTAAAGCAATCATTAATTCCTTAACAAATAAAATGCTCAAGCAACGAGAGGTTCCCAATGTTTTCTCTCAAGCCACCCATATTCGACACGGTAGATATATTATATACAAACACAATTAAGAGTAATATGCTTACCACATATTCACCTTCAATAATCAGTGCGATATTCGCTATAGTCATCACGAGAATTCGACACAATATCATTCTCCACACGCTCCGCAATCTTCTCTTCCTCATATTTCAATCCCTCGTCCAACGCGATACCACCTAGAGCCCCAGCAACCGCTCCCACAGCCAATCCCGTCCCAATCCCCGCTGTGCTTCCTCTCTGCCTCTGTTCGTACGGCGCATAATCCACCGGAGCAGATGGCCTACCAAAACCACCCGCCCGATCCACAAAAGGTCTCGGAGGCGGTGGCGGCGGCGCGGACGAGTAGTACCCCTGAGAGTAGTAGGAAGGAGAGTAAGCGTCGTGATAAGATCCGTAAGGCGGAAGCGGCGGCGATGGTGACGTCGGAGGCGGGGCACTGGTGTATCTGTAATCACGTGATTGAGGGAGTGGCGGCATGTGGGCAATGTTGTAATAGTAACTATGTGGAAGGGTAGTATGGTAATCTGCCGGGGGCAGGGGAGGTGGGGGCAAGGGTCGTTCATGGACGCCGAGTTTTAACCTGATCACACCTTGCGGACGACCCGACGGGCGTGTGAGCTCAAACTTCCGGATTCGGGAAATATCATCCGGGTCCGGTAAGGTCTTGAGTGGTAATCGCAGAGTACCGACAAGCGGTTTGGGGGTTTCGCTGGGCTTGGAGTGGAAGATCTCGAGAGTGAGAAAGGAGTCTTGGAGAGGGAGGTAGAGAGGAAGAGTGAAACGCTCGTTCCATACTGGTCGAGTCGAACCAGAATCGTCGGATTTTGTGGCGACTCTGTGGTCAGGATCGACCCAGAAGACGGCGTACGGCTTGAGATCGCCGTTTTTCCAATTCACGTTCTTGAGATGCTTAGCGGAGACTACCGTGAGTTCGAGATCTAGAGCTCTGGGCGGTGCAGGTCGTGATGTGGCCATGGCTCTGCCGTACACGGTGTGTTCTGGGAAGCGTTCGTATGACATTTATGCAGAGAACGATGTCACTAATCTTTTGATCAGATGAGGAATTTCCCATTATCCATTTAACAAGCGTTGCTTAGGGTTTAGTTGGGCCAGCCCAAAACCCGACCCATTTCGTCCAAGATTTAACTTTCTTTCATTTAAATAAAAATGCTTACCGTCGGATTGTAACTGACTTAAAAAATACGCAACATTCTACTAGCCGTCCGATGGACATTTAAATTGGTTTTGCGTTTTGGCACTTGCGTATGCTCCATTTCTCATGATCTTTTCTTTCTTCCGTTTACACTTTGTTGAAGAGTGAGTGCGTCTTCGTGTGTGTTTGTGGTGCACAATTTAGCAACAGTGCACCGTTGAAGTAAGCTCGAACTTAAAGAGGTGAGTTCTACTTTATGTTATTTTAAATTGGCAAAATTCATTTTGACTACTTTGAAGTCTGATGAAAAATCAGTTTGCTTACAATTCACCATGTGACAGGTAGATTAATCAATACGCTTCTTTTCACTTTCATTTAGTTTGTAACTGGAAAAGCTAACTGTGTTGTAAACTCCGGACTTGGTTTCCATCATAGGTATCTATTGCCTTTTTCTCAAATTCGATTTGATTGCTTGATGGAACTCAAACCATCTGAAAGAGTAAACCGGTAACTTTTCATTTGCCTCTTCGCAATAATATTATTGATGTTACACGATGGTCTATGTGGATGAACTGGACGTGTATCTCTGGTGTTCCTCAATTAATCTCATGTATTTCTGGCACGCATCTTAACTGGGGTTGTGCATAGACTTATTTGATTGCTCTAAAGAATTTGAAACTAAATGATCAAAGTACTTATGACCGATAATTATCTGTGAACTCCTCAAATGTCCACGTTAATTGTGTTCTGATTTATTTTTTAACTCTCTGCTTGGGTATCATTCTGACATTCCGTAATCTTTTTGAGTCTTGATATTGTTGATGTTATTCCATTTTATGATTGTACGGAAGGTTTCTTCCACACCACTTATGCTTTACACGAAGAAATCAATGTCGACCTATCCATTTTAAGTTCTTTAGCCAAACCTAATACTTGATTTTGCCGCATAGGAAATATCATTTACCTATACTAGTTTCTGTGTTGAATGTACTTAATTAGAGTATATCATGTTATTAATTTCGATTTTATTGTGTTTTGTAATAAATCTAGTATGTGGTTACTGACTAATATTTTGTTTTTTTTATAATAGACCTACCTGTCAAAAAGTTATTCATTCCATCCCGGTAATGAGGGCATCCTTCACCCACATTCATTGATTTGGTAAAATTTCTTTGAGGTGATTGCTAGTTACATTTTTGTATTTAAGGAACTCTTAACAATTATTTGCTTACGAGAAAAAAGAGAAAAGGGGTGGTTGTTAATAGGGATATTTCATAAATGGAAGACTTAAAGGGGGAGAAAACCAATTGAATATAGTGTGCCCCTTTACTATTCTGTATAAATGTAGTTGAAAGACTTAAATTTAGAGGGGGGAAGCCCAGCTTCTGATTAACTATGGCAGTCTAATAGCTGAATAAAACATTGAGCACTGAAAATTAACTTATCAGATTCTTAGATATTCTTCAACTCCATTCCTAATATGATGTGCCCCTTGGCTTTATTTTCTGACCCTTCAACTCGAACAAATCCAAAACGTCCTTGTTTTCGGTTAAAGAGTTTTGGCAACGGGATTTTCGCTCCAACCAGAACTTCCCCAGTGGAGGTTCCTGGATCACAGATTGAATGTGTTCTTACCACCTCTAAGCAAAAAAATCTGAAGTCCTCCGGATTCATCAACGGTATCAATAGCGTATGGCTCCACATAGGGTTCGGAAAGCCATAAGCTTCCGGTGTCATCCATTCCTTCCCTTCTTCTGCCCCAACTATGACTTTGTAGATCCTGCTGCTTATGGAGGGATAAAATGCTGGATTCTCTATGCCTTCTGCATGATATATAGACAGGGCCAAAACAACAGAATATCCAAGACTCTTGTAAATATAGATGTCCATGTTCTGCTTTTGCGCTCTATGTACAGTAAGTTGGCTATATTAATCAAATAGAAAACAGTGTAATTATATATTTTTTTTATGGAATTGCAAATAGAATAATAAAGAAACAAAGAAACTTAATACAAACGTTACTCTCACTCTGTCAGCTAGGATGAAGGTGATGTGAGGTACAGAGAACTTCCCTTGCTTGTCGTACTTATACAGCTTTATGAATGTGGAAGTAATTAATGGATTTAATCAGGTTCCTTTGTGGGCTAATTGAGTCTAATTCAGGCAAGACTCGATGCCAACTATGGCTATACTACTCATTTTCCTTTTATGCAATACAGGACATTTTGGGCCTTTATTTCCATATTTCTTTTAACTTGGACTTGATTAAATTCTATAGGGTTGTTTTTTGTCATTCTACACGTTAAAAACCTATAAAATGACGTTAATTCACTTTCTTGTAAATGTTCAATAGTTGTTATTGTTCATTTGGGCATCCTTTTAAAACATTATTCTGGGAATTATTCATGACGATTCAGTGATAAGTGAAGTACAAGAGCTTAATGGTACACAGTTGAGAACTAACACTTAAAAATAAGGTTATCATACGTGTGTTGGTAAGAGGCAATTGAGCTACTCCTACTTAAGTTAAATTGATTATGAGGCAAAAAGTTACAGTTGCTCTGTTGGATGAATATTGACGTGTATAAGGGGATGGTTTTGTATACATTTGTTTCGAATTTTTTGGAAAGCTAGAAGTTCTCTGGAAAAAGTTGTGGCCGCAGCTTTAAGATGGAACTTGTTTCTTAGGAGACCAGATTTGCCATAACTTTTTGACTTTTCCATAGTAGCCTGAGCACCGGCGGCACATTTGGACTGAAAGTGAACCTTTGCATGTAGAATTTCCAAATCTAGCTGGTTACAAACATTGTAGTTTAGTTGGTGAACATGCTTAATACAATCTTTCTTTTAGTAGTTAGAACATAGAAACTAAGATGGAAGATGGATATTAAAGAATTATGTAAGATGTAAACGCATCATAGTGGTTAGTGGTGCTGGGTATCTCCTCAAATCCCAAATACTAGCTATGTGAGTTTTGCAAGAGTGGACTTTATTTTACTTATAAATGGTGGCCCACTAAGTAAAGAATTCTTTGATTGGTGCATAAGTGGTAGGTTTTGGTGGTTTATTGGAGAAGCCAATTTATGATAAGATAAAATAGAGTTTACCCTTTTTCGCTCCTGAGTTGTATTGCTGTAAAAAATTAGAACTGAGGAGGAGAAAAAGAGATGTTTGCTGCATTGTTTTGGTGTGTGAGAAGGCAGCTGTTTGGTGAAATAATTAAGAGGTCATCATCGACAGGTATTCGATGTAAGTATATCTTGGGTTTGTAGAGAATACTAAATTGATTAGGGTATTTAATTTGTACTAGAACTTAGAGATAATTGTACTTGTGGTTGAGATTATTGTTGTTGGCTGCCAATTATACTCTTGATTATTATAGTAGATTGATTTTACTCCGTGGAGATCCGGACTATGGTTTTTTCCTTAGTTGAGTTTTCATGTTAATTACGTGTGTGTTGATTTAATTTCTTGCACTTTATTTCTCTTGCTATTATTGTTGTTGAGGTTGTAATAATTTTTCCCAACAAGTGGTGCTAGTGTGGAATGTATAATTGCATTAATAGTGTCATAAGTGAGTTTAGATGGTGGGTGTAATGATAGAACTGCTGCCTCTGCTGCAGTTATGATGATGAAGGTTAGCAATTGACTTTACCAGAGATCACTTTCTTGAAAACTTTTTACCTAATTCCTCAGGCTAGTAGGTTATCTAATTGTTTAATGCCCAGTTTTTATGGGGACCAAGTTAGGACCTTATGATGTTTATACAAAAAAGAGAAGGAGAACTTCTATATGCAGTCGATATGAAAGTCAGTTTACAATTTTTGAGATCAGGTTTAAACATCTTCATTGCTGGGGCTCTGTAGGTCTAATTTTTGATGTAATTCATCTGCTATTGATGATACACGGTTCTGTCAACTTTGGGTAGTGATTGGATTGTCTAAGAGGTTCTTTTGCCATTTTGGTTGGATTGGCTTGTTTTACAGCTAACACAACACGGTGTACGGAGGCTGCATCATGCATTACCTTCATTCAAATGCTCCTTTTTGTCCATGACGTCTGATGGATTATCTTGTACACTTTTTTCCATGATTGTAAACTCCATATCAGTTATAATGTCCCTTTTATTTCAAGTAACTGTAAAGTTTTGACTTTTATATGTTCGTAACCCATTAGATTTGGAAAATTTAGAAATGAGATGTTTGACAGTGGTTCAACTGGATATGTTTTTGGGCAATTTTTGTTGTGTAAATTATATCCTTGAATTTCTGCAGAGTTTTGTGCAAGGCTTGAATTTGTATTTAGAAACGTGTGGCGTTGCATTTTTGCTTTAGTTTCTCTGTCAGAATTATGATTGATTGGCTGCTATTTCAGTTTTAACAAGTTCACCAGGGAGTTCCCCGAATGCCCAACCCTAGATTTCTCAAAGATGTGTGGTCTCTGCTTTGGACAATTGGTTCCTCCTCTCTACTTGGGCTTCATTTCTGGAATTGGACTAAGACAAGATTTTGGGCTCCGGACTTAATTTGCCTTTATTATGTTTTTTGGTCCATATCCCACGAATCTTCTTCTTATCATTTATTTCCTTTTATATTTTTGCACTAACAGAAGGTTATTATTTTATTCCTTCACGGTTATAGGTTTGTTACGTTCTGTTTACATATGTCATCATCATCATCACTCAGTTTGAAATCCCGCAATGAAGCGGAGTCTGAGGAGGTCTGATAGTACGCAACTTTATCCCTATATATGTTCTGTTTACATATGTATCAGCCTATATATAGGCAATGAACGAATTAATAAAGATAAAGCCATTTTTCTTCTCATTGCTTTTTCTGTCAAGTATTTCCATCTCTCGATCCTTACGAGGTTCTTTTTTTCTTTATTCTCGTTTTGGCCGAGTATGGTTTGGGGACGGTTTGACCGTATTTCTGTAACCAGCCTACAAAACTGTTAGTTGGCATACCTATCTTTATATTTGTTACTGAAATTACTAACCAGCCTACAAGATAGTTAGTTGGCTTGGAAATATGTATATAACAATTGAAAGTGCCTAGTATAAAATCCTAGCTTGATTGTTTCTAAATTCCTATTTGTACTTAAACCACGTACTTCTGTTTATAATTTGTTTCCCTTAAAATAATATATATTTTTTAATATATTTTTTTAACTTAGTGTTAATGGGAGCTTCTTTGAAGTTAGTTAATGTTATCATTATCTGCGGATTCGTGGATAGTTGCTTCTTTAGATAAGTAAACAGGGAAAGTCATCTTCTACTGTAAGATGAGCAAATTATACTGACCCCCTGAAAATCGAAACAGAGGAGCAGCTCACAGAGAAGTCCAAAATTTTGCTAATTGTTAAGGAGGCTACTTCTGTTGTCAGAGAAATGCGAATGAAAATTTTCAGGACTCTTTGTAGCTTATTAAAGTGAGCATATCATGAAGAGGACAGATTAACTTTTAAACAAATATTCCGCCAAAGATTTCTGAATTTTAGGTGGCGATTGATTCGGGAGGTTGTTTCATGTTTAGTTTCATGTTTACAATCGTTACGGAAAAAGAGGGTAGATGATGAAGTAAGTTATCCTATGTGTCATGCTAATGAGAAATCCTTGTTACACTTATTTGTGCAGTGTTCATTTGCCCGATCAGTTTGGATATTAACAAAGTGTTGGTTAGCAATTTCTTAGAGTTGTCTCTTGGAGGTCATAGTTGGAAAATGTCTCTTAATGTTTTTTGATGAAGGATGCGGAAGAAATAATTATAGTTTTATGGGCTATACGGTCAGCAAGAAACAAGAAAGTGTGGAAGCATCATACTGTTACTCCTTTTGGAGTTGTGCAACTGGCACGTCCTGTTTTGAATGAATGGAGCAATAACCAAGTCAAACCACTAAGACAAAAAGTAGTAAGGCCAGCTGATAGATCATGGACACGTCTACCGGTTGGATCCCTAAAGGTGAATTTGGACGCTTCTGTTTTTGCTGGAGGTAATTCAATTGGTGTTGGGTTTGTTTTCAGGAATAGTTATGGTGAGTTTGTAGCAGCGAAGACTTTGTTATTGCATGGAAAATTTGATGCTTTACATGTAGAAGCACTCTCAGCTAGAGAGGCTTTAAGTTGGATAAAAGCTAAACAATGGAGCACTATTATTGTGGAATCAGATGCGTTAATGGTTATTAATGCCATTAATTCTTCTTTTGAGAATGATGATTCATCTTTTGGTTTAGTTATTTCATATTGCAAGCTTTTAATTAATGAAATTGGTAATGTTATGTGCCGTTTTATGTATAGGTCTACGAATGCGGTTGCTCATTTGTTGACAACTGGGTCACATTTCATGTCGGGCCTTGGAGTTTGAGAGTATGTTCTCCCTTTTTTTATTGTCGATTATTGGGTAATGAAATATCCCATATTTATTCAAGAAAAAAAAGATTTTAGATTGCGGGTGATTGCGGATTATACTACATACGACAATTGCATTGCTGGTAATTTCAATAATGAGCGTCATAGTTTCAGTTCCCGCTATCAGTTTTGCTAAAATTATGCACAAGACGCTCGACGTTTTTCTATTTTTCTAAGCTTATTTTTCTTTTTTATTATTTCTCATTATTGCGATATTTATAAGGACACGTGGTATGTATCCTTTTTCTGAACATGAGCATTTTGTCTCATTAATCAATATGTGGCTCACTTCCGTTAGCATTTTGTCTCATTAATCAAATACGTGGCTCACTTCCTTTCAAAATGTTTAAACGCGGCCAACCACCCGGCTAACCGTTTGATTAATGGAGGGGCTTATGAATTATGATATTATAAAAAATTTTAACACCGAATAAGATGTTATCCTTTTATGTAACATATGTGATCGGAGCCATTTAAATAGGATAGGGGTGCCTGCATATTTTCGGGGTTAAAAGTTACCCTAAAGTAATTTATTTGCTGAAGAGGCTGAACGTATTTAATACGACTTTGTAATGACTACATGTTTTGCGATTATGTGGAGAGTAGTTGAGAATCTGCTCAAAATTACTATTGTTTAAGATTAAAATAAATTTAACACTCACAATTTACAAAACCAATGACATTTTATTACTAATCATTATTTTAAAGTAAATATGTGCTAATTTTTGAATTCCAAGTTATGTTGCAGGTACATAACTAGTTAGTTTTGTTTTTGGTAAACATACAAAAAAATATTTATAAAACACACGATAAACAAGTTCAAGTTTTACGTCATGTCAGTTTAAGAAAATATCAAACATGAGGTTGATGTTATCACATATCCATTAAAAGGAACAAAAACATATTATAAGTGAACGAAATCACATTAACAGATCTTTTCCTCTAATAAGCAAAATGCGGATGGTAAGCCTATTTTCTTTTCTATTACTTTGTGTTTTAATTTTGTTTCCTTCCATCGCTTTGGCTCCTTTTCCCATCCGAACAATGGACCTTTGAACAGTCCAAAGTCAACGTGACTCGAGCAACGTGCAAAACATAAGTTTGTATCCACTGCGGACTAGTCTATTTTGAGTTTCCCCAGACCTGAAAGGACATATGGGTAATGAAGCAAATTCGCAAGGTCAAAAATGGTAAAATGAATAAATCAATCGCTGACGTCGCCCAATGCAGTTTCTTTCTTGGACGGCACAACAAAGCCGATCTCCGAAACGGAGAATACAACCCAGTTGCTCGTAAACATTACGTGCTTGCAATTACACCATAGTGTGACTGAGAAAGAAATCAGAGATGGGTCCTCTTTCCCATAATTTCTCTGTTTCCATCTCTTAAATCACATTTCTCGCTTTCTTTTTTTAGTGCTCTACAAACTTTGCTCCGAAGCTGCCGAGTGAAGGAGATTTCTTTTTTTTTTTCCTTGAAGATCAACATGTCCGACGCTTTGATTAATGGACTCGCCGGAGCTGGTGGCGGGATCATTGCTCAGCTTATCACGTATCCTCTTCAAACTGTAAGCTTCGCGATCCATGTGTCTTTGTCGTTGATGCTGTTGTTTCTTTCCCCTTTTCTTTGCCTTTTTTCTTTTTCGTTTTGAATCAGTTGTGAAGCTTACGTTAGTTGCTCTCATCTGTAGGTAAATACTCGACAACAAACGGAGCGAGATCTGAAGAAGGAGAAGAGGAAGCACGGAACCATAGAGCAAATGTGTCAGGTTTGCTTTTCTTGTGACAAGAAATTTAATTGGTTTTAAAATCTGAAATTAGGTTTCTTAAGTGTAGAATTTGTTTGGAAACTCTGGAGACTAATTCGTTCTTTTGAATGATATGTCAGGTCGTAAAGCACGAGGGGTGGGAACGGTTGTATGGAGGACTAATGCCTTCACTTGCAGGTACGGCCGCGTCTCAGGTGAATCTTGTCTACCTTATTATATCTCCTTTTACATTTTTCTTGTTATTATGGATGTCGACATTTTATCTAGTTTATACGCAACTTATGGAACCCTGAATTTAAGTTCTGTAAAACTTTCTTTAGTGCTAATTATGAATGTTGTATATGCGAGTATCATCTAGGTAATGTTAATCAAAATTTAGCACAATTTATTCTTCCAAAATATAGGGTAACATGAGCTAGATCTTTAGCAAATAAAGAGTTGTTGCTCATTCCAATGAATGATGTGTTGCCATCCCTCTGAGAAGGGAAACTGTCCATTCAAAGCCAATCTCTTTATCTTATGTTTTACTTTCAATGATTTTTGTGATGATGAACACAGCTGCAGGTTTAGTACCAGTTTATCTCACGTATTTGAGCACCAATGTCCTTTCAAGGAAATAATTTTTGCAGGATGAGCGGAGGCTTAAGCTCTTGTTAATATAACATATAAGATTTGAAATCCTAATATTTAGTCTGTTAGGTACTCAAGTATGTGGACAGAAGAGAAATTTGCTAGAATTAAGCATCAGAACTTCATTTTAACTGCTTGCTAAGTGATGATTAATGAATGTTTCAACCGCATGGTGTCTTTATCCTATATATGGTTTAAATTTTCTCCATATTGCTTATCTAGATTTCTGTTTCTTATGTGCTTGTTATTTTCTTTATACAGGGTGTTTATTATTATTTCTATCAAATATTTAGGGACAAATCTGAAGCTATTGCTCTTGACCGCATGAAGAAAGGGATGGGTGACGGAACAGTTGGAATGTTCTCATCACTTGTGGTGGCTGCTATGGCTGGGTAAGTTTCATCGTGTACAAATTTATGTTGGATTCAATTCATTTCTCTGTGTCTTTCCCTGTACAGTCAAATGGAGACGAAGATTGTGTTGCATTTGATTGTGTTATTGTACTTCTTGTTCTTAGGCTAAAATTAGTCATGAGGCTTCATACAGCTTCCATGCTGTTCTCTAAGCTGAAAGATCTCGTTTTCAATTTATCTCAATTGCTGTTATTTGAAACAGTATCGGCATATGCTTAATTTGATATGATACAGTTCTCATATCAGCAATTGCCTCTCTTGGCGTCTCCTGTTTCATTTGGTATCAATGAGATATATAGAGGATTCTCTGTTCTCCTCTGCCTCACAAACTGATTTATCAATAGATTTTGATTTGATAAATGGACCTCTCCAGTTCAGTCAGTCAGACGTTAATTGCTATGTTAATCATGACATTGTCCTTGGATGGTTGATAAGTGCTTAAATCATTCTATATTTCCTTTTCAAGCACACTGACATCTCTTTATTTATTTTTGCATCTCTTATTGGTTACTACTCACAAAATGCCTTTTACTTTCACTGTGTAGGTGTGTAAATGTCCTATTGACAAACCCCATTTGGGTAGTTGTTACACGCATGCAGGTAAAAAGCTAGATAACATTTGGAGTTCTTAGTCAAATTGGTTTTCTGAATTTGTTCTAGATTATTGAAATCACGTAATACCTGTCATGTTCATGTTATGTACGTGGACAAATCCCACTCACCTATAGCATTGAACATGATTTCCACGTCTATGTTGGAAGCTTGTATATGTATGTCATCTTCTACAGCAATGTGTTAACAATTCTCTTGCGTCTCTTAACGATAGTGAAACCAAGAAATTTTGTATTCCTATTTTTACGTTTACACTCCTGCTTCGCAGACACACACGAAGATCTCAAAGAAAAGTTGCCCTAGCCAGGCATTGTCAATAGTTCCAGATGAAGCAGTTGTAGAGGCAATTGAACCCCCTCCATATGGAGCTAGCCATGTGGTAAGTGCATTGATGTTCAGGTTGCTTCTGAGGTAAATTATTACATGAGTGCGGAGGAACTTCTCACATATGCTATAATGTTTAGGGTGCAGTAAGTGATTATTGTTCTCAGACTGAAACAAGATATTTTGTCTTCTTGATGTACTTAAATCTACTGCTTGTATTGAAATCAACATTTAAGGCAAATTAACGTGAATGTGAACATATATGAATCTAATGCCAAATTGGTTATGGCTTTTAGTATTATGAACCAAGCCACAATGCCTATTCTCGCATGGTTTTCAGATTCAAGAGGTGTATAATGAAGCTGGAATTTGGGGCTTTTGGAAAGGTGTATTGCCTACGTTGATCATGGTACGTGAGACATTACTATTAAAACTGAAAAAGGTTTTCGTTCATTTTCCTGCTTTTGCTCGTAGGTGAGCAATCCTTCCATACAATTTATGTTGTATGAAACAATGATGAAGAAGCTGAAGAAACACCGCGCTTTGCATAAAAGTAGAAATAATGAAGTCACTGCCTTGGAGGTTACATTTAGCTTTGACACTAAGTTTCACACTCCAGTTCTTTTATTATTCTCTTTTGTAATTTTTTTAGTTCTAATCACTTGCATCGTCTTTATAGATATTTCTTCTTGGGGCTATGGCAAAGCTCGGAGCCACTGTTGTAACATACCCTCTTCTTGTTGTAAAGGTAAATGCGTTCGACTCTCTAACGGAATACTATTATGGAAAAAGCAATCTACCCTTGGGTTACCAATAACTTCACATGCATTATGAATCCCCTATTCCTCTTACTCTACACTGGTAAACCCAATCCCAAATACGTAAGGGTGATAACTCTTGTGTGAACGACACTTTAGTGGATTGTTAACATACAATGTTCTAACTTTAGAGCATTAGATTTTGAAATAGGAGCCAATAATTATCTATTTGTTATGCTGCAAGTTCTCACTGAGATTTTGGTTGAAGAGGAGTAAGAACATAACTAGAGGGAATGATTGATGATATGGAGTTATTGACTTCAGAAGAAAATTTTCTTTTAGTTTAAATACCACGAATTAACAATAACTGTTCTTTTCCCCGATTGATTCCTTCACCTGTGCAGGCAAGGCTTCAAGCAAAACAACATACAACTGGGGACAAGAGGCATAACTACAAAGGTTTGGATTGTTTTTATGGCTATCAAGAATAATGGCTGTTCTAAGGTGCTCTAAAATGGTCCATTGGACAGCAAATCTTATTGCTTTTAGAATATCCCTTGTTGAAAAATACATTTAATTGGTAGTGCTATGTCAGAAATGTTAATCAATAGGTAACGTCAATATGTGAGCTGAAAATTGTTCAATTAAATTGTGCAATTCTTATGTAAAACTGAACATGTAAATTTGCCATGCGACTATGCATTTAATTTTATTGCAGTTTAAGCAGTTATTCTAGTTGTCTACATTGACCTGGCTTTTTCTATATTTCCTTCAATGCAGGCACATTAGACGCTATCCTGAAGATGATTCACTATGAAGGCTTTCGTGGGTTTTACAAAGGCATGAGGACAAAAATTGTTCAGAGTGTCCTTGCAGCTGCAGTCTTGTTCATGGTGAAAGAAGAGCTTGTTAGGGGTACTCGCATGTTACTTAGCAAGGGTGGCATCTCATCAGTCAGATCGAGACCTCCTTGACTGGGGATTAGGTTTTTTTTTTAAATTTGGATTTTCATTTACATTTACTTCTGTTTATTGTCCTATGATATTGCTTCATCGAGTATTCATTCGAAATGGATGCAAAGTATTCATTATATGCAGCTGAAATTTATATGGACTGTACCCTATCGATTGTCAAATGTTTATATAGAATATCAAATTGACTTATGGAAACTTACCTTAAGGATATGCCACTGCAAAGTCATGAAAGGTTGGTTTGTATTAGAATAGCTTCTCTTCTGTTCTACAATGCCATTCACAGCTCTGATGTTTATCGAATTCTATGACCGAGTTCCTTCCCACTGTCTAGAAAGACAGATGAGTAGAAAGAGAGGAGAGGACTGCGTACCTGCCGTCTGTAAGGTTTTAATGCCCCGGACTGTTGCACGAGATAACATTCCTATACATCTATCTATTAAGAATCTCAAGTCATGCATGTGAATATGAATGTGGGGTGCAAATCAAAAACGTATTTCTTGTCTAGTTATGAATGTGAATGTGAGGTGCAAATCAAATATCTTGATCATCTACGTAAGTTGGTTTTCGAAGGGCTTTAAGCCCGTTTCTGTTGGGGAAAAACGACCCCGTATTGATTAATGAGAAAAAATGTTCATAAAAGCGGTCCTTACCACGTGTTCCGTAAAATATCTCAATAATGCAAAAAAATGAATTAAAAAAATCAGTTTAGAGCATCTTGTGCATAATTTTATACACTGTTATGATATTTATATCGTACTGGCCAAAAAATGGTACAAAACTTAGTAATATGATGCCGAGCTAAATACCAACTAGTACAATAAAGTTTAAAAAATTCAGGGACTTATTTGCCAAAAAAAATTTAAACAACCCCCTTGACATCTTCTATTTGTCTCTCTCCTCTCTTGCCCAGCGAAACCCTCCTCTCCTCCCACATGTAGGTATCACCATTGCGCCACCGCCCACCATTGATCCATGTGTCTCCACCATCAGATCACCTACCCAACCGCACACTGCCCTCCACTGCTCTCTCTAAATGCCTGCCCAAGCCCAATTGTTCTTTTTACCACTTCCATCACCATCTAAATTCAAACAAGATCCAACTTGAGCTGAACTTAACTTACGCAACTCTTATTTGAAATTTCTATTTTTTTGGTGTTTTTTTTCTCTGAATTGCAATTACATTGTGTTTTGATTGTGTCATATGTGTTTTGTAAATGGTTGGAATTGTTTGTGTGAGTTGGAAAATTTGAGTTTAAAAGTTGAAATTATTTGTGTGAGTTGGTTTAATTTCAATGTGATTTAGGGATTATCAATTTATGAAGAAAATTAATGCATAGGAAAATTTGGATTTGAAAGTTGGAGTTGCTTGTGTGAGTTGATTCAATTTCAATGTAATTTAAGTATTGTCAATTTATGAAGAAAATTAATGCATTGAAAAATTTGGGTTTGAAAGTTGGAATTGTTTGTATGAGTTGGTTCAATTTCAATATAATTTAGGCATTATCAATTTCAAAATTATTGCATTAAGCTGCTAATTTGTCAATTAATTTATATGAAACATACTATTTATTAATTATTGTTTGTATATAAAAGATACTTAACATATGATTAATCATTTAAATATAACATTTAATATATAATTAAATCATTAAATATATGTAATTAAGTTAAGAAAATTAAAATTTTTCATTTTATATTGTTTATTGTTGAATAGCAATGAATGAAATTGAATTGTATAGTGTATGTTAACTCTTCATTATGAAGTTAACTTGAGTAAGAAACTAAAAATTTTGATTAAAATTGGTGAATGAAAAATTGTTAAATTAAAGTTAGGAATTAGGATTTTAGTAACAATGTTGACTAAAATTAGTTAAGAGAACAAAATAATTATTAGCATTAAGTAAACAAAATATATTAGTTTATAATTAAATTATGAGATTACATAAAGTAAGTTGTAAACTTATAGTTGAGAGTTATGGTTGAAGTTGAATATGTTATAGTTGTGAGTGTATGTCTTTAGTTTATGGTTGAATGGTGTAATCTTACAAAATGAGTTATATTAGATAAGACTTATATATGTATTGTGTAATTGTGCAAGTTGAATACCTGAATTGTTGATTTTTAACTTATTGATGAATCGTGTTGAATGAAATTGAATTTTGTATGATGTAATAATACAAAATGAGTTATATTATATAAGATGTATATGTGCATTGTGTAATTGTGTATAAGATGTATGTGCTTTTGTGTTAGTTTGGACTTTTGAGTTAAACAATACATATTTTGTGATAGTAGTTGATAATGAAATTATGCGTTGTTTATTTTGATATGAAGTTATTATGTTAATTTTGACATATGTCTTTATTTAATTTTATTGATACGAAAGAATGTTCAAGTACTCCTGATAATTCAACCACTTCAAGAAGATACAATGATTTCCTGAAATAAAGAACCATAAAATTTGCTTATTTTATAAGAAGCATTTAAAAGGTGGATGAATCACCAGATTAAAGAAGCATTTAGCTAGAGTCAAAGGTAATATGGTGCCTTGTAAAAAAGTAAGTCATGATGTGAAATTGTAATAACCCGTTCTTACACTTAAGGATTAATTGTTAGATTGAGCCATATCATGTAAAAATATATGAAGAACATTCCATTGGCATGCATTATACTTGCTTACACACATGAATCATGATTTAGAAACAACGTAAAGATAGTATATGCACTCAATTGACATATCCCGTGGTATGAAAGATATTAAATGATTATGAGGCAATTGTATGTTGGTTATGTCTTGAATCTTGTGTTGACGGATAAAATTAGTGAATTGGGAATATATTGATATAATTGAGTAATTGATAAAGTGGTGTGTGGACCTAAATTTAAGAAAAATGTTAAAGAGCAAGACAAAAAAATGATAATGGACATTTGGGTAGATTAGGCCTATAAAATGGTGACATGTGGCATTAGGAATGAGGGACATGTGGCTTGGATAATTGGATAACAAATGGCATGAGTACATGAGTGACAAGTGGCCTAGGAAACCAAATGACAAGTGGACCAAACATTAGGTGACAATT
>JAOTAY010000191.1:13779522-13790889 GCA_025629805.1 Erythroxylum baracoense
AACATGCAAGAAAAGAAATCAGAAACAGCGAACAAGAACCCTAAGAAGGCCAATCTCTTAGATCACCACTCCATCAAACACATCCTCGACGAGTCCGTTACTGAGGTAAAACCCTAAATTATTTTCCCTCTCTAGATCCCTATCTAATCTGTATCTGAATCTGTAGGTTGTTACTAGCCGCGGGTACGTGGAAGATGTTAGATCGAGCAACGTCAGGCTGTTAATTGGGATCATCGTTATTGTCATCGCTCTTGTTGCCCAGTTTTACAATAAGAAGTTTCCTGAGAATAGGGATTTCTTGGTCACTTGCATTGGATTATATCCTTTTACTTTTGCGATTTTATTAAATGTTTGGTTGCTCAGAATTGTACAAATTGATTTTAAGTCTTGAAAATTGTTTAATTGAGAGCCATAAACGCTGGCTGATTCCGTTAATTCTTGACATCTTAGCTTCTTGAGGTCAAAATTTCACTTTAAACTTATAATTAGACGAACAATGTGATTCAGGGATTTGATTTTTGTGTGAGAATTTTGATTTTTTAAAAAATTTTTGACCACAAATCTAAATTTTCTAAGAATTGTTTTCTAGACTAATGAATTTTCTTTATACGTATATAATACTTGTATTGTGCATGTATAGCTTTCATCTCTTTATGCCTTGAATCGTTGAAGTGATCAATAATGTCTTAAGATTAGCATAGGTTTATCTCATAGAGTTTGTTCTATGATTAATTCTTTTTTCTGTGTGTTCCCTTTTGACATGTAAATCAATTCTGTTATCTTTTACCAAGTAGCAAGAATTTGTTTAACAGAAATGTTTTGTGTGCATGTAATTAATTCATTGTAATATGAGAAAAAATGAACCAATTTGCAAATGATGTATGAAACTAAGTCGATAAGAAACTTTGGCTTCATGTATTTTCTTTTTAAGGGTCTGTCTCGATGTTTTCTTTTGGAGTTTTCTATGTTTTGGAGGATGGATGTCGTTTCCTATGGTTTTTTGAATTTAATTAGTTTGAGTTATGGTGAAAATTGAAGTGTTCATTACCTTTAAATGGATATTTTTTTTTCTGTTAGGATAAATGTTTGCGTATTTTCTCTGTAAGATTCTGAAGAAAAGGTTGATTTTATAATTGTGTTGAAGTTAGATTTGTTTGATCTTTGACTCGGGCAAGTATATTGTCTTCAATGCATTGTTGCAACTGGTCATATACTCAAAGGAAAAGAATGCTATCTTATTTACTTACCCTCCTGAGGTGAGTCTCCTTCAAATATATGATGTATTATTGAGATAGCTCTGATGGATATGGTGAATATACCTGTTCTGGAGGAGTTCATTATCTTATTATCAACATTAGAATGGCTAAGTGGCTAAGGATGATTGTCATTACTGATTTATTACTTCAGTACATTGTTAAACTGAGATGTCAATCACTTGTGTTCTTGTTGATTTGGAAATTACTTGGAGAATAGATATGACTTATTGTCAGGGGCTGGGTGGTGTTTGTACTGTGATGTGGCTTTGGTTTTTTTTTTTCCCTTTCTTTGAAATGTGCTCTCTGTACCATATATGTTTCTTACCTTATCTTAATGAGCTTGAGGGCAAATTTTTGGCTGCAATTCTTTTCAGTTATCATAACAGTATGTGTGCAGAATTGTGTCCATTAATGTTAATATCTTCTTGCTTCTACATTTGGTGCAACATCACTATCAATATAAAGCTATAAACTATAAATTTCTGAAATCAAAAACGAATATGCACGGGCTTTGTCTTTATACTTTTCAGTCTTGTAGTTAAATCAATTCATTAAAATTGATGCCTTTCTCTTTCTCTCCCACTTTTCTGTGGGTTGTCATATAACTTCTGTTCCCTATTGATATCTTCCTCTTGGAATATTAATGTTGAACAAGTCTCTAGTTACAAAAGGCATTAAGCCTTCAGAGTTATCAGCTATTCAGTTTAATCTTCTTTCTTGTCATTTCTAACTAGAGTGTATACCATAGAAATGACTATTTAATCTTAATGATCATGTATGTATGTGCATATAAATGGTTGTATTTTTTTGTATATGTGTAATGAGAAGCTTCAGATTTATTGCCTTACAGTAAGTTATTGCTTTTACTTCTTCTGCTGCTAAAGCGTTCATGTCTTGTACTGTTCATCGTTGTCATTGTGTTGTTCCATTTGAAATTTTGCTGAGCATTTTAAGGGTGTTGTAATTTAGTTTGCTTCTCCTACTAAGGTGCCTTCTACTTATGCAGGGATCTTACACTAGCACTGGTTTGGTGATCTCTTCAAAACTGCCAAGATTTTCTGATGAGTACACGCTTACGGTTGCAAGCTCTGATCCTAAATCAATATCTGCAGGGAAAACGGTGCTGTTTACCAAAAGTGTTGCCCAATGGTCTCTCACTCTCTCGCTCACTCAAGCTCACACACTCACACGCACGTAATTCTCAAACTTGGAGGTGTATTTATTAAGGCTCTCACCCTGACCTGTATTCCGCCCAAATATTGTAGGTTTACCAAAGATGGGGTTCTAGTAGAGGGCCTGTTCTGGAAGGATGTTGACGCTCTTATAAATGATTATTCAGGGGAACCAAAAAAGAGCAAGTGATCTAGCATTGAGAAGACACTAAATAGATTTACTGTTACAGCGATGGGCTCTAGCTATATTATGTTGTGACAGGGACGTTTTGAAATTTTGAGCCAAACCATTTACCTTGATGATTTACATTATAAGTGGAACCGTTCCTGATGAATGAACTTGAGCATTTGAAAAATTTTGCTACCCAAGTCTAATGCTTTCAGTTAGACTCACCGGTCTGTAGAGCTTGGGGCATTTATGATTATTTGGCGCCAAAATGACTTTACCTTATAGTCTCATACACGTAACGAGGTAAATTTTACACCAAGTTATTGATCGTGTGACTTGAGCTTACAGTCACTTGTCTTCTAACTTGAAAGTGCGGACAATTTATTGGCCTTGTAATTGGACGCCTTAGAAGTTAGAATCACTAGTGTCAATTTTTCATCTGAGGTTGAAATAGCCTGAAATTATTCCTACGCTTTGCGATATGGGGATGGCAGGATTAGGATATATTATTTATTCGACAAGTCCCATAGTAACTGTTTGTTTTGTTCCATTTCCATCCACTGGTTTTTCCACTTTTGTATTCTAAACAAGGGATAAGATCACCAATTGATAATATGGCTTTATTCTTAAGGACATATCATTTTCTTAAACCTTTCAAGTCAAACCTAGAAAATACCTGAGTAGAGAGGGGAGGAAAATTTTACCTCTGCCGATTGTCATTGACTTGTAAGATGGAAAAAAAAAAAATCCTCTTTTTGCCAATTTTCAAAATATCTACTTGTAAACTATTCAGTATTCGCCCATTTGCTGTCTCGCTCGCGCATTACCTTCACAACAAAGTGACAACGAATATGCCCTGACTGGCTGACCCAGTAATTACTTTCTATTTTTTCCCTAATTTTCTATTGCCGCGAGGTGGGACCCAAAACTTGTCGCCTTCAACACTGATATGTACATGTGGCCCCCATTTCTGATACTAACTTTAAAAATTAAATGAATTTGGCCGATTTGATTGTAAACAAATCAGTCAATTAAAATTTATTTTTTTCAATTTTATTAAAACCTAATTAATTGTTTAATTAATTAAATAATTTTTATAAAATAACTGACTTTCATAAAATACAACAAACTAGTTCTCTTTTTTAATTATAAAATTTTAATTTTGTTTAATTTTATTATATAAAAATCTTATAATAATTTAATATCAATTGGATATAAACTCTTTATTTTATTAATTTAATTTTTGATACGTCTTTTTAAATATTAATTATAATTTTACTTCATTCTTTATTTTTATTTTAATAAAAAATTATCTATTCTTTTAAATTAATAAAATTAAATTTCTAATCATTCATCGTATTTTATTACGAAAATTTTTAAATGATATCAATAATATTTATTTATTAAAATAAGTTTATAGTTAATATTATTATCTATAATTAAATTATCATCATTATCATCAATATTCAGTCAAAATTTCGCTGAAGTATAAGATCTGGAGAGGTCCGATAGTATACAACCTTATCTTTACGTAATAAAGAGGCTGTATCTGATATACCCACATGTAATGTGGCATGACAATACTACAAAATTAATTATCTATAATTAAATATTTGATTAAAATATTTTTATTAATAAATAAAAGTTTTTTTTAAAAATATCAGTTTATGTATTTTAAGATATCCTAAATTTAATACGTATTAATGAATAATCAAATATAAAATTTTATTTTCATGATAAGTTTTATTTAATATTTTTATTGGTAACTAATGTTAAAATATTAAAAATAATGATTTTTAAAAATATTGAATTGAAATAACATTGTAATTAAAGATTTTTTAAATTTTCGAAGATAGAAAAAATAAAAAACGAGAGCTTTCTCCCCGATTAAAATAATTTGTTAAAAATTTTAAATAATTTTCGTAAAATTTTTAAAAAATTGTACGTAACGCTATGTTGATACCTTTTGTACGTTCTTAACTCTTAAGTCGCCATTTCATCACCCGCAAGGCCTTAATTGTTTGTTTGGTTCAATTTTTAGAGAGTAAAAAAGTAGTTTTTTTAATTTTAAAAGTTATTTTAAAAAAATGTTATTTTTTAAAAAATAAGTGTTTAATAGTAAAATTTAAAAATATTTTTTAATAAAAATGAAGTAAAATTTAAAAATATTTTTAATAAAAAGGACTTTTTTAAAAATTGGAATATAACTTTTCAAAAAATTTAAATTTAAAATTTTTAAATAAAATTCTATCGACAAAAATTGTACTGCTGCAAATCCATCCAAAGACACTGATCCATTTATTGGATGGCGGTCCACAGCCGTCCATATTGCTGACATGGCACTTACTTACACCGTTGGTCCGACCAGCTGAATCTGACGTCAGTTCACAGGGGGTGACTCCCGGATCCCAATTCAACGCCAAGTTTTGGATTTATGCCATTTTTCGTGTCCGCCAGCTATTAGATAAGAAAGCCGTTAGTTCCTCGTCGTTCCGTTTCATAGGTAAGCACAAGAGGGGTTTTATGTGTTCAAGTCGCTCTATCTAGAAATTGTGGTTCCTGGCTCTCTCAAGTCCTGATTGATCTTGATTTGCCGATCCAGTTTAAACTCGGATTAGGAGGCCCCCGATTGCGATTTCAAGGAGAAATTGAAATTTTAGGGTTTCGAATTTAAATTTGGAGAGATTTGATATGGCTAACCCTAACAAACAAGGATTCAATTACGGTGATGTAGAGGAAGTTTACGACGAAGAATTCGATGAGTCATCTTCAATCTCGACTGGCGTTGACTCCTCCTCGGTTAGATCCATTAGCACGACGACGCAAGAGAGGAGCGAGATTGGATTAACGGAGAGGTTGACGGACATTCTTTTGGATAACGGAGACGGAGATTTGTTACTTCAAAGGAACGATCGTGAAGATAGGGTTTTGCAGTGGCTTCAGGCGCTGGATCTGCAAGTCATGGGCGCGTGTAGAGCCGATGAGAGGTTGAAGCCTTTATTGAAAGCTAATGCTTCCAGTGGCTTGGCCGAAGATCGGTTAATAGCACATCTGAACCAGGTTTGTTTTGAACTTGGAGTAGAACGACAGAAACAAAAGCTTTGATGCGACTTTTATGATTGATGTTTGTGCGTATCTGTGTGTTTGATAAACAGCACTTTGAGCTGTCGGAGGTGGGTATCTTAGCCAGGTGCTTTTGCATACCACTTGTTTCAATTCGTGTTGGCAAGATTAACAAGCGGGGGACCCTGTTCTGCCCTACTTCTATAAGGTAGTTGAATTGGTGTGGATTCTAGTTTATGTTATTTCCTTTTGTTTGTTTCTGAGAATGTGTGATTCTTTATTATGAATTTGTGCATCTGGTTTTGCCATATCTCTCGTACAACGTCAGGTCGAAATTTTCATGCTCCCATTCTTTTCTATCTTGTTTGATAAATTATCTTCCATGCTTTGAATTTACTTTATGTTATTCTTTCTTTATTACCCGATCTGATTTACGTGATGAATGATGTTTGATTATTATCATTTTAGCCCGTTTCCTACAAATGTTCCTTTTCATCAGTTCTTGTGTTCGTTATGAGCACAGCTTGCTAGTATCTGTTATTTTCTCTTTGTCATCGCTTTTAGTATTAATTTCACAAAGAGGACTGTGACTTTTACATTCACTGTTTCTGTAATTTGTTAGCGTTTGTCTGTGTTTTAAACTCTGACAATGACATGGCATGAAAACTTTCGGGTTCTTTTGCTGCCTGATGCTAGTTACTACTATTAGTACATTTGTTCAATGCTGGAAGCTTATAGTATAATTTTATTCATACCATTCTGATCTTTTGCAGTTTCCGCCTATTTTAATGCACCTGTAAGTCTGCAGATCCAATTGATAACATGTACATCTTGATATCTGTATTAGGATTGGATCTTTTTTGTGCTTATGCTTTTATGCAGATGCGTAGATTTAAGATTTTTCAGTAATTATGTTTCTCATCTTGCATTGATGGTTTGCATTTAATGGCAAGATGAATGTGTGCATATGTTTATGTGTTATCCTTCAACTTGTTTCTCGTCATGTTTTTATTTATTTCTATATGCATCTAGATGTAATTGAACGTTTACATTGTGAATAGACTTCACTCTGTTTTGTTCAACTGCTAGTTATGTTACCCTATATGTCTTGGGTGGGGTTGCGTTATGATGTCAGGTGACCCTGTGAATATTTGTCTAACAATCATGCTTTTTCATGTCAGTTATGAAGATAGAGGGTTCAGCTATAGTATTTTGTGATTATAGTTGTTGTTCTTATTTGGATTAACAGGATTTGTGATAGGATTTGTTTTACTGGAAATTTACCAAGAGTATTTATATTGCTAACCTAACTATTATTGCAAAGTTGTTGATGGCTGGTATAAATTGTTGGTCAATGCTTAGCTGTTTTGTGATGATAATGTTCATGCTTCCAAGTGAAAGTATCTTTTGACTTGTAGGTAAAGTGGGCGTGTTCTATTATGATCTCTGAATTATGAGGAAGTAAAGGTAGTTTCATCCCCTAAATTGTATGATATAAGGCCTACTACTGCCCTTTGGATCTAATATGCTGCATTTAATCAACTGGAATAGCAATCTATGTGAAAAGTCTAACCTCAGTTTTGTTTGCAGTTTTTGTCTCTTTTTATACTCTCTGGGCTACTTTTCTTTTGCTTTTTGAAACATATTGACTTTTTCCATATATTTCATTGATTATTATACGATGAAATGAAGGTTTTTGTTCTGCTAAACATATCGTAACAAGATTATCAATCTCACTTTTTTTTTTTGAACTGCTATTCTTTGTTACTTTCTGTATTGTTCACATACAAATTGTTAGATGTCTTAACTACTTGTTGAAGGTAGGATAATATTCAGGTGGATGTAATTTGTAGTGTATCTGATCTAAAATCTGGAATTTTTTAAAAGGAAAGTCCAAATGTGTGGTAAGCAAAGGTTAAGATAAGATAATATTGTGCTGAATTGGTGATTGAAAATGTTATAGTAATAGGGAGTGGAGTGTGACAGAAAGGGTTCGAGCCTTTCCAGCAAGCATTATATGATTTGTTGGGTGGATATCAAAGCAATATTTTATTACTCCTTTCCTGATTTCTTTTGTATTTTTATTCTAAAGCCAATGCGAATGATAGTATGTTTATGCTATAGTATGTTTATGCTCTATATCTTAACCGCTGGCACAAATCATTCATTTTTCACTGTTTTAATATGTGCTCTCCATTTCGGAGAGTTTGAACTATTGCATTCAAAAGTTTCTACAATAATTCTGATTTAATTTGAACTTGCATTTTCCCACTTTATTACTTCCGTTTGATGACCATTATTTAGTTTTTTGAAAGTGTACTTTTTCTCTTGTTGCTGTTGCAGGGGTAACTTGATGCTCACAGTGTTGCCATCATCTGATCTGCGGCTTTCATTCATTGGCGACGATGGGAATGCAGAGAGACTATTTACCCTAAGCAGCGAGTGCACTGCTGTTGAGGTTGATGAGATCCCAGCTGATACGTCTGGCCGATCTTTTCACATAAAGAAAACAGATAATAGAGAATTCTACTTCTGGTGCTCAGAGAAATCTAAGCTTTTGGGACTTGAGCTGCTTGCAAAGGTAAATTTAATGAAAAAAAAATGACATGATGGAAAGTGCATATGCTTGTGCATTTTTTCTTGAAATTTTGATGGACATTGGAACTTGTTTTCTTTAGTCACTAAGCTCTTGGAAGTGTTGAAGTTTTATTATATTTAATTCTGTATTATAGAAACAATGTTCTGTAGTTGTGCGGCATGTTCATTTAATTTGATAACAACCAATTTTCAAGTGAAATGAAATCTTTTGAACAATGGTCTTTTATTTTGATTTCTCTTTTCAACTTGTTATAAGTTGGGAATGCAAAAGCCAAAAAGAAGCAATGCAATGATCAATGAGGATGTAGTTGGATGAATATGTTGTCTATTGCTGTTTGGAGGCATGACAAATGACATAATCTAGTAACCTTTTGTTTTTTGTTTTTTTTTTCTTGTCTGCCTTCTCTTTTTCTCCTGATGAAAGTTTTCTTTCTTTGGATGATAGATGAAGGATATTCTCAAGAGAAAACCATCTATTGCCGAACTAACTGGAATTAGCAATTCACGTCTTGAATGTTTTGCTACTCATTTACGTGCATATCTTATGGGAAGTTTCCAAGAAAGTTCATGTGCTATTTCAGTATACTCCAGTACCAATTCTGAACTTTCAGAGGCAATAGCAATACCAACTAAGTCTATGCATGCCAGACATGTTGGTAGTCATTCAGGGAAGGTGCATTTACCTTGCCAGGGAAGCCCAAGTCCAAGAGCAAGTTCCTTCAAAGAAGGACTATCCAGAAACTTGTCTTCTTTGAGAAATGCTGCAAGGGAGAAGCTGAGACAGTGTGTGGATAGCAGTGTTTCTGCAGTTGACAGTATTCTGGTGACAGTGCCTAAGACTACTGATGCATCTAGCTGTGGTGAATCTAAAAATGAGAAGCTGCCTGAAGTTGAGACTTGTTTGATGAAACCATCAAATCTTCTAGATTCTCTGGGAAAATTGGCTATCCCACCTGCTGTGTGCCCAGAGTCTATTGTGCCTTCCACAGATGCTCCTCTCTTCTCCCCCTACTACTGTTGGTGCCCATTAGGTACATCAACTTTGCAGTGCCCTTCATCATCTCCGGAACTTCCTCTCCCGTCCATTGGAACACCATTGGTTCCTCCACTTTCTTCAATACTGTCTGCTACTAGGTCCTCGGGCCTGTTAACTCCGACATCACCTCTCACTTTGGCTAATATACCCTCTTTGGATTTTCCTGCTTTCTTGCCAGACCCAATGTTTCAGTTGTCCAGGGCTGGGTCTCAGCCGATCCCAAGATTCACTCCTTTGATTTGTGACCCAATTGTGCATGTTCCGATGATTGATGTTTGCTCCTCAGGTCAGGGTTACCTTGTGAGTGCTGGTCCAAGTATTTCAGGCACTATCGCACCTTTGAATCCAAAGCTTGTGAATCCATTGATTCCTGAAACCGAGTCTTTAGTGGAAAAGGGTGCAAGAGAGACTCTGCGGCTACTCATTAGTGGCTCAAGTCCTGCAAGTCCTTTAATTGATGCGTTGCCTTCTGTTTTGAATCATACTGATGACAATCAGGTTTTACTTGTCACACGAAGCAGAGGCATATACAATGGGTCAAGTGATGTTGGTGCCATTGCAACAATGGATTTGGTTTCATTGCCTGAGAGCTCCATAGCGGATGGGGTTGAAAAATTACGTGGTAGCTCTTGCACTTTCAATGCTTTATTGGAAGGTCAAGATGCTCCGAAAGACGGATCTACTGCTGTTACTGGATCGGCCTTTGATGATAACACTACTCATCCGTCAAGTACGAGTTGACTACAGGATTTTTTCAATTTGATTGTCTTGGTAGATTTGTTTTGCAACCCACAAAATGTAGATATCCGACCACTGTACCGCCTAGTATTTTGAGTTGTAATTAGTGCTTATCTTGTTTGTTGTTCATTTTTATATTCCTTCATTGATCAGTAGATGTTAATATGTTTTTGCTATGTTTTATAGACGTTTACATTTTAGCTTGTAAATGTAATGCATTTGATGTTGCACATTGAAGTATAAAGAAAAAGATCAACAGTAAGAACAACCCATCGATTGCCTAATGGGGTATTTTAACAATCTGTTTGATATTCTTTTAAGCAAAAAATTTATTGAAACGCAGCAGGGTTTGGAGGGGTTCATATTATATTTTCTTACAACTATCTAATTAAGTTCATTAGTTAATTTCTTAGTTAAGGTTTTAATCATGGAGGAATGTGATTGTATTATGATGAATTATGCACTAAAATAGTTGGGACGATTAACCGAGGAAATGATGTGGCTTGACTTTGTAAAGAGTATGGGGTTCAAACGAAACTATGACGGGAGATAATGTAACTCCTTACAAAGTGATTTTTCCGTACACCGGGTGTCAACTGTCAAAATTATCTCCAAGCCTGCAAGAGCTGTGGATTGTTATGCCTAGAGCTGTACAAATGCGGGTCTTACAGGTTTGGAAAGTTAACCCCAAATCCAACCCAAACCTTCAATTTAAACAACTTTTCAATACATGTGGGAAGGACTAAAATTTGTAAATAGATCGTTAAAAATTGTACATTCTAACGAAACATAGAGTAAGAAGTTGAACTTTATTAAAAAAAGTAAATGCAAGTAGTAATGTATATGGTTCATTTAATTAAAATTTTGCATTCAAAATGAAATTAATTTAACCAGCATATAAATCTTTAACGTTAAGAGTATAGAAGTTCTTAATTCTTGTAATCTAAATAAAGATTGGTCTGTAATTGTGAGTAAATATTAAAACTAAGAGTAATTTATAAATATTAACATGTTTTCGAAAACATTATAAAAACACAATTAGAAATAATTGAAAATAAAACATGATATTTAATAATATAAAATTTCACCAACCCATTGCATTGGAGGATCAACCTTATCTTTGTAATAATCAATAATATACTTGTCAAGCCTAGACTTACTTACTTCAAGAATCATAATCTGTTTACACTAATGGGGTGTTTGGTTGAGGGTAATAGAAATTCTATTACCCTTCTATTCCTACCTATTACTCATTCCTTTGTTTGGTTTATTTTATGACCCAAGGAATAGCATTCCTAAAGATTAGCTATTCCTTAAATTAAGGAATAGCTAAAG
>JAOTAY010000191.1:13806845-13826370 GCA_025629805.1 Erythroxylum baracoense
AAATATAAATTTATTTATTAATAAAATTAATTAACAATTAGTTATAAAATATGTATTATAAATAAAATATGAGTAATTTATCCTCTTATATATTAGTATTATTATGTAATAAATAAAATCTGAATAAAATTTTATTTTATTATCATATTGATTATTAAGTATTAATAAAATTAATATATTTTATCTTATTATCATATTAATTATTAATAAAATAAAAATATATATTTATTAATTAATAAAAATTAATTAGCTTTACATATTTAAAAATTATTATACTTCTATTAAAATAATTATATGTAAATTAATACATCAATTAATAACTTTTATGTTGATACATTTAGCCCCAATATACGACTTCTTTGATATGATTGAACATACTTAGACTAATGAGAAGAGTTAAAAATCAAATTTACAGAGACAAGGTAAATTGGTTTTCCTTGTACTTTTTTAAGTCATGTCCTTAGAAGTTATTTTATACATAAACAGCTAATACTAAACAACTAATTTTATCAAACATCTCTAACAAATAACTAATTCAATCCGCTAGTCCAATTAACTGATAAAATCAGCTATCAACTAATGCAATCAGCAAATTGTCAAACAGGGCCAATGACATAATTCTTCTTTCTGGCGCTTTTTCTGTCATCATTATCGTGAAAAGATGAACAAAATATAAAAAATCTTATTAGGAACTTGGTGCAGCGGCTAAAGAATATTGCTCTTTGGTGGGCAATTGCATCCAACTAAAATTTTCTAATTAGTAGGGATAATTCCTACCCAATAATTAATTGCTTTAATAATGCACAACAAAACCAACGGGTTCTATTTCTATACCAGGTGTCTACAGGCAGCAAAAGAATGCTGTCATTTGGTTTGACATGGTTCCTATAATTGTCCTAAGGCATATGAAATTAAATTATTACGGAGCATATCAGTTATTTAATGCGAAATTTGTATTTTGCTAATCTCAAATGGACGAAGGCATTAGATAACTATAAACACCTTTGACAAAATATAGACGACGGTGAGGAGGAGCCGGAAGATTAGAATTAGATTCTCAAGTTGGAATATAAAACTCTAGATGATATGTCACTATGAAAGCTGGGTTCCACCTTTCTTCCGCACCCAAAAAAGGTACCTCTTCTAGTCAACAAATAATTAAAATAAAAATGAAAATTTCTTAAATATATATATAAGTAAATCTTTACCGCTCCTAAATCAAACGAGATTCCCCAAAAAAAAAAGGAAAAAGAAAACAAAAATTTTCCTTCACCAAATCGCATTCACCCATGCCATAGACTGGCATCTTGTTAAGGAAACGTGATACGGTAAAAAGCATATTTGGGAACCCTCGCAACCCTCCTGATTTCTGACACTAATCACTTAATTAAATGAAACACTTCTTATTGGCTAGGATTTGGTTCCTATTCATTACCCATTTCATAGTGTCTTCTAAATAGCATAAGAAGACAGCTTAATAAAACATAGACACCAACTTTTTTCTTTACAACGGAATTCTCATTTAATAATTAATAATTACGTGGTTGAGTAATCTATTTAATAAATAAATCATTTGTTATTAAGCGATGAGTTTAATTGGATTGATATTGATCATTTTAAGTGTATTTGTCATTAATGAACAATAAATTTAAAATTTATAAAATAAATCTTTAAAATTCTTTTTAAGAAATTCACGTTGTAAGCTAAATCAACTTTAAAAAAATATTGCCAAAAGCAATTATAAACACTTAAATTATATTAGGAGACAAATACATAGCTCTCTAAAAGATCAACCAAATATTAACGATAAGAACAACTCTTCAAGTTGCAATAACAGAACAATATGAGAATAAGAAATTAAACGACGAAACAAATAGCAATATTTAACGTGGAAAATCCTCCAGTATAGAGGGAAAAATCACAGAGTAAACTAAAAAATAAATCCATTAAACTCAATAAAGATTTAAGAAAAACTGATCTCTCACCTTGAAAACAAGTTGTTTCACAAAGTTTTAGGGTTGAAGCCAAAGTTAATATTACAATCAATAATCACTCAAACCAATCCCCAAAACAATCAAACAAGGATAAGAATACAACACTCTTTTCCCTCTTCTTATTTTTCCTCACTTTTGCATGTTTTGGCTGCATTCTTTACAAAAACCTACGTCTTTTTTCTCTTTTATATCATGAAATAAAATTTTCTGCCACTTACACGGTCGTGTAAGTAATCGTGTATCTTTCTAACAATGCCTCATTCACAAACATACACGATTACAGAAAGTTGCGCGGTCTCCACACACGTTCATGTATCTTCACATCTTTACAGGGACTTACACGATCGGGTTAGATACTCAACCATCTCCCACTCTAGCCCAAATATGGGGGAGACACTTTATTCTCCATCATCTACTTGAGATACATCCTAGCAAGCTTACAACAATGCTCATGCTTGTTTCCCAAAACCACTTTTGTTAGCACATTAATATTATTCAAATCCGTATGAACCTTGTTCAACATTAATTGTTACTCTTCTATCATGAACATTAACAAATGATAATTAACGTCTATATGCTTTGTATGATAATGATATATAGCATTTTTGCTCAAGTCAATAACACTTTGACTATCACAAATACTTCATAATCGTCTTGTTTCATATCCAACTCTTGAAATAACCTTTTTAGTCAAAGCATCTCCTTACAATCTTCCATTATAACTACATATTTTGCTTCATTCGTAAATAAATCCACGCACTTTTATAGCTTGGATTTCCATGAGATGGCTCCTCCTGCAAACTTGAACAGAAAACCTGAAATGGATTTTCTTCCGACAAGATCTCCAGTTACATCTACATCTGTAAAACCTTCTAGAATTGGCTTACCATTATCAAAACAAAAACTTCACTTCGATATGCCTCTCAAGTATCTTAGAATCTATTTTATTGCTTCCTAATGAACCTTTCCTAGATTTGACAAAAATCTACTTACCGTCTTAATAGCTTGAGCAATATCTGACCTTGTACATACCACTGCATGCATCAAGGATCCTACTATAGATGAGTAAGGAATAGAGGATATACCATATTTCTCTTTTTCTGATAAGGGACATGCACGCTTACATAGCTTAAAGTGTGATGCTAGTGGCATGCTAATTGGCTTAGCATGTTGCATATTGAACCTTTATAGCATTCGTTTAATATATCTCTTTTAAGAAAACCACAATCTCTTATTCTTACTATCTCGAGTTATCTCTTTGCCCAAAATTTGTTATACGGGACCTAAATCTTTCATATCAAAAGATTTATACAAGTATTCCTTCAACTTTTGGATTCTACTGATGTTTTGAACCATAATTATCATATCATTAACATAAAAAGAAGAATGATGAAGTTCTCACATGAGAAATTCTTGAAATACACACAAGCATCGACATATGTTCACTTGAAACCATGATTTTCATAAAGGAATCGAACTTCTAATACCATTGCCCTGGAGCTTGTTTTAAGTCATAAAGTTTTTTCTTCAACTTGTAGACCATATTTTCCTTACCTTTATCTTCGAAACCTTCTAACTGCTCCATGTATATCTCCTCATCCAAATCTTCATACAAGAAGGCTATTTTAAAATCCAATTGTTTAAATTCAAGATCCAAATAGATGACTAGACCCAAAACTGCTCGGAATGAGGTCATCTTGATTATTGGTGAAAATATTTCATCAAAGTCAATATCATTCTTTTGATTGAATCCTTTTACCACCAGCCTTATCTTGTGCTTTACCAGCTTGTTACCATCTCTCTTTATTTTGAAACTCATTTATTATTCAATGCTTTTTGCCTTTTGAAAGCTTTACAAGCTTGTATGTATTGTTCTTCTGTAAAGAATTTATCTCTTCCTTCATAGTTGTGAGTCAGAGATCTTTGTCTTCACAAGATGCCACTTCTTGCACATTTTCAAGTTTACATTCAGTAGTAACTAACAGGTACTCAGAACTTGGATACCTTATAGAAGGCCTTTTTTCCTTTGTTGAACTTCGAAGCTGTGTTTCATCAGTTTTTTGGATCCAACTGCTCCCCTTACTCATTATCCTCAATGGATTCACCTTCGATATTATTTGGATGTGATTCATGTAGCTCATTATTATCATATTCTAATCACCATCAATATGTAAACTGTAGTTGGGACAACTTCTCCATAAAATGTCTTGGCAATATAGACATTCTGAGTGTGCAACAAATATTATGTTGTGGAGTATTTGGATCAGTTTTCTTATGTCTAATGCATTTGACATATAGTATTTTTTAAACACCTTAGAAGTATACTCCCCACCTTTATCTGTACACAAGCGCTTACTGCGAGCTTTCCTTTCTACCATAATATGAAACTTCTTGAAAGTTTCAAATACTTGACTCTTAGAATTCAACATGTACACCCAAGTCTTCCTTGAAGCATCATTAATGAATGTAACAAAATTTCTGTTACCTCTTATTCACTCCTCCTCAATAGGACCACAGACATTTGAATGCACCAACTTTAATAACTCTAACTTCTTTGTAGATCTTCTCTTGAAAGAGACTCTATGCTGCTTTCTAACCAAACAATGATCATAAGGATTAAGTGGTTGTGAGTTCTTAATTGGGATAAGGGATTTTTCAGTTAACAACTTTAATTCCTTCTAATTCATATGTCCCAATTGTTGATGCCACAAATTTGGTGAAGATTCTTCTTCTGCTATGTATACTTCTCCACCACCACACCCCTATAAGTGGGTCTTGGACAGCGAGCAACATAACTATCCTTGTGCAACCATCATTGCGTCTTTGGAATGTTTCTACTTCCTATCCCTAAACGTATGCTGAAAACCTTCTTGATCTAAAACATTCGCCGGTAATAGATTCAACCTTAGATCAGGTATGTGTCATACATGTCTCAATTCAAGTAAGCATTCGATGTTTATCTAAATTGGAATATCAACTATACTGACTATATTGGTAGAAATTTAGTTTCCCACCTTTATACTCCCAACATCTCCGCTCTTGTAGCTTAAGAAGTATTCCATCTTTGGAACACAATGATAAGATGCTCTCGTGTCAATAAGCCATTCAGAACCAACATTACTGACATAGAGGCATTCACTAGTTGCATAAACTAGGGACACCTTATCATCCGTAGTTGAAGCAATTGTAGCTGTACTCTTATAATTATCATCATTTTAATGATCTTACTTTTTCTGATCCCTCTTCCAATTATAGCAGAACCTCTTATATGTCTTGACTTATCACAATAGTGGCTTGTCTTCATGTTTTTGTCACCTCTAGACTTTGAACGATTCTTAGACTTGCCACGACCTTTGGGACCCTTACTGTTTTTCATCCCCCTACTTTCTGTTATCAATGCCTGTATGTTGTCAACTCCAATCTCCTTTCTTTTAATTTCTTCATTAAACATGCTATTTTTGATTACATATAAAGAGAGCACTCCTTTAGAAGCTGAGCTGCTAATTGTCACCACTAACGTTTTCCAGCTATCTGATAGTGAACTCAATAGGAATAAAACTTGAAGCTTAATGATCTTCATTGTGGTCAGTTTTTTTACTATGTCTTGAATCACTTAGATGCTCCGAAATTGATTTCCCATCCTTCAACTTCAAATTCATAAGCCTCTTAATCAGAGATACTTTGTTATAAGCATTATTTCTTGCATATAAACCTTCTAGCTTCTTCCATAGTGCCCAATGTTTTCCTGTTCACCTTTTCTCACTCTCAATTTAATATCTTTTCAAGTTTTGAAGGAAAATCATCCTTCACACCTCTGTCCACATGAATAGGATCAAAAAGATCTTTGCAATATAAAAGGTCCTCCATTATGGGCCTCCAAATTGAATAATTTGATTATGTTAACTTGACCATATAGCTATTTCCACCTTCCATTATGATGGCTCAAATACCACTTGTTAGGAGATAAATACACAACTTTCTAAAAGATCAACCAAATATTAATTATAAGAAAAACTCTTCAAGTTACAGTAGCAGAACAATAAGAGAATAAGGAACTAAATAATGAAACAAACATCAAGATTTAATGTGAAAAACTCTCCACTGTAGAGGAAAAATCACAGGAAAAATTGATAAATAAATTCACTAAACTGAATAAGAATTTACAAGAAAAGTTGATCTCTCACTCCTAAAATAATAAGCTGTCTCACAAAGTTTCAAGATTGAAACTAAAGTTGATATCACAATCAACAATCACTCAAACAAATCCTCAAAACAATCAAACAATGATGAGAATACAACACTCTTTGCCCTCTCTCTGTTTTTTTTCCTTACTTTTGAATGTTGTGGTCATACTCTCTATAAAAACTACTTCTTTTTCTCTTTTATATCACGAAATAAAATTTTCTGCCACTTACATGACTATGTAAGTAAGTGTGTATCTTTCCAACATCGTCTTATTTGAAAACATGAACGGTTACAAAAAATTACACGGTCTCTACGTACAGTTGTGTATCTTCACACCTTTATAGAAACTTACACGATTGATCTCCAGGGTCGTGTAAGTCATGGCACGAACTATAAAACCGTCTATGATCATTGAAAGTCTGAAAATAGTAATGGACACTCAACACTATGAACCACTTAAAATTTCGTTTTTCCTAGGTCATCCAAGAGTTTGATTATTAAAAAATTACAGTTTTGACAATTAGTTTTGCCTTAATATGTTCCAAAAATAGATTAGTTGTGAGTATTAAATATTTTTAGTTCTTTAAATAAGAACAAAAATAAGTGACGGATTCCGTGTATATATATTTATTTATACCATGCCCACTTTTGGCATGCCGTAAGAGTGAATAATAGAGGATAGTATGTTTGGGTTACAGTTATTTAATATACAATTGATAAATTTTAAGAAAATTACTATAATGGACAATGAAAACTGCTAGAATGGAAAAAAAAAAATTTATTACAGGGAAAGTGCTTCTTTCTGGAAAAGGAACAACAATAGTCACTTAAAGGCATTGAGGATTCGCATTAAATTTGTGGTGGCCCCGATGCGACATGTTTAGCCTTCCAAGAAACAATCAAACTGTAGATCCAAATCGCTGTGTCTTTAAAAATTGGACTATATTTTACTTCGTATAACCAATTTTAGGTGAAATATTAATCCAATCTCCAAAAGAATATGAAAAAGTGAAATGTTTCACTTGTTTTTTTATAATTTAAATTACACTTAATTATCTTTAAATTCAAGTGCCAAGTACTTAACTGATTTTAGTTTCAAGTTAAAATTTTACATTATAGTAACTTAAGACAATCCAATAGTTCGGAGTGACAACATATTTGTTAAAGTAAACATTTTTTTTAATCAAAATGAAAATGAATTATTCAACTTTGGTAAATTCAAATGTTTCGTGTGTATATAAATCTATATATGAAACCAAAATTAATGAAACACCATTTGGCATACAAATATTAGGTATGTCACGTTTTCTTGATAAATTAAAAGTTGAAGCATAAGCTTGATTAAGTTAACTAGTGGGTTGTTTGTACATGAAACTAACGGAAGGAAAGGCACCACGGCATTAGCATCTTAATCCACTAAATTAATTAGTCACCATATGTGCGTCACAACTGTCCCTAATAATTAGCCACCCTTCCATAAATGTCAACGGTACATTTGTTTTGTTCTGCTTTGCTTAATATTGTAGGCACTACACTCCACATGTTATAGGAAACTCTTGCGAGTGTTATTCAATAAAACTACAATGTTGACAAGATTATATGCTGCCTATAACTAGCTAATTCAATTCATTATCTAAAGGTATACTACAAATTATTCGGTTTTACTTATGGGAAAGCAAATTAATTATCCTGTAGTCCACAAGAGAAACACATTAAAAATTGAAGCAAGAACAAAGACTTGTTTGTATTTAATGATTAAAAGAAGTTTATAATAGCAAGTTGATCTATTACGTCACCAAATCATTAATGGAACTTTGGAACATGGAATAACGTAACCCAAATGGCAGTTGCCGGTTATTTTTGCATGCTAATCGGTGTAAGTTAAATGAAAAATGTAAAATCACCAAGATATTTTCTACTTTTAATTATAATAAAATAAAGACAAAAAAATATCTTTTTATCTATAAAAAGAATAAATCCGTCCATCTAACTCACGCACGCAATTGAGGTGAATTTGACATTTCAATTTCAACTGCTGGAAATTAAGAAAAAGAACAGTATTTTTGGAGAAATAACAGGTTATTGGTTGCACCTGTATAGTTTTGTCGTTTCTGCTTTCATTTATCTTTGTTCTTTCTCTATGGACGTCCCTGTCTATTACACAGCGGAGCAAGCATAGCACTTAGGTTAAAATGTTATTATTACTAGTCCAAAATACCAAACATTGTGTTATAGATAGGGGCTGTCTTGTCCATATAACTCCACTGCCCACCAATAGAAATGGCCAAAGTATAAACTGTTTTCAACTGTCGCCGTCTGATTTTTTCCTCTCCGTTAATCGCAACCGTTCACTGCTGCTTACCTTCTCGATCTGTCTCTTCTTCCTTTCCGCTGCTTTACTCCCTCTCTCTCCCTCTCTCTCTCTCTCTACTTACATTCTTTGATGCTTCGTCAGCTCTCGATTGGTCGATCCTGTGATTCGGTCTGGATCGGATTGGCTCGTTTCTCGTGCGATGGTTGCTTGAACAAGTTCCCGGCGCCTGAAATCAAGTTTCCATTTTTATAGTTTGTTAAATAAAATTTCGTCGTTTCGCTTTCCGTTACTCACCTAATATTTGTCTGTTTGGTCCATCTAAGCTTAGCGTTTAGCCGCTTTTGGTGTTCTTAGCTCTCTCTATCTCAACCCCCAACTCTGTTACAATTAGTTAGTTGTGTGCAGAGGAGTGGAGTAGTGCTGTGTTATTCTTTCTGAAGAAGATGCTCTGATCCAAAAAATAAAAATAAAAAGCTTGTAGGTTCCTTTTCTTTAAGATCGGATTTTGGTTAGTAATCAGTTTTCTTCCAATAGAGAAGCTTCAAATCCATGAAATCGCATCAGCAGTCACTTAGTCCACTTGAATAAGTTGACAGAAACAATTTTTGGTTCGATAAAATTCAGTTTTGGAATCTTTTGGAAACAAGAGTTTTGGTTAAGAAGCGATGGGGGAGAATCAGAACAGCAGCAGCAGTGGTAGTAATAAAATCAATAAAACCAGTAGCAACAGCGGGATGTCCGAAGTCGTATTTGGGTGCGTGATAAATTACATCCACGACCCACGTGACCGTGACGCCGTGTCGCTGGTGTGCCGACGATGGTACGAGTTGGATGCTTTGACTAGGAAGCACATAACCATCGCTTTATGTTACACAACGAGCCCAGATCGGCTACGGCGTCGCTTCAGCCACCTGGAATCATTGAAACTGAAAGGTAAACCGCGAGCCGCCATGTTCAATTTGATACCTGAGGACTGGGGCGGTTACGTCACGCCCTGGGTCAAAGAAATCGCCACTTCTTTCAATTGCTTGAGGTCGCTTCACTTTCGTCGCATGATTGTCGAAGATTCGGATCTGGAGCTTTTAGCGACGTCTCGCGGTAGGATTTTGCAGCATTTGAAGCTTGACAAGTGCTCTGGCTTCTCTACTGATGGCCTTTTACACGTGGCTCAAGGTTGCAGGTACTATGCTTTTCTCTTTCTTCGAGTGACGGGTTTAACTAAAAACTGAATCTTTCCGATTCCTTTTCCCTTTGTTGTTATTGTTTCCTGGTTAAGATTGATACTTAAATGAATAGGTTGAGCTAAATCAACCCGAGCGATAGAAAAATGCTCGTTCAATGATTGAAACGTAAAAAAGGTTTGGTGACGGTTTTTTCATCGTTTATCTGGATATACTCGTGAATTGTTATTTTGAAATTACTCGACTCCTTATGCGTGGGAATTCTCTTCCTTCTTTTATCGCTCTTTGCCTTGATGACCTTTGTACATTTGTCATCTGTGTACGCTTCTTTCCATTTGTAATCATGTAGGAACTTTTTGGTTTAGGCATTAAAACGATGTGAATGATTTTTGGGTTAAATGTCAGCCCCTAGTCATTTTGTTTTGTCTAGTAGGGGTAAGATTGGTGGAATGCAGCCACTATCCTTCAGTTTTTAAATCATAATGACTAAGAAAGGAGGTTAACTTCCAAGTTGTTGGATGGTTCAGACTGGAAGTTTTGCGTGGTTTATATTGCTGATGCTTACTTGAGTGGCTGTTAACCAGTTTCATTGTGTCATTGCGGTTGCACATGCATCATTTTGTGCAAAGTATAAGTCCTGTATGTGCATAAAGATTATTTTTCCTTGGTGATCATTGTTGCTTGAGACAATTTTGGTCATACGTTTTTCCTGTTCCATTTTTGATCTCTAGTCACGGAATTGGAATTGAGGGGCCTTAAGATATTGATCTTGGTGCTTATCTTTATGTTTTCTTCAGGCAATTGAGAACATTATTCTTGGAAGAGAATTCAATTTTAGAGAAAGATGGTGACTGGCTTCATGAGCTTGCCATAAACAATACAGTTCTTGAGACTTTAAATTTTTACATGATAGATCTTAACAAAATCAGATATGAAGACCTTGAGCTGATAGCCAGAAATTGCCCCTCCTTGGTATCTGTGAAAATTAGTGACTGCGAAATCTTGGAGCTTGTTAATTTTTTTCGTTCTGCATCTGCTTTAGAAGAGTTTTGTGGGGGTTCCTTCAATGAGCAACCAGATAGGTACTCTGTCGTGACATTTCCAGAAAAGTTGTGCCGATTGGGACTGACTTATATGGGGAGAAATGAAATGCCAATAGTGTTCCCGTTTGCTTCTCACCTCAAAAAGCTGGATCTCCTCTATGCATTACTCGACACAGAGGACCATTGTGACTTAATTCAAAGGTGCCCCAACTTGGAAGTACTTGAGGTATTGGCAGAAATTTCTTTGTTATCTATATTTTATTGGTAGTAAGACCTTAGAGGTCCTCTTTTCATCTCCTTGTTTATACAGAATTTTTTGAAGGCCGTAGGTTATCATTTTTCTGGTTGGATTGTGATTTTGATCTTGATGCAAAGTTGATAGCATGTCAACATATGATATTCCGAGATGCACTTTTGCTTTTTCTCTATTTTATTGTTTGATGACATTTTTATCTTGATTTTGGGATTTTGTTATGTCAACTCAAAGAACTTTTATACCATTCAACTTTTCTCAAAATTCCATTGATTTACACGAGTTTGATGATAAGTAGATAACAATTATTATTGATTTTGTTTCATCTTTGTTTATTATCCTAGGGCATATAAAAATATCATTATATAGAAAAACCTTCTAAGATATTATTCTTTCCCTTTTTGTATCTAGCTATCTTTTGATGAAAATACTCATTGCAGACAAGAAATGTTATTGGAGATAGAGGAATGGAAGTTCTTGCCAGAAGTTGCAAACATTTAAAAAGGCTTAGAGTTGAGCGTGGTGCTGATGAACAGGAAATGGAAGATGAAGAAGGCAAAGTTTCACATAGGGGATTAATTGCTTTGGCTCAGGGCTGCCTGGAACTCGAATACATAGCTATTTATGTATCTGATGTCACAAACTCAGCCCTGGAACACGTAGGTTTTTACTTAAAGAACTTAACTGATTTTCGTTTGGTCCTGCTTGATCGAGAAAAAATAATAACTGATTTGCCGCTTGATGATGGAGTTCGGGAATTGTTAAGGGGCTGTTTTAAGCTCCGAAGATTTGGTCTGTATCTCAGACCAGGGGGTTTGACTAATAGAGGTCTTCGTTACATTGGGCAGTATAGTCCAAATGTAAGATGGATGCTATTGGGTTATGTTGGGGACTCTGATGAAGGGCTCATGGAATTCGCTAGAGGATGCCCAAATCTTCAAAAATTAGAGATGAGGGGTTGTTGCTTCAGTGAGAGTGCATTGGCAAGAGCTGCCATGCAGCTGCCTTCTCTGAGATATTTGTGGGTTCAAGGTTACAGAGCATCATCACCAGTAGGTAGTGATCTTATGGCAATGGCTCGGCCATTTTGGAATATCGAGTTGATCCCTGCTACAGCTGAGCATCCGGCACATATACTAGCATATTACTCCCTTGCTGGATCAAGAACAGATTTTCCAGATACTGTTGTGCCCTTCCATCCAGAGAAGTTGGTTTCCACCTAGAGCGCTTGTATCCTGTTGTTTTCCCATGATTGGTCCTGTTTGTAAATTGGTTCGTCTCTTTTCTTATCTTGCTGGAGGGCTCTTTTCACTTTGATTTTTCTGTGGACCTTAGTCTGTGTAATAAGCTTTCTTTTTCCTTTTGTAATCTGAAAGCACTTCCACTCTTGGTGTCTCACTCTTTTTTGTTGTCCAGGCAATTTTCTTACAAGTTGAATCGTGTATTTTAGTATTAGTAGTAGTAGTTGTTATGATTCTAAAAGTTCTGGTAAAAGTCTTTAAAAGAATAATCTCGTCGCATTTCTGCAGTTCTCGTCGCATTTCTGTTAGACGAAGAAGATCAAGATGACTTCTGCTGAAGGCTATATTTATCAATGTTTTAAAAACTGATCGCATCAGAAAGGTTAAAGTTTTAAAAGTTTAATTGGTAATAAATTCTTATAATATCGGTATATAATAAATAGGAAGTAAAATTTATAAAAATAAGAAAAAGCAAAATATTTTATTGAATTAGAAAATAAATCAATGTTTATTATTATATAATGAATTAATAATAAATAAATATGAATTTAATATAAATTTTAAAATAATATTAAAAATCAAAATTGCATTTGTGAAGAAGGTTGTATTTCATCATCGTCAAAAGTTTTAAATTCTCTAACGCTATTTAGAAACTCTTAAATTATGCTTTTATCTAAAATATTTACATCAACTTCATCTACTATATTTAAATAAATTATAAATGAGTAATTTATGAAATTATTCTCAATTGCAAACTTTTAATGTATTATACTTTTAACTTAAATATGATCAAAATAAGATATGAACTGATCATCAGTAGATGTTTTTAATTCATTCATTGTGACAAATGCATTTTCTTCATAAATTACCTTTTCAAGTTCATTATAATCAAGACCAGGCGATAATTCTTCTTCTTCTTCGATCCAAAAATCAGTATGTTCAATACAATCAATGTAAACTGGATCATATTTTTTCTTCTTATTAAGCACTCTGAATACATAATAGAGAAATTATAAATTCAATAATAAAAATAAAATTAATGAAATAAAAACAAAACTATAAAATACCTATTCTTCATTCTCATATTATAAGTAACGTAAACAAGGTCATTAAGTCTTTAATGTTCCAATCGATTTCGTTTCTTTGTATGAATACGTTCAAAAACGTTCCAATTACGTTCATAACCTGATGCAGAAACTGTTTGACTGAGTAATCTAATAGTGAGTTTTCTCAACGTTAGAATACTGTTACCGAATAATCTCCACCACTCATCTGTATTTTAAATTAATAGTTATGATAAATAAATATATTAACAATAAATAAAGAATTAATTAAATGTATAAAACTTACTTGGCTGCATTTTTTTATTATAAGTTCTCTCTTTGTTGATGATCTAGCAAAACTTTCTAAATCTTTACGATATAATTTAATTTCATTTATCGCTTGTGATTGCTCTTCAATAGAGAAAATACCTTTGCATTCAATCATATCAAACAGTTTGCCCATAATATTAATTATACGTGCGTCTTCACTATGTAAGTAATAAGGATTGAGAAAATAAGTTGCTAAGTGGATCCTTTAAACAGGATACTTATCCCATCGTTAGTCAATAATATCTATATACGGCTTGTACAATTTCTCCTTCACTTTAAAAAAGATTTATAATTGTTTTGTGAGTTCTATACATACCATCATATATATACTCCAAAGACGACTTCTCATTTGAGTCAACAATCCTTAACAACCTTATAAGTGGAGCCATAATCTTCACAATAATCAAGCAAGCATCCCAACATTTATTATCTAGAATAATAGCACAAACTTCTTTTCCTTTTTCACTCTTTGATAGCTTATGACTTGAAAAGTATTTACTTGTCACTAAATTTTGAAATAATTGCTTATGTTCATAAACACTTTTCAAAGTAATAAATGCAGTTGCAAACCTGGTAGCAGCAAGACACACGATCTCAACTTAATCTTCTTGCTTTCTTAACCATGACAAAAATGTGATATGATTATACATGAAAATTGTGATCTTAGATGCGCGGGAAACAAGACTAGAAATATGATGCATACCATTAATATCTTTTAAAATAAGATTTATACAATGAGCAACTTATACAGACAAAAAATATGTCCATATTTTGATTGTAATAAGTACCTAGTTGATACATAATTAGCTGCATTATTTATAAGAAAATACACAACATTCTTTGGTCGAACATACTCGACAATTTCATAAATAATTCAGATAAAGCATTAGCACTTTTTACCATATCAGAAATATCAACAGACTTGATAAAAGTTGTTCCAATATTACAATAAACCAAGAAATTAATCAAGGTTCTTTGTTTTTGATCAGTTCACCTATCTGCCATAATAGTGCATCCTGTCGATTCCCAACTAGACTTATATGTGTCCACAGTTAACTGACATTCCTTTTTTAAATCTTGAAGTAAAGGCACACGCAGCTCATAATAAGAAGGTACCTTAAATCCTGGACCTATTGTTATTGTAGCATCTATTGCTTCTTAAAAATATGGTGAATTTAAAGCATTTAAAGGAATGCATGAGTGATAGAACCATTTAGCCAATGCCCTTTTACATTGCAAAACAACATTCTTATCAGTCAAAACACTTTTTAGACTAGGTTGAGAACAAGGAGTAGTTTTTGAAGAAAAATAAGAATCTATGTCAACAATAGCTTTCCTTTTTCCTTTATCTAGTTGTGGTGTTTCATCATTTTCAAATGATATATCACGAGTCTCTTTATTTTCCTTTTTTCTTTTTTACTTGTTGCTGCAAATATTTTCCTATCATATCATATACATCAAGTGGTACTTTTTTACAAGAAACAATATTACCCTTAACTCCTGCAAGATGTTCTTTCATTCTATAAATATCCATCCCCTTTAAATATTCTATTGCAAAACATACAGTTATATTGGATATTCCCATCAGATGCTTGAGAAGAAGAAAAATAATTTCATGTTGGATTGGACTTACCACAAGTAGATGATGCGATATTCATCGAATATTTTCTAATGATTCTATATTCTCCATTATGATTTAACCTAAAAAGTATAAAAAATACTTAGATATACTACGGTTAAGAAAAAAGTCTTCTACTTCAAATAATTATCGTCATCAACAATCACAAGCTTAAAATTGTTCTTTAGGATGCCCTTATTTAACAATTTATAACCTTATCTCATTGACTAAGGTAAATTGTAAATATATAAAAGGATAGTCACAAGAATAAAATTGTTGTTTAGGATGCCATTTTAACATACAAATAAGTTGAAATGCTAGATTTAACTAAATTCATGTATTGTTTACTATATTGTTTAACTCTCAAACAAATCTTAAAAGTATTGACAATTCAATTCCAAATTGAATTAGATCTAAGGTTTGACGAATTTTCAATCTAAACCTCATATAGCTTTAGTTACAAAATTTCGCTTTATTTTTCTTTTACATAAAAAAGTAACTACTACTTTAATATGTTAGATGATACACAATTCTCACTCTAGTTTTTGTAATTTTGTTAATTTTAAGATCTTTCCTCTTCTAAGTATCGTCTTCAAGGTAATCGAATTCTTTTAATTGAAAACTTACGTCGACAAGTGAGTTCAACATTTTGCTTGGAAATTATTAGAAAAGGCACCTTTAAAGACCAAGACAAATCAGTAATCACATACACGGTGAATGAAATCAATTCTCATACATTAAAAAACTAACTAACAACAGAATGGTGAATGAAATCAAATCATATATATACATAGAACATCAAATACACTCACTTATTAAACTTTGCTTTAGCAATTATTTGCGCCACTTCAAATAATCGACTGTTATCTTGCTAAAATATTGTAAGTGTAGTTTTCATTCAATATTGTATATATAACACAACGTTAAAGAAGACTAATTAATCAATAACTATGAATAAAGTAGAGATCTTCTATAGTTGGTACTCTTGTAGACAAGCTCCATAGTTTATATTTCACTCAAAAACAAATTCTATATTTCATTATCTCTCAACATATCAGAAACTTAAATAACACAATCCAGAATATGTATTTCACTCCAAAACAAATTATGTATTTCATTATCTTATAACATATCTAAAACTTAAATAACACAGTCCAGAATCTATATTTCACTCTAAAACAAACTCTTGGATTCAAGTTGAAGCCATAATGTTGAGGCTACTTTGTTTGCAAAGTTTAATCAGCATCTCAGAGAGAGAGAGAGAGATAGTGAGGCACGGTATGAATTGTGAGAAACTCTGCCCATCTTTGCCTGAAGTATATTAACTCATCACAGAAACAATTATAACATTCAAAGAATAATCTTAATCCTTGCTCATTCAAAATGGGAAAAAGGATTGTTTCAATTGGGGAGTTAGATTTTCACGAAATTAATAACATGCTAGTTCCAGAACTCATTTCATGGATTTCAAAACTTATTTTGCTGAGTTCCAGAAGAAATCATAGGGATTGCAGAAGTCAAATTTTTCAAATCTGTTTTAGGGACATCTGATTTAGACTTCACTTATAGTGTCTAAAGATGTGGAGCTTGTCCAATTCCTTCTCGCTCTCTGACACACACGATCTAGAAATACCTAAATCACAAAACCAAAGATTTATATATTAGTACAAAAAGTCCAAGCCTCATATATAAAAAATAATTAGCAATACCTTTAAAAGAAATCAAAGGCAAAACTAAACATAGACAAGAAATTTATCTACGGAAGATGGAGGTGATGAGATCTGCAAAGAGGTCAGCAAAGAGAAGAGAGTAGCGGCGAGTAAAGAGAGTTTCGTTTTTTAAGAGTCTGGCGAAGATTGTAGATGGCCAAAAATGGAAGATGATGGTGAGATCTAGTGAAGAATGATAGAAATGGAAGTAGATAGCGAGATATGGTGACCGAATATGGCGAGGAGAGCGTTTGTTCCTAACAAAACAAGATTAGCCAACCTTTTATTGACAGATCGGTTGGACTAGTTGGCAATAAAACTGCCTGATTCTATAGAAAAATGACCTATTTTTACTCTAAAAGGTTATTAGATAAATCTGAACCGAACAACAAGTCGATTTAGACTATTTTAGGTTAGACCGACCGGTCTGGTCCGGTATTTAAAACCTCGATATTTATTATTGAGTAAATCCATGACATTAACACATATATGTTTTTGTATTGCAATTTAATACATACATATACATCATTTCTAGCTAATGTCACGCATCTTAATATATTAGCCATCAAGTAAAAATGTACGACAAAGAGAATTAGGGAATTCCAGTCAGTTAGTAAGATTCGTTTTCCTTTGTCATAAATCTTAAGTGATGGAAGATGCTGAGCAATTTTCTTTAGATATTGTATTCTTTGTGTCTATTTTTTTGACTGTTAAACTTTCTGAAGTAGGAACCCTGTTAAGAATGATCTACAAAGAATTTATTAGAGACTTCCAATTAATTGAATAACAAATGTTAAAAATATTTTAAAATAAAATCTTATTCTTTAGACAAGAGAGATTTTTAAAGTTATTTTCAAAAAATGTTTGACAAATATTACATAAATGAGTTCAATAATTTTAATTTCAAATACGTATTTATTTTCTCTCTCCCTAATGAACTCCAACCAAAGCTGTAGAGAATGATAAACTCTTTGCATTATGACATGATAGAAATCTCATTAGGGATGCCAATCTAGGGCTTAGAGTCATCGTCATCATCCATAAACCATCTTTACATTTGAGGACACTGTTAAGGTCTGCATTTATGCTTTCTTTTTTCCCTTGGTTATAATAATCCACTGCTTTAGAATTTGTATCTAAAGTATCATCTTCCCAACATTTATAGTGTAGATGACATATAGATAGATTGATATCCCAAAGGAAATGGCCATTCATATGACAAATATAAGAATATGTCCCATCTGCACGGACATAATGAATCAGAGGGTTGCTTACAGCTCTTCATGGGAAAATACTAAAGATATTATCAAAATATATCCAGTGGATTGAGGATTTTCTTCCCTTGACTTTTTATAGATTGATTTAACAGAGCCCCTGATAGAATATTTGCATGGTAAAAGATTCTACTGTGGCCAGATAAAGGCCCTATTTAGTTATTGGCTGATCATCTATTTTTTAGTTGATTGACCAAAATCAACTGATTGACTATATCAAAAAGCTATTTATTTTGTTTGGTTATCAGCTGGTTGGGTTGGCTGATTCAACCTAACCAGCTGAATTTCAATAAGCTCCTTGTAAGGAGCGTTTTGGGCAATCAGCTGATTACCCTATCCTTTAATGTCGATTTTGCCCTTACTCACTTAGCTCTCATTTCTCGTTTTCTCTTGATTCTTTTACCTTTCCTCGGCTCTTACCTTCATCTCTCACATCTCACATCTCACATCTCAACCAGATTAGCCCGTGAACCCACATATAAAAGAGATTTTGCGAGAGATAAAGGGAAGCAGTAAGAATAAGGTGGGGAGCTTTTGATCGATTCCGTTAAATACCCCTTTTCTTGTTTCATAACTCTTAACCCTAAGTCTTCGAGTTTTTTCTGGTGGGTTCCGAATTTGTTTGCTTTTTTATTTGTTGGTACTTGATATCAGTCATTGTTCAGGTCTTTTTATTTTGCAAGAAAGTGTTGACGTTCAAGTCATTGATATCAGTCGTTGTTCAACTTGGGATGGAAATATATGAGATATGTCTTTTCTGTTCATAAACAGCTCATTTTTCTGATCAACAGATAGCTGCATAAGGTAGAATTACTTATTTGTGTTGTCTAATTTAGTTTCGCTGTTGCATGTTCTAGGAATATGCCAAGGAGAGTAGCCAAAAGTACAATGAAGGAAAGTTTATCTTTGAAAGGTTCATCTTATTCTGATTGTTTTTTCATATCTATGCAATTTTTATGAGTTTGACTTCAAGTTTTAGCAGGTTTATGGTGTTGGGTCCTGAAGATATTGATGAAGAGGATTTTGAAGAAAGTGATATCGGGGATGATTGATTGGTTATATGATCCGCAATACGTCTTTTCCAACTGTAAATCTAGTGAATTCCTTATTCAAAGTAGCAATTCTGTATTTGACATTTGACTGGTTCGTCTGAACAGAGTAAAACCTCTATTTTGTTTGCATTTTGGAACTGATGTTTGAGGTAAAAGCCTATGTGGAAACATCTCTCTCTTATGTAGGATGAATTGTTGATTAATTTTCTTATAGAAACATCTATTTTCTCAATAACCAAACAGAGATAAGCATAGGCCTTATCAGAAGTTTTGGCATCTTGTGTAAGT
>JAOTAY010000191.1:13844744-13862982 GCA_025629805.1 Erythroxylum baracoense
TTAATTTATGTACGGAGGTAAATTAAATAAATTTGTTCGTTTTAAGGATCCCTGGTGGGGAATTCCTCCCCCGTGGGCCACGGGTCCAGATGTCACGTAAGACGTCGGGCCGTGGATCCGCGCGGGGAGGGGTTCCAGCATGCTACATCATGCCCTGTTGTGCCACGATCATGGGTAGTTGTTTCAGCCCGAGTGTCTCCAAAATTTCTCCATTCTTCGATGTTGACCCTGAAACACTAACAAACATAGCAAGGTACCTCAAAAACATAATAATTAAGCTCAAAGACTTATACTAACACATAAAACAATTAAAACATATAAAATTAACAAACTAACAAAATTCTAACCTAAAAACATACTAAACAATTGAATTAATAATTAAATACATGTTAAACTAAGCCCTAAAATATGATGCAATTGACAGTTATCAGTTCTCGATCTTGTTAGATAGATTTCTTTTTACATAAGAAGGAAGGTGGGAGGGAGAAATGTGGAAATTCAACATGATTTGTTATAGATGTGTTGGATGTACTCATGGTTAATTATAAATTTCCTTGCTAACTTTTATGATCAATAATCTTTCTCTTTTCTTCGGTATGGGGCATTGTTAGACCTAAACCATACTCAAGGGATCTTCTAATCCTAGAGCCTTAGGATTAAGAATCCAACAGATGATTAGGTTTCTAGCCAATATGCTGAACATACTCTGGCTCTCATACCACAAAGGCCATACTAAAAGATGAACTCAGTATTGGTCATAGGTATGTTAGCTGATAAAACAAACCCCTTATGATGGGTTCCAAATATCTCAGGGCCTACCTCTTAAATAACCAATTTTGAGTTGTCTCCTAATATGACTTTAGCAGAATCTTATAGTCTGATATTTTCTGATGCATAGAATCTCTTTAGAGAGTCAAGTATAGAGCGTACTTGTATCCCCTAGTAAGAGAAAGGCTACTGATAACTCCAACTTTTAGGAGAGAGGGATTTTTAAAAAGAAGCTATAGGGGAATAACTAATGTTATTTCCTTTTCCCTGTTGCACTTAACTGAAGGCAAGGCTTTGCTTATATAAGCAGGAGAGGTTACAAACAGACACACTCGTTACATCACAAATAGTATAATAATTTAACTTAATGGAGTCATTAACATTTGTCATATAGTGTGGTTCAAATCATTGAGCTTAGTATGTCTATAGAAACACATGCACACATAATTGTACAAACATTCATAGTGAAAACCTACTTTTATTTTGATAACATTTATTTTCTTGTTCTTTTATTGGATAGGCTCATGGGATGGAGATAAATTCTCTTCATCATTTGTGATGTCTCCATATTTCTTGAAGAGATGCTCATTGTCTTCTTTGTTAAATTTGAGTGTATCTTCATCAAGATCTTAAGAATCTTAGAAGTGTAGATGAAGAGACTGAGATGGCCTTTCAAGAGTTATTTTGGAAAATCTACTTTTGGGATTCTAGATTGGCCAAAGTAAAGCCTAAGGGAGGCAAGGGAATATTGTTTAGGAAAATTTTTAAAGTCATATAGGAACATCTTAAGACTTTTTATGATCATTGTCCTTATGCTTAGGCCACTTAAGAGAAGTATACTAGAGGTGTGCTTGGTTAGGAGTGTAGATGAGGCCATCTTTTGATTTTTCTATCTCAGGAAGACCAAGCATTAGGAGAACTAAAGGGATAGTTTTGGTAGGAGTGAGAAGTTAAATATACTTTTAGGGTCAAGAGAGGTAGTCAACTATGGTATTTTGGTGCCTCTTTATGTGTTGAACTGAGAATTTATAGCTAAAGAATTTGGCTTTCCACTTAAGTAACTAACTACCTAGTGGGTTTTGTTAGAATCTGTCACCTTTAGAAAATTTGTGTTATCCATTTCAATAGTAAAATGATAAGGGCCAAGATGACTTTTTCTTCCAAGAGCGTTTTGCCATTTTCTTGCGTTTAATCTTCAAATAGGACTTTTTATAAGTATATGTAAGATGTGCTTTTTCTAACATCATAGTCCTGAGGAATTTCCGTTATTCATATAGATTGTCGAGAGTAGCCAAAGCCAACTAGTATATTTCTCCTAATGATATTTCCTTCGGAGCAGAATCGGTATAGTAACATTTGAAGATGACATCCTGACCAACTTCAAGACTCTAATTTACATTTGATGACATTCCACACACTAAATAGAGAAATAGTTTATATGAATTCAGGGCATGGATCAATATGTCCAAATTTTCCACAAAGATAACGTCGATATGAATTCTTTTCTTGAGGAGATCCTTGGGAATTATCAATTATATCTATAACTTTATCCCTCATTTTACTAACTACACTAGCCGTCTATCTAAGCTCTTAAAAAAGAATGCTCTACTATAAGGAACAAAACATACACAATTATTACAATATAAAATAGAATATTATCTAAAATACTTTTGGTACATGAATAAATAATTTAAAATATATAAGAATATTTTAAGTAACCTTAGTTATAATGAATATTCTATTTTTTTTCCGTAAGCAAGATAATTAAATGAGCAAAAATTAAAGAAGTAAACAATGAAGGAGGGGTTGACTAGTAGTAGGTGAACCCACTTTAGAACTCCACTTTAAATGCTTAGTATATATATATATATATATATTCCTTTTTAAAATATTTTGTGATTTTCAGCATTTAATAATTTCTACAACCACCTAATCTTGTGAATTATCGACCTGAATTGCCTAAAATCTTCAAGTTTTGTGGCTGGCTCGCAATGCTACGTAAATGCTATAACTAATCAGAAGAATCAACTTGGAATTTGACGTTCTTTCTGAAATAGGAATCGAGGACAGAGTCGCAAATGGTAACATAGGTGGACTTCATCCTTTTTATTACAAGATGAGAGACATGTTAGTGGGTTAATCTCCTAATACGGACCTTAAGTACTGTCAAACACCAAGGTCTTTTTGGTTTGACCTATATTATTTTGTCTTTTAGCAACCGTTGTAAATAATCCTAATCATGCCTTCATTGCCTTCCGCAAAAATTTTCATTTTTTTGAAACATCTGGTGGTTCTAGATGTTGTGATCAAGTCCGTTAAAGGATCGAGTACAAAAAAACATGTAATTTGTTTATAGAAAAAGTTAGGGGTGTCATTTTCTTATTATGATCATTATTATATACATTATTAATATATATCAGAAATTGATATATAAAATATTAATTATAAAATTTACAAAAATAATAACCATATAATTTCTTTCTTTATTTGTATGTATGTTAGCTTAGTAATAAAATATGAAAGAAATAATTATTACCTTTGACATGGAAATTAGACTAGGGAATTCCCTGTAAAATTTTCAAGATTAATCCTGAATAAGATGCAATGAAGCCATTGAACTTGTAAAATCAATTCAGTTACATACTTTTTCTTAGCAGACTGCAGACAAAATTGGGAAGAATCGAGGTTGGCGAGAGAGTATTATCTAATTAAGTTATGCCGAGGATAAGTGTTTATTGGTGATCTTCCCTCAAGCAACAGGAATAAACTAGATTAAAAGTAAGACAAACAGAAGAAATCGCAATGCTAAAACAATTTATAAGAGAATTTGCAATAATGTATTGCAAAAAAGATATCAATATCAAAATCAAATTTAGAGGTAGAATCTTCCCAGAAAACAAGATACCTCTACAACCGTTTCTTATGAAACAGTAGAAATTAATGAATAGAATTCTGGATTATGTATAAATGTCATAGAAGATTTGAAAGAAATCAATTGAACAACGACAAACATTATTATGAAAACCACAGTTCTATTTATGATTGCTTTTACATGTGGAAGGCCATGGCCAACCCTTCGCGATCAATTGAATTGATCCCTTTCAGGGGCCCCCAGATGGTGATTTCGGGGATTTGCATTTCCTTTCTCTTTCAAATTGTCTCGACGGAGGTAAAAAGAGATTATCAGGAATTCATTCTTTTAGAATCTTTCCGGCAAATTATTCCTTCAAGGTCAAGAAAAAGAATCACTTGAAAGCCAAATTCTGTGCTTCCTAGAACAAGCTTACATGTTGCCCAATCATAATCTAATCGCACTTGCTACTCATGGGTTGGCAAATAAATACATAAATAAAAAAGAATCACAGAAAGGAATGATGCTTCCATAGACTAGTAAAAGAAGCTGCTATATGTATATATGCTGGCAATTGGGTTGGCGGAAAGAAAAAAAGCCGAATGCCATGGTATTGGTATTGGTTGAAGAAAAGGATGATGACACAACAAATTAACAGCCTTACGTGGAACTTTCCGTTTGATACTCAATTAAATGGAATGCGGACTCAGCCGATCAAATTAGCTTTACTCAACTTGACCATAAGACACGCTTAAAGTTATAAAGGAATATCTGAAAGGTGTCCTGTCCTATTGAGCAAGCAAAAGTAACCAAAACAATCTATTTCCACGGAATTTCAAAAAGAGTGCCTGCTGACTCAGCATCTAACTTGGCCACATCGCTCAGTGACACAGAGTCTTACTGTCATTACTACAAAGTTGTTCCCGCGTGCTAAACCATAAGCTGCTTCACATTATTGTACCGCTTTCACATTCTGCGTAGCTTGGAATGACTCCGGAGTTACGTGTCTGATTTTAAGAATTTCATGAGAAAGTCTACCTAGAAATGGGAGATTAAAATGACATGTAAAAACTACATAACAGAGGTAATGATTGCAAATCTAAAAGCAAAATTCTTGTCTTGGAGTTGAGAAAAATCCGTCTGCCCTTTAATCTCTCTATGCTGTCCTTTCACTTTCTGCTAAAGTTCTTTCGTCCCAAATGGAGCATTTGATTCAATTATCATAGCACGAACTAAATTTATCTTCTAATTCATCTTTTTTAGAGATGTAAGCTACGATTTGTTCATATTCTTGTATTTGACTTTAACAATCTGAACGTTGTTAGCTTACATCTTTGGGTTTGGAAACGTCTAAATTATTCAGAAAACTATATGCAGAGAGAAGTATGCCACAAGCATTAACATACTGATCCTATTTCAAACAACCAGTTTTAGAAACTGGAAACATGACAAGGACCAAAAACGGTTCCCCTTTTATCCACGGGTTCGATACTGCATTTGAGAAATGAGGTTGTGGGGTTTGACAGAAACCCCGCAATGAACAGTGGCGTACACATTTTGAACCTGAAGTTTTAGGCTATTTGAAGGTGATGACACAAAGAAGCTGTCTTGAGCTGAATCCAGGATCAGTATTGATCCATCATTTGAGTGATGCCGGCTCATGAGAACATTCTGCATGTTGATGGGATTCTGCGGTGGTGAGATCATATTAAACTGATTTAAAACTCCAAGCTTGTTTCCGTGAGATTGAGTAGTAGTTTCTGTGGGATTAACGGTTCTGATGTCATGTATGCTTGGTCTTCTCTTGTCTTTCGATCCAGAGGGCTGCTGCCTTATAAAATACTTCTGTGCATGGCTTGCCACTTGAGTTGGTGTCTTAGAAACCACGAAGTTTCGAGAGATGTTCCTCCAATCCCCTTTGCCATGCTTTAGTAGCCCCATCAGAAACCGCCTGCAGTTCGAAAGGTCCCAATAGCGTGATCGAGAATAAGAAAATATAGAAAGAGGAAATACCTCAGAAAGAACTCTTTTTGGTGTGTATGTATGTATAATTAATCCGAAGACCTATGGAAGTATTGGTATCAAATCAAATGAAAATGTTCAGTATTAGATCCTGAAGCAGTTCGTAATATCAATTTGACCTTTGACAAGGGAAAAAAACTTGGATAATCAAATACCTGATGTGAGGAGTTACTTGTAAGTTCTTAAGAGCACTAGATATGAGTTGTAAGGTTTTAAGGGAATTCAATTGACCTGTGCTCCTCTTCTGTCCATGGCGCACCTCTTTTCCTACCCTGATCAACGCTCTTAGATGTCAGTGGCCTTTTCCTATGGACATCAAAGTCACTACTTTCGACCAACTCCAATGTGAAAGACGAGGTAAGGTAACCTGGAATTGGTACCCTTCCTGATTCTATGTCGCCAATATCGTCCTCGAGTTCTCTATACTGCTTGATCACATCATAAACTGTTTTTCCTGGTATCATTGCTGCCACTTTTCGCCATCTTTCAGGGTCATGTTCAGAATATATAGCCAAAGCACTCTCGAACTTTTTGTTCTCCTCTTTTGTCCACTCTGTGCTTGCGCTAAACCAACTCAAATTCGAGTTAAACGATGATGGATACTGAGTTTCCATGTCACACTACTAGTCCGGATAGGCGCTTACAAGTTAGTATCAGATTGAAGCTGAAGGAGTGAAGGATGCTTAGTTCAAGAGTACAGGACGGGAGAGAAGGAAGCGAAGAGTATATGCAAAAACCGAGGTTTTGTTTAGTTGTGGTCTAATAGGCATTAAATGCAGGATCACGTACTGAGAATCAAGAATCTCCTTTTCTTAACATCATAAATCGAATATCTAGTAAGGACCGACCTATGGAGAATCGATAAGAAATCATGAAAAGTGGAGAGAAATCCGATTTTCTTCCCAAGCTATAAACAAAGATATCAAAGAAGAAAACCCCGGACACGGTTCAAGCCTTAAGCATAGGAACTCCAAGAAAATGAAGTGAATCTCAAGTATGAATATATATATATATACACACAGACACACTTAAAAAGTGGAAATTTCATACTGTGAAGATAAACCTTATAGATTATAAAAAGAAAGAGGCGTTAGTATCAAGAACATACGAAGAAGAGGAAAACAAATTTTATCTTTGTTTCCTTGAAAATGTGAAAGAAAAAACAGATTGCACGTGAGAAATGGTCAACAAAGAGATGAGTGACGGTAGTTCAGATGAGTTCGTGAGAATCCAATGAAAGAGATTGATGAAAATGCAGTGAAGTAAGGTCTCCAGTTTTGAAGTGACACACAACAGGAGAGTTTATAAGCGCGAGGGTGGCTCTTGAGTGTTGAGCGGTGGCTAATAAAATGATTAATGTTCTAACATAATTATCCGTTCAAGCTTGCCCTTTTTTTATTTGGAACTAATTATATATTCTTTAAATGTCACATAAAATCTAGGCATAGGCGCTTGTAGCTCCGTGGATAGAGCGTCTGTTTCCTAAGCAGAAGGTCGTAGGTTCGAACCCTACCTGGGGCGGGATTTTCGTCCTAAATCTATTCACCTGATAATTGCCATGCCCAGGTTCAAAATAATTTCTTTCCGAATGGAAGATTAAAATCGCAAGCAGACTGGGCAATTTTACTGGAACACTTTGAAGCAGCAATCTGTTTTGGTTAGAGGAAAAACCCAATGGTCTCCTTCCTCTGTTTGGATATTTAGATGTTTTGAGAAAATCAAATTGGTTCTTAAATAAATCCTACTACCTTGTTTTACAATGCCTAGTCTCAATTCAAACTTTGGTTCGGAAGCCGTTTCCATGTTTGGTTTTTAGCACTTTGGAAGGTCTTTAGGAGGGGTTGGAAGTGACTCATTAGGCCCTCTTCCATTGTCCACCACGAAAGCCATCTTTAGTCCCCATATCGTGTGTACTTCCAAATGGCAGTGCAGGAACCAAATGCCATAAAACCACCACTATATCAGAATCTCTGAATAGCTCTCCGACATGCCACTACCTGTTACATTCTTTCTATACAAGAAAACCGAACAAAACTATGAATTGAACCACAAGTACTGTATTCTATTCATGCTCACTCTTCCATTCTCACGAATGCCTGATTAATATGTCAAGTATACTAATGCTGAAATTTTATATTCCTTCCATCCTGCATTATGAAACAACAAACCGGTAATCGAAATTGGAAACTACACTAACTGTGTTCTTTTCCAATGGATCAACCAGATCAAAATTCTCAGCGTCCCTGTTTTTACTGAAGTTTCCCACTCCTTTACCAACAACAAAGAAATCAAATCTATGCAGATGGATTGGGTGGCTTTCAGGGGCAATCATGTTCGTGCCCTGGAGCACTAATTGTACCGTGTCCTTGTAAGCAAGTCTATAGAGTCCAGTCCCGCTAGTGGTCTGCAAATTACTCGGAGGATTGCCAGTATAATTATAGGGCATTGGTGGGTTTGGTGTAAGATGCATCCACTTCGAAAACTGTTAGATTTTGCCCTGCTATTTTGAAGAATAACTCGTCGTTCACTGCTGCGTTGACGATTAACAAGAAGGTCTTGCCACTTTCAACTTTCAAAGTGAAACCTGTGAATTAATGAAGAAAAGAATTGAAGGTTCAGTGAATGTTTCAGGCATATATTACAACGGTGAACTTGTTTGATGTCATAGATTGACAAGATAAGCCATGCAAGTTAATAACCTGAGACAAGCAATTAGGAACTGGTCCTGGATGGCCAATAACTGTATGTGTATCGGATATATTCGGTGGCAAACCAGTTTTCATTGCAACTTCAACGTCTGCTTTCCACCATTCACGTACAAATTAATAGCAAAGCCTAATCCCATCAGGCAATTGCCACTCATTAGCTTGATCTGACGGTAAAAATAAAATAAGAAGTTTATTTAATTACTTAGCACGATGATTTTTTCTTTATCAGGCTCTGGAAAAGGGTAAGGAACTCCTATTTTGGGCAAAATGACTACGGCATCATGTATGGTTGCACTTAAGCCATGAAATATGGGCATGCCATAGAAGAGTGCCTCTCTGGCCCGCGAGAGTGAAAACTGTAAAGAAAGCTTTGTTCAGGTTGTATTGGGCACTGTGTAATGTATGCCCGTACGCAATTGCCTCTCTCCATGCCTGTCAAGACTTGAAACTTGAACTCCACTTTTCGACCATGTAATTAGTACGATACGATCTTTCATGTCATTATTTTCTTTATTGGCTTCTCGTACTAATTAGGACAAGGAGTAATCCTCAGTTCTTACCAGTGGATGGTAATATTGTTCGGAACATGGTTGGTCCTTACAAGAACATGATCATCTTCCCTTGCACAAAGAGTTGTTCTTAGAAACTTTGCGTTGATGGTAACTGTTAGATCCTTAAGTCCAGACTGCGAGATCGTGCGAGTGTTGGAGAGCCTTGATCAATGCTTGACACACAGGTCGGTACGAGGAACGCATGTTGACAAAGGAACAAGTGAAGTCTTGCGAGTTGGCGAGTAAAACCCGAGGAACTTGCGAAGTAGGCGAGGGATGTGGGAAGTATCGGCAAAGATCTCGAGAGTAGGCGAGATTCGATACGTATGCGCACGCATAGACGCGCATTGGCGGAAATCTTCAACGAGACGTGAGATTCGGATGTGAGGTCTAGCAAAGTTGGCGAACTAAGTCATGCAAGACTCGAGGGTGCGCGAAGGCATGCGAGTGAGGAAAAGAACATAAGTACTTGATTTCGATGAGGCAGGTCAAAGGTATCTAAAATATGCGAGGTTTTATACTAACTCGGATTATGACTTCTACTTAGTCATGGAAGGACGAGACTGCACCATTAGTAAGCTTGATCATAGAAGATGAACTTGTCCATAGATGTACATTGATGGACCTATGTGCAAATAGGCCGTGGTGGCTTGAAAAACACATAAGCAATGACATGGCAATTGTGGATGATGTGGCACATGACTACGTAGTCGATAAGATCACAGTGGATGAACATCAGCTTTAAGTAGGGAGTTCCTTTAAGTGCTTCGAGAAGGAGGTACTTGTATCTTTAGTTAACATTCTGTTGAGAGTTAATGAAAGATTAGCTTTGACTATATATATCTCTTGTTGCTTTCTTTACCCTGTTATATACTTATATTATTTTGTGTATGAGAGAAACACTTTAAACACTTGTGTGTGCATGAGATGTTCAAGGGCTAACAAAATTGTTCGGCAACATTCACGTTAGAAGGTTTAATCTTGCTTAAGTAGACCAAAGCAGGATTGCCGTGTGAAGGTGACCGCGAATTGTAGTAAAAGTTTGAGTTCAAAGTAGACCTTTGTGACAGTAACAATGGACTTTGTTACACAAAGTTTTCTCACATTCTCAAGACCACCTGCTTCGATAAACACTCCTCAAGGAATCGAGTGCATAAGATAATTACCTGAAGTGCAGGAACAAAATTACTTCGTCAAATAATTTAACAAAAAAGATGAATATATGAAAATTGCTTAGTTATAAAGAGAGATTATTTTAATAATACGATTGTACACTTATTTTTTCACATCCTCTTTACACTTTAAAAAACACTCTTAGGTATAATTAATTAATCTATCTCTCACTTTTGTTATAAATAATTTAGCAAGTCCTGAGCAATCTGAAATTTACTTTAGCGCTTGATACACAATAGCCTCCAACATGCATATATAATGAGCCATTAAGTAGCTTGTTATTTCATAAACTTTCTAAATGGTTTTAAATATTTGAACGACTTCTTAATGTGTTCAATCCAAAAGAAAAATTGAATCCATCAACCATTTCTACAAATTCAACAGTCAATAATGAGTATTGACATTTTTTACACCCATTTCAAGCCATACACTTCACAAATCTTCACCTTAAAGTAATATAATCCCATTTTCTTTGAATAGTTTTCGCACGTTATGTACGTGTCTATTAATTAGTGCTAAGTCATGAACCTAGGTTCATAATAACAATGAAAATTTATTTATTAATTACCATAAAACACAAGGTATTATTGACATTCATATTTGTACCATCTATATATGAACCGGAATCAATAATGGAACTCCACTTGATTGAGTACCTTTGCTAACTAACGTGTAGCTATCATAAATTTAACTATGTTAAAACATGTTTGAAGAGGCATATCGATCCAACCTCCTGAACCATAAGCTCGTTTTTCTTATGTTGATATTATTTTTGCAAATAATTGCCACCACTGGTTTGAATACGTCTAGCTTCTACATATACATAATCGGAACAATCACAAGAGTTGGAGTTACGTGGAGATACAATTTACATTTAAGGGAGTGTTCCAGGTGTTTAATTCCTTGATAATACATTAAAATCCATGACTACCGAATATGGGCGTGGATATAAGCCATGTAGTGCTAAAATTTTCATAATTAATATTGTCTCGGTCCTATTCCAAGTTGTGCCCATTCAAAAACTTTGATTTGTATTAAATATTGAAATCCTAGTTTTATGTTTAATATTTAAGGCATGTTTCTTTTTAGTTTTAGGAATTTTTGAGATACTCGTTCATTAAGAGACGTTAGAGATTCTTTTACTCGTTTTTTATCGAACTTCAAACTTATCAAAAAAAATTTTTTTGGGTGTTCAGATATTTTATAAATTTAATTCTTGATTCTATATAATCAACGAGTCAATTCTTTTATACATATGCTTTGACTTTCTTAGGTTAATTCAAACTTATTTGTGAGTTGTCTGGGATATATTCCCAGGTGATTTCACATTGATTGGGATTAGATTGTGACTCTAAATCATATTCTTATATTTTTGTTTTTGTAGCATTAAAAAAAGATATCATGTTCCTTGTGATTCTATAATTTTTTATATTGAATTTTCTTCTTGTTTCTATAATGTCAAGTTTCTTATTTAAAGTATTTTATATTTATTCATCTTGTGTTAGGATTTTCCTATCTCTACTTTTGAGTTAAAGAGTTTCTTCATTTTTGAATTTATTTATCTCATGTCATTTATACTAATTATCCATGTGGTTGTAAAAAGAAAGGAAAAGGAAAAGGAAAAGGAAAGGAAAGGAAAGGAAAGAAAGAAAGTGTGCAATAACAATTACTTCAATAAATTTCCAATATAGATGGAAATTCTTGTTGATCTTTTCTTATTTTATTCAATTTATGTGTTTCTTAATTAACTTGAGATTTATTTTTCTATTTAACTAATAGGTCTGGGATTTTTGGATTTTACAATTCCTTTTTGAGTTTGTCTAGTTCTCTAAAGAACTTATGAAAGAGTGAAACGTGACAGGTTTGTCATTTTGAGAGTAAACATATAAGAGAGTATGTGAAAAAATTTCATCTAGCTTTTAAATATGTTTACTAAAAGCGTTTTATAACTAAAGAAGGGCGAAGACAATTTGTATTTTATGTAGGCTATGCAATAACAGTTTGAGAGCATGAATATGATGTTTGACAAGATTAGAGAAAGATTAAAGTTGCAAGATGCTACTATAATTAGTTTGCAAAGGGGACAATCACCAAAAAATTCTCTAAGATGATTTTGATGATAGTGATTCAGCATTTGAGGCTGAAGGTTACATATTTAGATCTTAGTGAAGAGTTAGGCATGATTAGGAGTAAAGGAGGAAGCTTAGAGTTCAGGAAAGGTTTGGTGACAGTTTTGGCATCATCAAGATGATTATACCTTCCTTTAAGGGTATTAATGATCATGAAACTTATTTGAATTTGGAGATAAAGATCGATTTTATCTCTAACTATCATCGTTATTTTAAAGAGAAGAAGGTAAATTAGTTAGTACAAGAGTTTACTAATTATGTCATTATTTGGTGAGATCAATTAATCGATAATAAAAGAAGAAATTGTCAGGTACCTATAAAAACTCGGAATAAATTGAAGCTCTTATGAAGAAGAGATTTATACCATGTCATTATTACAGGGAGGGAAACAGATACTCAATTTAAAGTAAGCAAACAAAATTCTATATGTATCGATGAGTATTAGAGGTTACAAAGTCTTACCAAGATATCAATAAGTGTGAAAGACTATCATAAGGAGACAAAAGCAGTTATTATTTGAGCTAATTTGGAGGAGGATAGAGAAGAAATTATACTAAGGTTTTTAAATGGATTAAATAGTGAGATAACTAATTTAGTGGAGATATACCATTATATAAAATTAAAAGAGATGGTGCATATAACTATAAGGATAGAGAGATTGTTAAAATGCAAGGAACATCCAATTACTCCACTAGTATTAGTGATTCTTGAAGATATGATTAGAAAAAGGATGATAAGATTTCTTTTATGCAAAAGTTAAGCCACATAAATCTAAGGATGATGTCTAAAATTCGGGCATAGTTGAAATTAATTCTTAACCTTTTCAAAATAAAAATATTAAATATTTTGTTATTTAGGGACAAGCTAACATTTTAATACCCAAATAAGATCATTATGATCACAAAGGAGGATGGAGAGGTAGAAAGTGTAAGTGATTCCAAAGAAAAGGAGACCATGCCAACACTTAAAGATTTGAGTATGTTGTTAAAGGCAACATATTTATTACTAGGGGAAGTTTAAGTCTTCAAATAAAAGAGGACTAGCTAGAGGTATAGAAAAAATATTTATTTAATACTAGATGTTATATTTATGACAAGGTATGTAGTATAATTATTAATGAAGAAAGTTGTACTAATATAGCTAGCACTACTCTTGTAGAGAAAATGAGTTTACCTATTATGAAGCATATGAAGGCATACAAGTTTTAGTGACTAAATGATTATGGTGTAACCAAGGTCACTAAACAAGTATTGGTTTACTTGTTGATTAGTAGATATTGGGATGAGGTATTATATGATGTAGTATCTTTATATGTTGGTTGAATTCTCTTAAGGAGACATTGAAAATTTGATAGAAGGGTCATAAAAGATGGGTTTAGAAATAGGTATTTCTCTTATAGAGACCTTAGAAATTTGATATAAGGGTCATAAAATATGGGTTTACAAATAGTTATTCTTTTATATATCATTAAACCCATTACTCTTATACCTTTAACACCTAAGTAGACCTACAAAGACCAATTGAAATTAAAAAAAAAAGAGATTTAAGAGAAGAAGAATGAGAGCTAAAAAAGGAAAGAATATTTATACTGACTTGCCCATGCTTGTACCTTTGTATAAAATGAATTGTTTTTCTTTTGATGTTGGTCAAGATGTAAGGATTAATCCTTTAAAGAGTGTGGGCATAATGTAAACACTGTTATTCTAAAGTAAGAGATCCTCTACATATAAGCTCGGGGTGATCACATAAGCTAAAGTTAGAGGAAATTTGGAGGTAAAACTCTTATCTTTAATTAAACACTATCTCCAATATAGAGGTGACCTATACTATATCTATCTTCAAAAGTTACAGAGAAATCTATTGTTTATATCTATAGGCATGTTTCACATTATACCTAACTTTTCCTAAAGATATAGTAGGATTTATAACCACCAAATATAGGTGTAGATATAAGTCATGTGGAATTAAAAATTTTTAGTGAACATAGCTTGATATATAGTCGTGGCCTAAAGCGTGCTCAATTTAATAGACTAGCTTTAATTAAATATTGAAACCCTAGTTTATATTTAGAATTCAAGGCCTGTTTCTTTCCAATTTTAAGAGCTTTTAAGATATTTATTTATTGAGAAGAATCAAAATTTCTTTTAATTATTCTTTATTGAACTCTAAACTTATCAAAGAATTCTTTCATTGTAGTGTTTAGAAGTTGGTTATTGATTCTTTATAGTCAATGAGTCATTTCCTTTACATATGTGTTTTGGCTTTCTTAAATTGATTCAAAATTTGTTCATAGGCTCTACAGTATATTTTTAGGTGGATTTGCATCACTAGCCTTTTAATTTTTCAAATATTAACACAAGTACTTATAACTTCTTCATTATTATTTTTAATTATGTCTTGAGGTCTTTATTGCATTTATAATTAGAGGATGCAAGCAACCATGTACTTATGCATTTATGACAATATTTTTTTCATACATACTCTAAAATAATTCTTGTATCTTATAAAGTCTAACCAACTGAGTGAACTTAGATTTTTATAATATATTACACCACTTAAAATGTATTACTCTGACGATCATTTTAAATTTATTGTTTCAATTCCAATAATATTGTAGGATGAACCATCGCAAAAAATTACTTTGCTTGTCTTTTACTTAAAGCATATATGGATTTCCTATCTCAAATTTCATAAATTATTCTTTGAAAAGTTATGACCAGTGCTTTTGAGGTACAAGGAAAACTTTAACTTTATCATTTTTTTATTAACAAATAATTACTACCACTATTATAATCATTGTCCTTTATTTTTATTAAAATAATCACATTTTACGGGACTTTCTTCCTTACCATAACTTTGGAAATCAATGTACTTTTATTCTTATCATCATTATATTAACATCCTTTTTTATAGTGTATTACCATTATTATTTCTTGTTCATTCTCAATCTCTTATTCTTTTATGTTTTCTATTATAATAAAGATCTTGCAGATGATCAAGATTCATTATGTCCTTACTGTACAACAATGTTATGATCAAACTGTCATAGGAATATAAAGTGAAGTAATTAGTAAAAGTACCTAATATTCTTCTTTAACCTTGATATAAAATTTAATTGATCTGAAGACCATTGAATATGATAAAATGCTTTATAAGATATCCGCTTTCTTACATCTTTAGCAATTATAATTGTTTTTTCATATTCTGGTAGACTCTTTGATAGTTGTAGGTTAAACATGATGTTTTAATAGGCATTTTAGTATGTTTCTAGTTGTTAATTAATTGATTCATGCATATTTAGGGTTAGAATTGTGTTAGTTAGTTAGATATTTATGTTTTGAGTGTTATGTGAGTTAAAGTATGTTATTGAGCTTTAATTTTGTTTATTTGAGGTGCTTTGATGTGTTTGTTAATATTTGAGATCAGATATCAAAGAACAGAGAAGATTTGGAGGAAGCCCAATGGAGGACCCAGGGTCACGATTATGACATAGACTAATTCATCTAGCTATGATCGTGCGTGGATAGACACAGACTGATATGTTAAACTTAATTTTTTATAGGTTATTTCAAACTTTTAGGCCTGGGTAAAACCTAGTTTTTACCCTAATTAGAAAAGACTACATAAGACAAGAAAAATAACCTAGAAAGGGAGCCACTATTTTGTCATCTTAGGAAAAAAGCTAAGGAAGAGGAAGAAGGAAGAGAGAGAAGAAGAGAAAGAAGAAGGTGGAGCTTCAGATGCTTCAACCACCACTCCTTCAAGTTATCTTTTCTTCTTTTCATCTTTTATTTCATTCATTTGATGTATGAGATGGAATTGTTGATGATGAATATTGGGTTAAGGATATTCTAACTTCTTTTATGGATTTATACTTGATTCAATATTAATCTAGTTGCTTTTGTTGATAATGATGTTGGGCATTTTGATTATTTGTTATAATTGCATGCTTCGGTAATAAATTGAGAGAGTGAACTGGATGCAAAATGACTAGGTTGGTTAATGAGAGTTAAAAGATCTAACAAACTATGCAAATAATCAAATCGGTAATTATACAGAGAGAGATCTTGTAAGAGAACCCATTTGTTTATTGGAACGCTTAAGAACTAATTAAGTTGTAGGCTGATGTGTTAAGCGAGAGATTACATGTTCGGTAACTCAAATTAGGGTTTATGATTTAAGGCTTACTGATTACAACTTTAGAGAGACTAATCTACCAATCGAAAGTCTAGGACCGACACCGCATTATCACAAGAGTGACTATGTTAGCATTGACGATAAGATAAATCCCCTTTCTCCTGACTTGTTAATCTTCTTTGTTTAAATTTCAATTGTTAATTGGTGGTGCTCAAAATTAATTTCTACATTAATATAGAGTTTCAATTTTCAATCACTTCATATTCGATTGTTTACTTTTCTGTTTAGTTTTTCTTTTCATTTTAATTACACTTTTTAGGCCTTAGACAAATTAGGATTCGAATAGTTCTCTAATTCCTCGTAGGATCGACACCTCATACACTACGCTACGATCCATGCGCTTGCAGAAATATTGAGGGTTTTATAGGATTAAAACTTGGTCAACATGTTTTTGGCTATTGCTGGGGAGTTAGTATTATTAGTTTAATTGTTTTAGTCTAAGGAGTTTTCACCACTCTTGTGTCTATGCAATTGTATGACCAAAAAAGTTACTAGAAATTTGAGTCAAATCATTGAAACATTAGAGCTTGACATCGCCTATTTAGATCCAGCAATTTGAAGAGCTAGATGAGAAGAGTAAGAGAATACTGAAGAAACCATGGCAGAGGAATTTCATTAGGAGTTTCAGCAAAGAGGAAACCAACCGTGGACCCTCATAGATTTCATGAGACCAAGGTTCAATGCCACTAATCAAGGTGTCACTAGACCGCATGTTCAAGTAGTTTCGTTTGAAATAAAACTAGCTTTATTAAACATGTTGCAATTTAATGTTCAATTTTACGGACTAACTAATGAGGATCCTAACACTCATATAGTCAATTTCTTAGAAATATGGGATACTTTCTGATATCATGGGATGTCAAAAGATGTCGTTAAGATGAGACTCTTCCTTTTCACACTAAGGGATAGAGTTAAGGCATGGTATCACTCATTAAATCCTACAAATATTACAACTTGGGAACAATTAGTGCGAGCGTTCTTAGATAAGTACTCCCTTCCTATGAAGACTATAAAGATAATCAAGGAAATCACAAACTTTCAACAAAATGATGAGAAGTCACTTTATGAGGCTTGGGAAATGTAACATCCCGTTACCTTTGGGAGGTTAGAATAGTAAATATGAGTGATTAATGAGAGCTTAGAAATTCATTTTTCATGCTCATACATAAAATGACATACACATACACTTGAATAGTGAAGGTTTTTCACATGAAAATAATTGCACATGCATTCATGAATGATTCCGGGTATAATTAAATTGAATTGGGATCTTTGGAAATTTAGTGAATTTTGAATTTAGTTATGTTGAACATATTATTGGTTAGTAGAATTGTGAGATTTATGGGAAAGAAATCAAAGGAAGATTTGGAAATCGTTGGATTGTAAAGATAGAATTAACGGAGTTAGTTTCAAAGAAACTTAGCTAGAATTAGACCTTAGGAAAAGTGACAAGTGTAAAATTGCCTTTATTATTTGTTAGAAGTAAGTTTTAGTGATCCAAGAGTTAAAAAAGGGATTTTTTCTTTTCCTAAGTTCTTTCCTTGTTATCATCTTCTCCAAATTTCTTCTCATACACAGAGTTTTCTAGCAAACTCCTTATGAGAGTTAACTTTGATTTTTCATACCCCTCACCACTTCTTCTACTACTAAGTCTTTCTTCTGCCTTAAGAAAAACTAGAAGTTGGTTAGTGTTCACAGGAGTTTACCTAATTTTGTATGGAGTTAAGGCTTGAAGATACTTGAAGCTTTTGGAGTCTTCAATAAGTAAGTAGTGAATAAAATTGTTAGAGTTGTGGATTTTTGAAATAAAGTTGATGAATTTATGGTCAGTGCATGATC
>JAOTAY010000191.1:13876758-13892525 GCA_025629805.1 Erythroxylum baracoense
ATCAGTTCGCGTCTGCATTCTTATTTCGTTCATTTATATCAGATTGTGTTTTCAATAATGATTGTATCATGAGTATGAAAATAATTCTGTTCTGAATCAACATTCCAAATTGGAAATGTTAGTAAATGATATTGAAGTGTAATGAATTATGAATACAAGTCTTCTGTTTTAGTAATGGGCCCAAATGACATTGTAATTCTAATGATTGTATGGCTGTGATTGAAAACGTTTATGATTGAAACGGGCCCAAATTGATTATTGATTTTCTGCAAAAGTATGCACTGTTTCAAAAACAAAAGGAAAAAAAACTTTGTAATGAGATTTGACTGATTGAGTGTTCTAGCACTCCACCCTTGCAGGGTGCGGACTCGGATATCAGCCATCGATATGGGGATCGGGTCTTGCAGGATTGGGGTGCTACACTATATATGGTTAAGGTACTTAATAATGGTTTAATTGAGCTTAATTAAAGTTGTAAATGAACCTAGATGATGTTAGATTAATTGAGTAAAAGTTAATGTAGTTATGGAATGTATGGATTGTTAATTGAGGTAATTACTTAAAGAATGTGTGGTTGGTGAATAATGTGTCTAGTGTTGAATTGTAAGTTGTGTTCAAGGATGAATGTGTCCTTATGATTACAAATGTGTCTCAAAGGGTTTATGCGTTGTGAATTGAATGTGATTGTTTATGAATTGGAAATTTGTGTAATTATGTGTAATGTGTAAATACATAACCCATTTAATGGTACATTATTGCAAATGTTTATGCTTATAAGATATGTTAAGTTTGACTGGATGTGCTTATATATGTTCAATTTGAGGAAAGTGGAATAAAGGCATATGCTATGCACCACATGTTTTGCATGTGATTTTGAAACCCGAAATGGTTGTTTTAAAACTGCCAAGTCTTAGTCATGGGAAAATAGGCATGCTTAGAAGGGTCTATAACTGCTCCTGTGACACTTCGGTGTCTCCTAATATTGACACTTGGTGTCTCCTGATATTGACACTCTGATGTCTCCTGATATTGACACTTCAGTGTCTCCTATTACTAAGACATAATTCTCTCCTGTTCTGGTCCCGTTACCCACTTCTATAAAAAGATTAGCAAGCTAACTTGTTTTGTGTTTTGATAGATGTTCAGTTCTGATGCAAGCTAAGTTCTGATCTAATACAAGTTATGTCCTGATTTGATACAAGTTAAGTTTTGATCTGATACAAGATAAGTTCTGATCTGATGCAAGTATATCCTGTTCTGATATCTTATGTTATGTTTTGGTGCAAATAATGTTGGATTACTCTTTAATTTGAATAATTAAAGATTGTTGCGATATGGCATAATTCAATGCATGTGAATGCTGGACAACTTTTAGAAGCAATCGCCATTTTATATCTTATTTAGTTATTCCCCACTAAGATTTATGTTTAGGACAGTGGTTTTGCCTCCGTGTAGGTTCTGATAAGAAGACTTAAGGCTGGGACAATTGAAGTGGCCAATGAAGGACTTGATATGCTTGGAAGATGTTTTGTTTGAGTTGTTTTTGAGTTGTATCTAATAATATGAGATATTTTGTATTTTGTGTTAATGGTTTGTAATAACTATAATACATGATGGATTTGGATTTAAGGCATGTTTATGATAAGGACAATGTGTATATTATGTTCTGCATATAACATAACTTATGTAATGTGAAGTATGCTGCCTTATTTTATTTCAAGTGTTGTTCTATTTTGGTATGTTTTAGGTATGCTTTGTGTGGCATCTATATATCCTCTTAGGAGGTATGTGAGTGTTACATATCATATTTATTGTTAGATAATTATTTTTTATTTTTGTTTCTTTATTAGTTATATATTATTAAAAATTAATTTATATTGATTTAGTTTCTTATAATTTTCAAAAAACGTGTTACGAGAGAAGTTGATAAAGAAGTTAATGCTAAGTTACATATACAAAAATAAAAATGTAATATATATTTTTTTAATAATTTATAAAATTAAATATTTATAAAATAAAAATTATAAATTTATAATACCCACATCAACATTCATGTAGTTAGAATTATATAGTTAACGAGTTTTGTGTTATGGATTAACGATATTATGATGAAATCTAATAGAAGCCTAATAGTTTAAGGATACAAATTACATCATTTGTATAGTTAAGGTTCAATTTGGTACCAAAAATAATTATATGGGCTGTCTTAAACCTTGTGTAAAATGTTAGGGGGCAAATTACACATTTTGCTTTAAAAAGCAAAATTTATGACATTCATCTCAACATCTACATTGTTAGAATTGCACAGCTAGCATGTTGTATGTTATGAGTTAATAGTATTGTGATGGAGATCTGATGAAAACCTAAAAAAATAGGTTTAAGGGTGTAAATTGTGTATTTTATAAATGTTAGGATGCAAAATAGCACTATAAATAACAATAGAGGTTGTATTATTCTTTGTACAAAATGTTGGGGAAGGAGGGAGGGAAACCACACATTTCGCCAAAATTTATAGATAAAAGGGTATAATACACATCTTTTTTGTAGGTTAAGTAACTTTTAAAAAATCTTCTAATCTTTAAATTCTAAAAAAATTACTCTAATTTTAATTTTTAAAATTCTCTTCTTTTAAACATCTGTAAAAATAATAATAAAATACACTTCATGAACATTACATGAGGACCAATCAAATATTATTAACATAACAATCCAATTTAACTTTAAAAATTGACCCAAATTAACTAAATCTAATTTAAATAAATAATTTATTATAATTATCTTAAATTATTAGTTTTATTTATGTTTAATTAGGTCAAGCTAAATTTTAAGAATTAGATTGAGTCGTCACGTTAACAATATTTAATTGGTATACATGTGATGTTCATGCTATGTTGCTTTGTCTTTTTTTAAACTAAGTATAAGAAAAGTGATTTTTTAAAAAATTTAAAAATCACAATTTTTTAAAATTTCAAAGACTAAAGAATTTTAATAGATTATTTAAATCACAATGAATTCAATATCTTTTATCATATATAAAAAAAAGTACTTACAAAAGATAAATGAGGTCACAAAAAAAAGTATAGGGTAAAAGATAAAAGCACCTTCTATAACTATGAAAATTTTGAAAAACCTCTTATCATTTAGAATTCTCAAAGTTCCTCTATTTTGAATGTTTCTAGAAAACTTACTAGAGTAAACTTTAGTTAAAAAAGTTAACGAAAGTCTTAAGGTGTTAAAGTTGATCTACATGAATTGATCAAAATTAGGTGATGTGGAACAACCTAATTCAAAATTACGCCTGACTTTCTTCTGATACCATGATGAGAACTATGGTTGCATCGGGCCTCAGGCTCGAACCTAATCCAGAGCCTAGCTCGAGGCTTGAGTAATATACAGAACAAAACAATGTTGTTTTACGTCATTAACATAAACGGAGATGAAGCAAAATGATGTCATTTTGCTTTTGAAGCAAAACAATGTCATTTTAAGCATTTGTTTCTCATAAAATAAAATGATGTCATTTTATAACTACTGTAAAACGACAATGTTTTATGCTAGGTTTATTTATCTTCTTTCTCCTTTCCCTCCCCTACTGCTATCGGCCACCACAAACACAATTACCAACTTTCTTTACTACTCTCTCTCTCTCTCTCACACATGCCATCGTTAGCCTTTACTATTACTCATCCTTTCCTCGCACCAGTCGCCAGTCGCCACCCCTTTGCCCTCCACTCATGACCACCACTTGTCCTTATTCCTCTAGTTGCTCCTTAACATTGCCACCCAATTGCCCTGCCTCCCCGCTGCCGTGTTTTTTTGGTTTATCTTCACCACCCACCCACCAAGGTAAAATACACATAGTTCTTTGTGAAGAAATACTTGAATTTTTAGGATTGTTACCAGCGGCGAGGTATTTTTGCAGACTTATACGATTACTTATATAGGTGTGTATATGACCGTGTAAGTCACTATAAGTTTTGTGAACTTACATAGTTACATACACGAGAATGTAGTTGACTATGTAGGTCTGCAGAACTCACAATGAATTACATAGTTACATACACGTGAATGTATGTGACTGTGTAAGTCTGTGGAACTCACAATGAATTACATAGTCACATAGACACTCATATAAGTCCACGAAAACACATACACGCTTATGTGTGTTTGTGAGAAGATCACATTGACTTCATGTATGACTACGTAAGTCACTGATTAACTGATTATGATTATGAATAATATATATATTCAATTATGATTATGATATTTAATTATGATTATGAATAAAATATATATTTATATGTTGATTTTTTAAGATGGGTGAGTATATTCCTTCAGTAGAGAGTTATAATACCTTACCAAGTGAGGATAGAAGTCTAACTCGAAGTCAATTGAAAATCGAAGTTTGGAATCACTTCAATAAGACTAGATCGATGGACGGAATGGAAAAAACCAAATGTAAATATTGTCAAAAAATGTTGGCTGGAAATTCAAAAGTTATAACCTCTCATTAAAGAGACATGTGAATTAGTGTAGTAAAAAAATATGGTATTAGGAGGTCAAACATTTTTTAGCCCCAACCTTAAGAGAGGGAAGAATGAAATGACTTTAACATCTTATGAAAGCAACAAATTAATGTTTTTGATAGCTTATATGGTAATTGATGATGAACATATACTATCTATAGTTGCTACCAAAAGATTTAGGATGTTTTGCAACTCATTGCAACCAAACTTTAAGGTTCTAACTTGGAATACATTAAAGAAGGACATTATGAAGATATACAAGGATGATAAGAAAGAAAATTTAAGAACATTATTGAGTATTAAAGGATGAATTGTCATTACAATAGATATGTAGATAGTAAATAACCAAAAGAAGGGTTATATAATGGTGATGACATATTACTGGACTCTATATAATAAACTTTTAAGGTAATTTATATTCTTTAATATTTTTATCATTTACTTTTTCATTATATATGTTATGATTGATATTAGTAATATTTGTACATGATAGGTTCATTTATGTGCCAACACCATATACAACTGACAGTTTGACAACTGACAGTTTGGCAACTGTGTTAGGAGACTGTTTGATATATTTTAATATCGACATCAAATTATCCACTATAATAGTCGACAATTGTAGCAAGAATGATGTTATGATTGAAAAATTGAAGAGCAAGATGCAAGTTGGGATTTTGTTAGTAAGTGGAAAGTTATTCCATATGCGTTGTTTTGCATATATTTTGAATTTGAATGTGAAGAATGGATTGGATATCATAAAGGAAGCAATAGATTCAGTTTGGAATAGTAGTATACTAGAGTGCAACACCTAAAAGAGTTGAGAAATTTGAAGAAACTGCACGACAACTATACATTCCGAGTACAAAGTTGTTGGTTTTGGACTATCCAATCAGATGAGACTCAACCTTCAAAATGTTAGAGTTAGCAATCCAACATGTTGATATATTTATCAGGCTGAAACAAATAGATTCTTAGTAAACTTACATGCCTACAAAAGACTAATGGGAGTTGGCTAGACAACTTTGTGCAAACTTAAAATTATTTTATAATGTGACTGAATTGTTATCGGGAACAAAATATTCAACTTGGCACTATTGCTTTAACATTATATATGAGATAAATAAAGCTTTATCTGATTAAATTTTTTATTCTAATAAGGTTATAAGGGTTATGATAGAGTAGATGATAGAGAAGCTAAATTCTTATTAGCATATGGTTGGACATATTGTTGCAATCTTATCTGTGCTGGAACCAAGATAGAAGATGGAGGGGTTTAATTTTATATATAATATGTTGAATAAGATCAAACCCAAAAGGATGTAGATGTCATTAAATAATTATAGTTATGGTTTGTTTAATAATTATCAACTCATAATGGATAAAATTCATGATCAGGATCATAGTAGTTCAGACTATTCAACTCCGGCTTTAGTTTCAAGTTCAGACTCATCTTCCAAGAGCAGTTTGTTACTTTCACTTACAAAATTTATAAAAGAAAAAGGGCTATGACTTCATACAATATCATGAAATTAGATAAATATTTGATGGAAGATTGTGTGGTTGAAGTTAAAGGTGTGTAGTTTGATGTATTATTATGGTGGAAGAGTTGTGGAATTAATTTTATGATCATGCAAGTAATTACACGAGACCTATTAGTAATTCCATTATTCAACGTTGCTTCGGAGTTTGTTTTTAGCACTGGTAGTTGGATTATTAATCTTTATCGTTCTCGACTTTATCCTTGTGCTGTGAAGCCTTTATGTGTGTTCAAAGTTGGTTAGATAATAAAGATATTAAGAGTAAATTCTATTATTTTTAATATATAAATTTCGTCTATTTTTATATTATCTTACCTTATATTGTTTTTTAATTTGCATATTAATACAACCATAAATACTAATACAAAAGTGACTAGTCATACTAATCAATCAAATGGATATTTTTCATAAAATATTAAAAAATGAAGGTATATTTAATTATTTATTAGTTATTACCATGTCCTTAATATTCCTTTAATTTTAATATAACATTACTAAATATAATGTTTCTACATGCAAAAGAAATGATGAAAACTATTGATGATCCTAACTACAACGATTAGTTAATATCTCAATCTATCTAATCTCTACACACTCCAGTCTCCAATCTTTAGTCTCCAATCTCCATCATAATTTTATCTTTTTTTTTGCAAATTGTATCATTTAAAAAATTTGGATAATCATTTTTGTAAATTTCATAACTTTAATTAATTAAATTGATCACTTTAGTTATAATCTTTTTCTTTTACTTCTTATAATTTTATCCTCCTTTGTTAATGAATTTGGTTTCATCTTATTCATTTTATCAGTATATGAAAGTTTTACATGTTCATTCATTATAAAATCTCAATTATTGTTAATCAACTAAAATTTATAACTCTAATTAATTAAATTGATCACTTTAATTATAATTTTTTCTATCATTTCCTATAATGTTATCCTTCTTCAATAATAAATTTAGTTTTATCTTATTTATTGTATCAATATATATATGTTTTGCTTATTCGTTTATTATGAAATCGAAATTTTTATTAACCAATTGAAATTAGTAACTTTAATTAATTAAATTAATCACTTTAATTATAAATTTTTCGTCATTTCCTATAATCGTATCCCCCTTCATTAATGAATTTGGTTTCATCTTTTTCATTTATCAATGTATATATATTGTAAAATCAGTTAATTGAATTGATTAATTTAATTATAATCTTTTTCTTTCATTTTTTATAATTTTATCCTCTTTCATTAATGAACTTAGTTTCATCTTATTCATTTTATCAATATATTTATGTTATATATATATATTCATTCATTATAAAATCTCAATTTTTATTAACCAATTTAAATTTGCAGCTTTAATTAATTAAATTAATCACTTTAATTTTAATAATTTTCTTTGATTTCCTATAATTGTATTATCTGAATTTTGTTTCATCTTGTTCATTTTATCAATATATATACGTTTTATATATTCATTCATTATAAATTCTCAATTTTTATAATTTTATTAATCAATTAAAATTCGTAAGTTCAATTAATTGAATTGATCAATTTAACTATATTTTTTATTTCTTATAATTTTATCCCCCATTCATTAATAAATTTAATTAACAAAAATAATTATTTTTAATTAAATAAAGTTATATCCTGAAGCTTTGGACTTGTATCCCGAGGCGGCAGTGGGTCTTGGTCAGGGCTTAGGCCCTTTACTTTCTTAGTCCTAGTTCGACTCAGACTCGTTGTCACCTCTAATGAGAATCTTCCTTGTAAATCTTGAAAACGAAACTGCTCTATGGGAAAAAAGAAACCGCTCCGTGGGAAAATGCAACACACCAAAAAACCCATCTTGGAGGTGAAAACGCTAAAGGAAAAACATGTCAGGCATATTCTTGGGTCGGTGAGGTATGTCAGGCCTATTTTTGGGTCAAATTGTTATATATCACCAAGTTTTGATTGGTTCACATGAATTTACCTCGTCACCTCAGAACTTTTTTTAATGTTTTTAACGGAATTCAAAGGTTTTTTTGAAACAAGTTCAAACTGGATAGACTTTTTCTGAGAATTTCAAATGACGAAGAAATTTTTCAAAATTTTTATCGAGGTTGTTTTTATCTTTTAGATAAAAATATAATTAAATAAAAACTGAGAAAAAATCACCATTATAGTAATAAATCAAATAAAATTTAGAAGAAAAAAAACAAAATCAAACCTTCTTAATATGTAGATAGAAAGTTTAAGCTAAAAAGTGAAAGACCAAGGCAAGTGAAACTACACCGATCAGGCTGAGACCTCATTCGAGTGATCTGTGTATGATTGAGCTGAGGGAGTGAATGCTCTCAGTGAATGTTCAAATATATTCAGCGTCCCAAACGAATTGGGAAACACTAAACAATGGCAAGGACTCAAGATCAAGCAACGTCTCACGTTGGAACAAAACAAGAAAAGAAATAAAGGGACGTGAAAGGCAAGAAGAAGATTGTAGAACAGAAACTGATAGGAAAACGAAACAATCTAATGCAAAGTCTTAGTAAACGCAGTACTAGTAAAAGAGCCGAAAACAAGAATAGAATGTATTTAACTTTCATTTTCACGAACAAAAAAAAATGTATGCTTCCCTTCAAAATCTTAACATGGCAAACAAAGATCCAACATGGTCCTACTTGATTATTCATTTTAAACAAGACAAACCACTTCAATAAAATTCATATACAATAAGGCTGCTATGAAAGAAAAGTAGAAATGATTAGTCTTTTAAGCAGCAGCTCCAACCGGAACACCCTCGGACTTGAGTCTAGATTTCCCATATAAAGTTTCTTCAAATCTGATAATTTCATTCTTGGATCCGTAAGCAACCTGAGTTCTATCATCAAGGTTTATGATCTCCTTGTCTAGTACAGACTGACAGCCATCGCTGCTATAACCTCCAGCTTTCTCAACCAAGAATCCCAATGGAGCTACCTCAAACAGCAATCTCAGCTTTGCTTTGGCAGATGGTGAAGTTACGTTTGTAAAGATACCCTTCTCTTTTACAAGGATCTGCATATTACAACTAGTATAAACAGTTTCAGGCACCTCAAGAATGTGCCATCAGAGATGATACTAGGAAAATAATTTTGAAAAAGTTAGGAGGACCTGATTGACGTCTGGCACCATTCCTCCCGTGTATCTCAAGGTATATTTCTCCCTTACATAGTAGTTGATTAACTGTTGATGATGAACAAATAGGTTACAAGGGACTGATCTATCTATATATGCAAATAACGACAATAGAAGGATAGATCTTAAAGGATTGGGAAAGACGAAGAAGAAAACCTTGTCGTAGTCAGGATTGTCAGATGTAGCTCTCAAATTTCCTGGAGAGAACATTTTTCCTTCGCCAATCTCAGTTGTCTCTTTGACATGCTGCCATTTTCCTGGAAAAATTCAATGCAACTTATCTTTAGATTAATTAGGGCTAGCGAGGCCTTGCTCTCTATGGATCCGCAAATTAATACGGTAACAATAGGTATGCCATGAGCAGAACCTTCATCGAGGAGAAGGAATTCGTGTGTTCCAGGATAGTCTTTAACAGCAAGAACATAGGTGGCTCGAGGACCATAAACTCCCATCGCTGCAGCTACTTGATCTCTTCCAGTTATCCCTGTTAACTTGTCTCCTGGCCACACTCCAAAGATGGTGCCCACAGAGAAATTTGTGTCTACAATACTGGAGCCATCAAGTGGATCAAAAGCAACGCTAAATCCACCTGTTCATTTAAGAACAGTCAAATAACAATATATTCCAACACGTAAAAATTCGCTGCTAATGACAGTGTCTTATCTCCAACTAGGATTATACAAGCAGACCTTCAGTTGGTCCTCCCATGTCTTGCAGCTCAGGGACTTCCTCAGAGCAAGCATACTTGCAGTAATGTGAGTAAGTCAAGGCCTATTCATGGACCCAGTAGACACTAGTTAAAATTTCTGAGCAAAAATCCTAAGAACAGTATGCATGTAGAATTGTAGAAGGAATTTCAAGTTCCTTTCATTTTCACAACCTTACGAAATCATACTCTCAGAAATTAGAAATACGAATTGCAATTGCAAATTATTATCGACTCCAGATGGCCCCAAGTGGAACCTGACTTAAAGCTCACAACCATTTGACATAAATGAGGAAAATCGGCTATCCGGTAAACGAGCTTAAAATAGCAGTAGATCATCATTTCAACCATAACCTCGAAAAGAAGCTTGTTGGCAAGCATATCTACAGCAAGCTGCTCATCTCCAAAAGAGTTCACACATTGTGTTCCTCCACAAGAAGCTGTTCTGACCTTAAAGGCAATGGTCCTTATTGCCTCTCCCATGCACATCAACAACCTAATGAGTCCCTTATCTGGGGTTGCCTTTGTAAGGAATTCTTCCTAAATCACGGAAAGCATTTAAGTTACTACTGCTGTTTTTCTAATCCACAAAACAAAAATATTACTAATTGGTCACTTACCAGGCTATCCCCTATCTCACATCTGGTCAAAGCTGAAGAGTTCTTTACTCTCGAAACCTTGAGTGATGATCGTGGTACCAACTTCAACGATTCTCCGAATAGTGAGCTTGTTTTCAGATTCTGCCATTCATTTTACACATCAGTTTAGTGCTTATATCTTACCAAACATGTGTTGGTATGCAAAAGTACACCACTTATCCTTGAAAACTTGCATAGACATTAAGTGTGCATGTGAAATACCCGGGAGCTGACTGATGAGGAGATAGAAGCTGGAGACACTGAAGCTTTCGAATGTTGAGAGGAAACACCAGGCAAAATAGCCCCACGAGCACAACAAGCTATACCAGTCTCCATTTGAGCTAAAAATGAAGTTTCAAGAAGTGTAAGAGCTCTGCTTTCCTGGAAGGTCTGGCTATGTTTCTGCTGAAGAAGTTTTGGGCATTGAAAACTTGGAATGGAGTGAGGTAGCAGATTAAGCAGTTAACTCGGCGACGCCACGTGGAAGGTGATGAGTAGATAGATAGGATGACCAAGTGGGCATTTGGGTGAGGTTAATTACCATCATTCAAATATTTGTGGCTCTGGTATTGTTGAAAAGATATGGTGATGGTGTACCATATTTTTGTTGGTTTATACTAATTAGTTCTAACGGCCTGTGCGATCTGTTGAGTGTAGAAGCACTTTATTATAGCTATATCTCAGCGATAAGGATATGCCTGTACTCGCATGTCGATGCTCCATTGAACATTTTGATACAATAAATCTAAGTACCATATTTTTGTCCTTTTACATTTCAAATATAAAAGGTATGCTTTTCAAAAATTGAAAAGAAGACGAAGATAATAGAAGGTAGATTTCAAAGTGATTTTTGTTAAGAATTAGTGAAACAAGTATCCAATCTTGTAATTTTATATTTTGATGAGTAAAATGTTTATATACTAACTTTAAAATTATAAACATTGTTTTGATCATTTTTGATAAATGAAATTTCAAATATTTAAAAAGATAATTATTTGTTATTGAGTTAGATTATGAATTTTAAATACAAAGTAGATTTTAGTAAAAGAAAATTTTATATTGATTGTTTTGAGTATGCAAGTATTAAGGGTCTCTTGTTTTGTTAAAAAATTAGTTTGATTGAAATCCAAAATATATAGAATTCATTAATAGTTAAAGAACTAATGCGGAGATGAACATAGTATCCAAATAGGTTTTTGTGCTTTTGAAAATTTACGAAGAAAAACATAAGCCAAACATGGCTGAACCTAGCTCTTTTTTTTCTTTTTATGAAACTTTAAACTTTGGATACCGTATGTGTTGTTTTAAAAATTTTAATACAGTAAACAAATCAGAGCAATAAATATAGAATTTGATTTAATTGAAGTCTCAAAACCCCAACACTACTAGCATCAATGATATTCCATCATCTTTGTAGTCAGTGACAATAATAAGGCGTGCCATCGTTGTCATTGGCAACAATAGTAAGAGATTGAAACTCTTACCAACAGGGGCCTTTTGGTGCAGTGAGCGTGAACATACATGCAATTTTTAGATGAGAAAATTGTCGATGGACATGGAGATGACAGTTTGACTATTGTTTTTCTCTCGTCGATAAAATCACCTACAATTAAATGGAATGGTGCCAAAGGGATTGTGGTCAGCGATTACATAATAAATGAATATGTAGATTTTGTTTATTTGATTGTAATATGCACCAAATAATTCGTTTATCTTATGACCCTCTTATTTAATGATGTGTTTACTAGACTAGTCTTCAACATTAAACAACTAATTTGTTTGATGATCATATATTCAGATAATGTATTATTTGATGATTTTCTTGTGTAAATGATATATAAATATATACCACCAACTATTTATCATGTTTTTTATTGCAATATGTCATTGAGAAGGACAAGTTGAATGGTTCAAACTTTTTGGACTGATACAGAAACTTAAGAATTATTCTCAAACAAGAAAAGAAAAACTATGTCCTTAAAAAGCCAATCCTCAAAAGGACACCTCTTTCCACTGCTCCCCTTGCTGAAAGGAATGCTTATAAGAAGCATGAGGATGATGCTCTCAATGTTAGTTGTCTCATGTTGGCAACTATGAACCCAGACTTGTAAAAGCAATTTGAAAATGTGGAAGCCTGTGAGATGATTACAAGCTTGAAAAATATGTTTCAGGAATAAGCACGAAATGAGAGATAACAAACTGTGAAGTCTCTTTTGAAGTGCAGGCTGGCAAAAGGGAGCCCAATCAGCCCACATTTCATTAAAATGATAAGCCTTGTTGAGAACTTGGAAAGATTAGGATTTCCTATAAGCCAGGAGTTGGCTATTGACATCATCTTTCAGTCTCTGCTAGATGACTATCATATTTTTGTCATAAACTATAATATGCATAATCTAAATAAATCTTTGACTGAGTTGCGTAGGAAGCTTAAGACTGTTGAGCAGAACAATAAGAAGGACCCGAACCCTAAGGTCCTCATGGTCCAAAAAGGGAAAGGTTTTAATAAATAAGGAAATAATAAAGGGAAGGGCAAGAGCAAGGGCAAAGGTCTGATTAAAAATCGGAACAAGCCCAATCCTAACCCCAAGACTAAGCTTGGTCCTTCTAATGACGATATTTTCCATTATTGTAATGAGTCCGGTCACTAGAAGATAAACTGTAAGAAATATTTGGAAGATCTGAAGAAGAAGAAGGGTAATGACACTTTTACTTCATGTATTTATGTTATAGAAGTAAATGTGGCTACTTCTAGTTCTATATCTAGGGTATTGGATACTAGTTATGGTTCTCACATTTGTGTGAATCTGCAGAGATTTTAAAATAGTAGAACTTTGGTAAAAGGTGAAGTGGATCTACGCGTAAGCAATAGAGCAAGAGTTACTGCTTTAGCTGTAGGGACATTTCATTTATCTTTGCCTTCTGGCATGATTTTAGAACTCATTAATTGCTACCATGTACCTGTTATAAGCAGGAATATTGTCTCTGTTTCATATTTGGACATAGATGGTTTTTGTTTTACGATTAAGAACAATTTTTTTTCATTTCCTCGTAATGACATATTTTATGATAGCGCCCAATTAGAGATTGGGCTTTATGTTCAAAATTTAGAAAGGCCTGTTTGTAACATAAATACTAGGGTTCAAATCCAATTATTCGAATCCCACCTACCTTTGGCATTGTCGTTTAGGAAATATAAACGAGAAGCGCATACATAAGCTCCATAATGATGGAATTTTAAATTCTTTTGATTTTGAATCATATGAGACATGCGAATCTTGTTTATTAGGAAAAATGACTAAAGCACCTTTTATTAGACACAGTCAGAGGGTTAGTGATTTATTAGCACTCATACATACTGATGTATGTGGACCATTAAATTCTACTGCTAGAGGAGGTTTTCATTACTTCATTACATATACTGATGACCTCAATAGATATGGTCATGTTTATTTGATGAAACATAAATCTGAATCCTTTAAAAAGTTCAAGGCATTTCAAAATGAAGTATAAAACCAAATTGACAAAACAATAAAGCCCTTCGTTCAGATCTAGGTGGTGAATATTTGAATCGAGAGTTTGATAACCATCTCAAAGAGTGTGGAACAGTTTTATAACTTACGCCACCTGGAACACCAAAATGGAATGATGTGTCTGAAAAGAGGAATCGAACATTAATGGATATGGTTCGATCTATGATGGGTCATGCAAATCTTCCATTATCCTTTTGGGGATATGCTATTGAAACAATTGTGTTTACACTAAATAGAAGTCCATCAAAGGCAGTAGAAAAGAAACTATATGAGACGTGGACAGGAAAGGTTCCTAGTTAACATCTAAAAAAACTTTGACCCAAATTCAATAAATGCTTCTTCGTGGGGTATCAACTAAAGGATACTACTTTTACAATCCCACTGAGAATAAAGTATTTGTTACTCGAAATGTTGTCTTTCTAGAGAGAGAATTTCTTTCTAAAAGAACTAGTGGGAGAAAAGTATATCTTGAAGAAATTCAAGAGCCATAGGAGAATGCTCTAACCCAAAAGGAGCCACATTTTGATCTACAAAATATTGTAGAAACTTCACTTGTGACATCAGCCCCACATAGGTCTGAAAGGTTCCATCACGAACCCATAAGATATGGTTTCATGGTGACTGAACATTATCATCTATTATTGATAGAGGATGATGAACCTATATCCTACAAGGAAGTAATGATGGGCCCTAACTTTGATAAATGGCTTCAGGCTATGGAATGCGAAATGGAATCCATGTACCAAAACAAAGTATGGGTTTTGATTGACCCACTTAATGGTGTAAAAATCAATGAGTGTAAGTGGGTTTTTAAGAAGAAAATTGACATGGATGGCAATGTACATGTGTACAAAGTGCGATTGGTGGCTAAGGGTTTTAAGAAAATTTATGGTATTGATTATGATGAGAACTATTCCCCAATTGCAATGCTTAAATCCATTTGCATCCTCCTAGCAATTGCTGCATTATATGATTATGAGATTTTCAAATGGATGTGAAACAACTTTCTTTAATAGGAATATGGAAAAGGATATATACATGACACAACCTGAAGGTTTCACATCTCCTAAAAATGCTAGGAAAATATGCAAGCTTCAGCGATCCATTTATGGATTAAAGCAAGCTTCTCAGAGTTGGAATTTTGTTTTAATGAGGCAGTTAAAGAGTTTGATTTCCTCAAAAATGAAGAAGAACCTTGTGTTTACAAAAAGACTTGTGAGAGCGTAATTGTTTTCTTAGTCTTTTATATAGATGACATACTACTCATTGGAAATGATTAGTATGTCATCTATACAAAACTAAGAAAACAATTGCACTATACTTCAATCTGTGAAAGCTTGGTTAGGAATTTATTTTTCAATGAAATACTTAGGCAAGGCAGCCTACATCTTGGGTACTAGGATCTATAGAGATAGATCGAGAAGGGTTATTGGACTAAGTTAAAGAACTTATGTCGATAAGGTTTTGCACAAATTCAATATGCAAGAATCTAAGAAAGGCCTCTTACCTATGTCATATAGCATAGTTTTGAGTAAGGCTCAGTTCCCTTCGACACCAGGTGAGCAAAACCACACGAGTAGAATCCCATATGCATCTACTATAGGATCTGCTAGACCCCGTTATCGGAGTCTAACTCCTACTTGCTCTGATATCATAAAAATTGCTAGACC
>JAOTAY010000191.1:13898918-13920665 GCA_025629805.1 Erythroxylum baracoense
TGCTTGCTTATGTATCAGACTTAAGGATGCCTTTCCTCTTGATCCCTTTGCCTCTCTTGAACCCCTCCTTGCTTTCCGTGAATCCTCACCAATTAATGGGATTCTTGGTTCTAAAGAAAGCTCCTTCCTCCTTCTTTCTTTTTCCCCTCTTGAATGCACTCAGATTCTCTCTTTAAGCCTTACAAAAATTGAGATCTAGCTCAAACTCTATTCTTTTCACTCCTTCACTGCAACCTCTCTTCTTCTGTCCTTCCTCTTCTTTTCTCTCCCATACATGCCTACCATACTCCTGCCCATACATGCCCACCATACTTCTGAAATGACAGGTCCACAATTCCCACTCTACCCTTTTGCATTCTTAATTTCCATGTAATACATGAAATAATCCTCCTAAACTTGACTTAATTAATTAATTCCAATGAAAGAATATAATTTATCCAACAAAATCACCAAAATCATTTAATTCATGCTTACTAAAAGATTCGGGGCCTAACAGGATCCATCACGTATGTCATATTGTATACTCGAGCAGATGATGCATATGCTTTAAGCATATCGAGTAGATATCAGCTAGATCTATGTGAAAACCACTGGATAGTTATTAAGAACATTCTTAAATAATTAAGAAGGACTAAGGATATGTTCTTGATTAATGGAGGTGAGGAAGATCTCATTGTAAATGGTTACTGTAGTATCCCGTCTCTTAAATTGTTGAAGGATTGAAAGTGTTAGACTATTGAGTCACATGAATGGCATCATATAGATGAATCTGATACATTTATGACACGATTTTATGATTGTATTCAAATGCATAATATTAGCATACACACATGAATTGTGAGTTAAAAAAATTGCACTCAATTGACTTATTTCGGTGTATGAAACTAAAATGAATGTGACATGAATGTACATTTCCAATGTCTTGTACTTTGGTTTACCAATGACAAGAATTGATGGATTATAAGTAGTAACTTGGAATTAATTGTTACAATTGAAAGATTGTTGAATTAATATGTATACCTAGTCTAGGTAAAATGTAAAATGGCAATACAAATTGACATATGAAAAATTAGGATAACTAAGCCTATAAAAATGAGTGACATTTGGTGTGGAAAATTTAATGACAATTGGCATAGGTAATTAACTGACATATGACATCAATGATTGAGTGACAAATGGCAATACATTTAAGTGAAAAATGGCAGCCTCATAGAAGGACATGTGTGCCAGCTAGGGAGAGGACATACGTCTTGCTAAACATATGACAATTATCCCTAAAACAAGAACACTCATCTTTGACTTACAGCATTATGTGTCAGTTCCTTGTTGTGGTTACTGCTATAGACTCTCTTCTCTTCTTCTCAATATTGAAACCCTCATAGTCTTGGAAATTCTGCTTTACTTCTGTTCATGATCGCTTCAAGATCCATCTAAAATCTTGCATCAAGAAAGTTATAACCTGTTATCTTCTTGTTGCTGAAAATTATCCTATTTCCACCTTGACTTTGACATGAACTTACATGTATGGAGAGCTAAGTTAACTTGATGAATTGAGTGGAACTTGAGCTACACAAGTAAGTCAAGTATTGATCTTTGCGGCCTGATATAATAGAAAGTTTATTGGGATGGATTGCACGAGTGTTGATGATGAAATAAGTTCTGGAAAATGATGCTTGAATGATAGTTTCTGTTTTGTTTTTTGATACATGAAAAAAAATAGTTTAAGTTTATGAGTTGTTAAATGAACGATTTTTTAGCTGGAATTTGAGATTAAGTTGATGAGGAGTTGACATATAATTTAGGTATAATTAATGGACTATGATGAAGATGCTTTGAATTTGGTATAAAGATGTTAAATCTGGAAAACAATTGAAGGTAATGGATGGTGAACTTTCGAATCACTCATCCTAAAGTTCATGGGAAGGTCCACCATGATCGTAGGCAATGCTTTGGGAATAAAATTTTATGTTTTGTGTGATTATTGAATTAACTAAGGATAAGTTACTTTACTTTAGTGCATTTGGACTTGATTGAGGATTGAAATGAATCTAGTTTGATGGAGGAATAGTTGGTTAAGTGTTTGAAAAGTTTAGGTTATTAATTCATGTTATAATTTAAGGAATGGATTGTCTTGATATTAATGTATTGAAATATGGAAATTATGAGTTGATAAAGGAATTAAGATGCTCTTATGAATGCAAATATGATTCAAAGGGTATGAGTAATATGTATTAGATATAAATGAATGAACATTAAAGAACATGAAGTACTTGTGAGTGAGAATTGAATAATAATATGAACGTATATGATTGATGAATAAATCAAGCTTACTTAAAGAATAAGCTTAATTGCAAAATGGTAGTATACAAGCTATAAAGTTTGAATGATCTGAAAGTGTATAAGTATAGTCAAGATCTTTGTTTATTAATACATACCCAGAAGATCAATTGAGCATGCATTGAAACATGTTGTATATATATATACATATGAATGATTGAGTAATTATATGATTGATCAACTTAGTAATGTGTGAAATATATGTGTATTACATGAGATAGATACACATGTTGATCGTCAACATCTAGACATTGCCAGATCATCAAAGCAATATCTTATCTGGAGCGTACTATGAGTTAACCTAGATATTTTCTCACTATGACTAAATTGTTTGTGATTAGCTTTTTGATATTGAACTGTTATTGATATGATTACGATAATTTCAGACAATGATGGTCCGAGAAGTTCAATATTCAGGATTGTATTGGAAGTGCTATCTAATTGTATGTGGTTATGAAATGTGAGAATAATTGGATGAGCAATGTCAGAATGAATATGAAATGTGTGAGCAATTAAATGTGAATTACTAGACCTAGATCCGATGAATTTGATACATGCGATAGAAGCACACAAGAATGAAAGGTAAATAAAATCTGGCATATGGAATAATGCATCAAATTGAAATGGATGATCAGATAAAGGAGTTGTAACCGGAGTGACCAGTGTGAAAAAGAGCTTAAAGCTCAGAAATGTGCACAACGAGCCACAGGCTCAGTTATTAATGAGCCTAGTATCCACCACAGTATAGTAAATGAAATGAGCCCGGTATCCATAATAGGTATGGGATAGTAAATAGGCACTCAGTCACAACAAAGTAAAAATGAATAGAGTCACACGTGCATTTGCATATACATCCTTATATGTATCTTATGATGAAATGAAACAAATTATTGAATTGTTTAAAATACAGTTGAAAAGTAAATGAAGATGTGTTGTGATATGAAATGTTAATTTACCTGATATACTTATGAAAGTATGATAAACTTGATGTACTTGATAAGGTATGATAAAATGTGATGTAATATTTAATACTGGATGATTTATAATACTTGTTGAATTGGGATATGACTTGTCTCTATGAATGTGACTTGAGTGAATACATTGATGATGGTTTACTTGAGTGAATACATCGATGATGGTTTACTCACTGAGTTAATAAACTCATCAAAATTGCATTGTTGATTTTCAAGTTCAAAGGAGATCTAGTTAGACTAATTGGAGTAGAGCTACTGCAATTGGACATGAGTTACGGGGGGATCAGTTGTACCTACACATGTTTTCAATTATTTTGTATCAAGAATTGTATTTCTCAACAGTTGTACAACGTATGTGTAAATTCTGAAGTGTAATGAAATTTATGACTAGATATGTTTGTAAATGAAATGGGCCAAAATGAATATTTGTTTGCTTAAGATGTGTTTAATGCTTGAAAATTTTTAATGAGTTAATTTGATCGTCTTAACGTGATACACTGATCCCAGGTTCCAATCAGACAAAGATGATTTTTGGTCACAGTCAGGATTTGTATTCTGTCTGAATGGTGGAGCAGTGTGTTGGAAGAGTTCCAAGCAAGATACATTTATTGATTCAACAATAGAAGCTGAATACATTGCTGCTTCAGAAACAACAAAGGAGGTTGTTTGGGTTAGAAAGTTCATCATTGAATTTGGTGTGATCCCTCCTCACATTGTGAATCTAGTGGATCTTTATTGTGATAATAATGGAGCCATTGCCCAAGCTAAGGAACCAAAATCTCATCAGAAGACCAAACACATATTCAAACATTTTCACCGTATTTGACACATTATTGAAAGAGGTGATGTGAAGATGTACAAAGTGTCAACATATCTTAAATGTCAGTTGTAAAAGGTGATTGTAAAAGCAACGCTCGGGCATGCTATGAATCATACAGAGGAATATGAATGAACAAGATGGAATTTGACTCTGCTATATAATGGGAGAAAGATATCTATAGGCCCTTCAATTAGTTGAGATTGAAAAGTTGCATCGTTGTGCACAAACGATGTGAATGTTAGTCATTTGTTTCACAATCTAACTCAGTAAGAGAAACATGGTTGAGCCTAATAAGGATGACACTATTTCCTGCCTTATGCTCAATTGAGATATAATGAGACAAAGGGACTACTTGAGGATAATTGGTTCTTATGCAAGTGGTTGATTGTTGGTGTATGCCCCGCGAACCAATTATAGAATATGCTCTAATTGATCAGTTGTAATTCAAATAGTGTCGTATTCTGACCTTATTTAACATTGGGTAGTTATTATGTCTTGCTAAAGACTGTTTATAACTTGTAGGCCTAAAAGAAGTTTATGCCTCCTGCTAATATTAAATAAGTCTACAAGGTCACACACCAAGTAGACTGAACATTCATTGGGCCTTAATCGGATTTGGGCTTTAGGCTTTAGGGTTTGGGTTTAAGGTTTTAGTATATGGATATATAATATGACTTGATGATAGAAGAGACTTATCGGCTTAAACACCCTAAATGGAGATGTCCTCTGTTAGAGATAGAGAGAGAGAGAGAGGTTTCAAAAAGTGGTGCTAGCATATTAAAAGGGGTTTTTCAGTCTCGCGAAAGTGTGGATACTAGTAGAGGCGCGATATTTGACGTGCTCTTCCCAACACTATTAGTTCCTCTGCATATTTCCGCTGCAAAAGGTATAACCTAATCTGGATTTGGTTTTGATATTCACATAGGCTGAGTGTTTCAAATTCTCAAAGCTAATAAATGTTATTATTGTTGACAGTCTAAAAATATTATCAAATAGCCCTTTATTGATTATGAATCTTATGTGTGTTGGCAGCAAACATATAATTCCTTAAACCTCTTCTAATATTCATATAATTGTCTTATCCTATATATCTCCTTTCTTACATTGACAGCTTATTATTTAGGAAAGAATTTTTCTAGAAACAATCTTTTCATTTCATTCCATATTGTCATTGATCAAAAAAAAGATAATAAAGAAAAAATTTCACCTTGTCTTTTAATAAGATCGAAAAGGCTCTAAGATTAATTTGTTCTTACATATCTCTTCATTCCAAAATAAACAACATGGAATTCTTTCAAGTTTTTTAATGGATCTTCACTTGCAAGACCCCGAAAGATAGGAAGTAAGTGAATCAAATCAATTTTCAATTCAAAATCTACCTTAACATATGGAAATCGTATGCATAAAGATTGTTGATTTAAATTTGGTGTCGCTAATCCCTTAACGTTCTAGTGTTAGTATTTGCCATCACTTTTTTAGCTTCCTGAGAATTATAATCTCCACCAATCATTAATTATATCTTAACTTTCACTTCTAGAGGTGAATGACCTTTTCTTTGCTTAGTCTCTTTCTTTAAACGACATATTATCTTCTCAATTTCTAGACTATATTATAATTCATTTGTTTGGGAAAAACATGTCACACAAGACAAGAGATTAGAAGCAAATTGTAAAATAATGTAAAGAAACTAAGAAACTAAAATAGTTCCCTAGAAGCGAAGCCAAAATTTTGAATAGATTATCAAAGCCCTTAAAATTAATTATGATTCTCTAAACTCTTGTGGTAGTTATGGAACTAGGTTGAATCCTAAAAGAATTGAAAACTAGTTTCTTAATTTCAATTGATAACAAAGGGTTGATGATTAATTAACTAATGAACTAAATTTAACAAGGAATTAAAATAAATGAACTAAGTATTAAAGTGAGAAAATCAATTATACTTAGATCGGATTTAAGGAAAAGATCTCATCTAATTAAAACTTTGATCATTAGTTTAAAAAGTAATTTTCACAATTCAAACTGTTAGTTTGAAACCTATTAAGATAGCCATAACAATTCTAAATTTATCCTAATTTACTTGGCTCAAATCCATCATTCATGCCAAAACTTACTATAAATTGATTAGGTATGATAACATTCTATATCAATTAAATGATAGCAATAAGCTTAATAAAAAAGAATAAGCCCTATATTAAATAATTGAGGTAACTATAACTATTCAATTTAGTTTTCTTGCTTCTCATAAGTTAAATATGTCAATTTTTAAATAACCTACATATATCAATCATTCATGATAATTAAAAATCACTAAATTATATAATAATCAACATTAAATTATTAATTTGTCAAATTAATTAATATTGATTAACCATGAAATAAAAGAACAAAAAAACAAGAAATACTTGAATTAGAAAAAAAATCTAGGTTGAAAACAAAACCTCACAAGGTTACAACTAAAGTTTGAATCCTTTTGAGTCAAAATGTTTAGATTTAGCTTGAGCCCAAACCTACTATAGCTTAGGCAATGGAAAGCTTGATCGGGCTTGACCAAGTACAAAAATTATATAATTTATTATATTAAATACAAATAAGGAAAATGAAATAATTAGAAAAATATTATTTAGGCTTTGGGCTAGGTCGGACCCAAAAAGCTCAAACTCAAAGCTTTAAAAAACTCAAGTCCAACCCAAAACTCAATTAACTTAAGTCATGCTTGTTAACCTTAGACCGAATTCAGACATAAATGTCATGTATAAATGGGGAGATTAAAGTGAGATCCAATGTCGATCAAACTTTTGATTCACTCGTAGGGTCTATTACTTTGACATATATAAAAAATAATGTGATTAATTTTTTTATTTCCAGTTAGATATCTATCAAGAAATTGGGTAAAATTATTTTACAAAAATAATAGTGAACCATTCTCATACCAGTGGTAGCTTTGAATAAATCACATGTGAAAAGTGATTATAATGAAGAAAGAGAATCATTCAATTAATTAAAATGGTAAAGGAAAAGGTCCTCCCAAGGAGAAAAACATGAAGAGAGTTAAATGTTATAACTATGGCATAAAAGGTCAATTTGCTTATGAGTGTCGAAAACTTAAAAAGGTAAAACTAAATAATACAAATTTGTACATTATGTTTATCTCTAGTTATGTTTTTATGTTTAACATCCTTTATATATTGTAAATTTGGGAACTATAATTTGTGAAATACAAATTACTACATTGTGATTATCTCTAGTTATGTTTTTCCATTTAACATCCTTTACATACTATAAATTTAAGAACCATAATTCATGTAAAGTAGGAAAGAAAAGCCTTTGTAAAATTATGACAAATTCTATAATGGGATATGATGAATGTATCTATGAGATAACTCTAAAGTTGAGGTCCAAAGGAACAACATTTGTAAGTTAGTTATGTAAAGCAGTTAGACCCTTATCCTACATAATATTTTTTGCTCTCAAGATTCAATGAGAACTTATTTCTTCGTATTATTTAGTTAGCAGTAGATTCAATGTTGATTTCCACAGTGGTGGAATTAATATTGTTCTTAAAACCAATTATTATAGCCATGTTTTTATGTTGGATGATTTTATAATATTAAATACATTTTATCCATCTAAGAAAATTTAGTTTTTCTTTACTTGTATTTAGTATTGATGATATTAATACTAATTTGTACCATGTTAAACTTAGTTATATTGTACAAGATCGAATAGATCGATTAGTAGAATGTAGTTTTCTAGGAAATCTAAATAAATAAAATTGGCTACTTATGAATATTATCTAGTTGGAATAATGGCAAGTAAACAATTCGATAAGGGAAAAGAGTTGTTGAGCCATTGCAATTAATTCAATCATATATCTATGGCCCAAAGTGAAAAAAAGGCGCAAGCCATTTATTTCATCACATTCATCAATGACTATTGGTAGCATTTGCTTAATCTATTGCCCTTTAGATCTTTCTAAGCACGTGCACCTATTCTTTCTATAATATGGGTTATTGAGTACCCAAGTGTTAATACCACCAAGACTATCACTATCACTATTAACTATTTTCCTATTATTCTATTGTCTAACTCTTAAATAATGAGAATGATGATTGATCAATTTTCAAAACTAAAACAAATTAGTACAATTAACTAACTAGAACAAAGACTGAACCAAGAAACAACGAATAATATTAGTGGTACCTGGGTAGTGAATCCTTCTAGGTCTTTTTATGCACATAAGACTTTACACATCAATTTAATCTAAAGTTCATTGGACCATAGAAATTCCTCAATTATTTTAATATCTATTTTAAGATTATTAACAAATAATCCTAGGTTCATTAAATGAAATCTCTTTCTAATTAAAACCCTTAGAATTGCATTAACTGATTTATAAATTTCTATATTAGGTTTAGCCTTAATTCAGAAGATTTCTATCAACATATCTCTAGCATTGTATGCAACTTTTTTTATTACGCTAGATCAATTCATACAAAGTATTTCTCAATCTCAAATGTATGAAACCAAACATGAATTAATATACCAGCACATATTAATTTAAGAATAATGAAGAACACATAATCAAATCTTAATGAAATTGAATAATAAAATCAAACTATGAAATCCATCATGGGTTTCATCAAATCCAGGTATCATAAGGATTCATTCCTAATCATGGAAGGCATAACATCAAAACTAAAGGAAAAATAGAAAAACTAAAAGAAACATGATGAAACCGCTTTAATATTAATAAAATCAACTTTAGATCTAAATAATGTACTTCAATACATTTACTTACTAGGTCTTCATTACCTTTGCCACTCTAAGTTGTTTAATTGCACCTTTTAAACTTCTCTCTCTATCTCTATCTCTCCCTTCCCTGTCAGTTTTTCCTTTTAAAGTTTGAAATTTACATTTTAGGTGGAACACAGGCATGTAGATAGTTACATATCAGGCCATGTACTAAAAAGAACATGAAATTCCATCTAGAGCAAACATGTGTATAAACACAGGCCTAAAATGTGAACATAGGCTCATTAGCACACAACACAGGTGTATATCTCTTAAACACAAGTTTATAACACATAAAATCAATGAACAAACCTTAAACTCTTCAAACACAACCATGTAAGCTTGAGATTTATAAATAATAGAGAACAGGATTAAGTACATGACTATGTATTAAGTCGTGTTCTTACTATGCAACTTAATAACTTGGTCAAAAAAACCTCTAATTGATATGAACTAATTTTATCTCTAAATAAATGAGTTACGATATAAAAATGAAATATGAATGAACTAAGTACCAAAAATAAACAAAATAAACAAATAAAAAATGAAATACACTAAATATAATCCTGAAAATATGAATGATTAGGAACTTATCACACTCTCCACACTTAGGTATATGCTTATCTTTAAGAAATTAATAATTTAAATTCATCATCTCTTCTAAATATCTACCTCTCCTTTATCTCAAACTATTTATTCACACTTTGAATCATCATGCCTCAAAAATCAAACTAGATTACAATTAGAATTAAATAATCATATATTGATCTCCTATAAGCAAACACCAAAAATGATAAATTGACAATCTTTTTAAAATTAAGTGCAATAAGATTTAACACCCTCCTATAAAAGATTCAATCTATTTACTCAAAGTGTTTGGGGTGGAAGTTATTAGAACTCTCAAATTAATGCGCATAAAGAATCTTAACCATATGCTTGATAGTACATCACATCTCCACCACTATAAAATAAACTAAAGGCAAAAAATCAAAATTTCTTTTTCAAGGTGTAATAGGGCGTAGGAAACAATATGGTAGGGTATTTTAAGATCTTTCTCCTTTTCACAATTACAATATATATATATATATATATATTTGAAATGAGATTGTTTCAAGACATCTTTTAATTGATTACTATGAGAAGATATAGTCTCGAATAGATAACCTTGTACCTTTCCTCATTCTTGATATTTTTTTATCTAATCAAATTCTTGTGCAATTAAGTAAATACAATGCTTCAAGGTACAAAAGTAAATGCCAAGATAAAAACAAAAAATGGTTTATCAACTTGTAATATGGGCTCAAATTTGGCTATGCCTAAAGGATAAAAACAAGGTAGGGTAAAATCAAAGAAAATACTCAAAAATAGGTTTAATATAGGTGCCTTTTTTATATTAATGCCTATAGTCTAAATATGTGGTCTCAGTGTGCATGATAGAAACAATTTAGACTTATCATATATGTATAATAAACATACAACAAAGGCAAATAAAGGATAATGATCATAATTCCTCGTAGGCTCAAAAGCATAATTTAGGCTCAAGAGTGAATAAATTCTAAGAACTTTTATCTAAATCAACTATCAAAATAATAATTCATAAAATAGAAAATAAGAACCTATCTAATCATGCCTTCTGCCTATCATATAATAGTACAAATTAATGATTCTTGACAAATCAAGACGTTTTAAGACAAAAATTAACAAATTTAAATTTTCCATAAAGAATAATCAACAAATAAGAACTAAAATATGCTTAATATATGATCAAATTCAAATTAAAATCACAATTTCCCTTCCCACACTTAAAGATGTGCATTTTCCCTAATGTACACAATAAAGTCCATAAAATAATGAAATATAATCATTACATAGAAAGGAAAAGTGATGTGGTACTTCCTTAATTTACATACAAAATATTTAGATTCTTAATGTGGATTTCATCTAAATTATATGTAATAATCATCGCAAAAAGAAAATAAATGGAATTGAGCATCAAAAAATGGAAATAGAATGACAAAAAGAAACTAACTATATTTATAAAAAATTATGGTTTAGTATATCACTAATAGAAAAGAAAAATAAAATGAAAAATAACATTAGTTTAGCAGGGCTAATCCCTTGCTAACTATAAAAACAAAATAAAATTGAAGTTAATAAACATAAATATCAAAGAAAGGAAAAAATGCCACATCACACCTCTCTAAAGTCCTAGATAATCTAGGTCACTATGGTAGCCAAGGAATCCAGAATCTAATCATTAGTCTCCTTATCCTTAATCCCACTAGGTAGATCAGTTTGTTGGGCTAAAGGAATATTATTCTCCTGAGTAGCTATGGTCATTGTCTCAATTGGAGCTGGTGCCTCTATTATAGGATCTTTTAGATGCTGAGGAGATGGAGGAGTTGTACTAGCACTCATGAGTTGAGGTGAAACTACAACTCTTAAATGATTAGCAATGGGGATAAGAACATCCTTTACCCATCTATCATATGCCTCTAATGTCGATACTCGCTTTACAAGATCATGTTGTCCATCTCTAATAGTTTTTTAGGCCCTTAGGATCTAACCAATATATCTTTCTACTGGAGTGATCCAAAGCTCATTATAAGAAGAAGTATGGATGACTGGATAGGTGTGCTAGCACTGACAGAAGGGTCATCATAATGCTCAAGTTTAACTAGACGTGGTGGTGGAGGAATGTCATAGTCGAGCTGTTACTCTATTATATCAGGGCAATCCCCTTTAACTCTGTTCTTAACCTTAGGCTCTTAGGCTCCAACTGAAATATAAATATGGTCCCCACGGGTCTTATCTCCTTCGTATCATACCTGTGGCTCTTAAAGTGTCGATGTTGAAGGGTATCATCTATCAAACAATCCTCATTTAAGGTAACTCTTCGATTACCTTATGATTCTAACCAACTTGGTAATATATGAGTCCACACAAATAACTCCAAACCTAGAATCATATTGTTGGTGCTTGAAAAAACAAGTTAGTGCATGGCCAAAGTTGGATAGGCACTATCTTAACCATACTATATAGGTATAAGGCGTCTATCTTGGTCACCACTCCTATACTGTCACCTCTCCCATTCAACATATGATTCAGCAGAGAATGCACGTACCTTAGTGATAGGGATTGGAGTGTAGAGGCCTTTGATTGTATAGACTTATAATGCCACTTCCTGTTGATAGTTTACCAATATGTCTTTGCATTAAACAGGAAAACCCACTCTTATAGTAGAATATGCCTTCAAAGCAGTAAAATTAGTTTAGTCCTATGTATATGGAAAATTGTAATTCATACTTTTCCTCTCCGTAAGTACCCAAAATTGGATAGTATTATCCAAACTCTAGTTAAAATGCATCTTTTCCAATGTAAGGTAGTGAGGAACTTAAGTTTAACTCTCATACATCCTATGCAAGTCAGAATTGATAAAACACCTCTCAATCTATGCACTTTCTCTTTGTAAATGGTTTAGTCACTACCTCTCAAATCTAAAGTATGTGCTAGCTCAGTAAAATACAATATAGTTTAAACTTGGGTTAATGGTTATTGTGGCTTGGGATGTCTCAGTGGCTATTTGGAACTGCATTTAGTCTTTTGTCTCTTTCTAGCCATTTCCTTGTCCCAACACTGATATATGCATCATTATGCCCTAAAATATAAGAAAAAGACATAATGCCCAAACAAAAGGGAGCAATTCACTTTAATCTAATCAATGATAAAACAAAATTAATCCACTTTCACACAATGCAGTAATCATGAGGAAGGAAAAAACACGATTAATTTATGTCTAACCCACTTTAATCCATGTAACATTTAAAGAAAATGGAATTTAAACATGTAAATAACCTAAAAACATGATTGGATGTTAAAAACTCACCTTAATCTATAAAATAGAAAGATTAAACAACAAATCTACCATAACACATAAGACCTAAAAATTAATATTAAAACATAAAAGTACCCTAATTAGTTCAAAAGACCCAATAAATGCAATTTAATCACCCAAATTATCCAAATTTAGTTCAATAAACCTTAAAACATGATTTCATAAAAAAATTAATTCAATAGACCTTAAGAAACACATTTTCATCATCCTATTTAACCAAATTTTAGTTTAACAGACCCTAAAACATGATTTCATCATAAAATTTTCCAAAATCATCTTAATTGGTCGAATAGACCTAAGAAACGTGACTAACTCATCCAATTTCACCTAAATTAATTTAACATAACCATAAAACATAAATAAACCATTAAACTCATCTTAATCAGTTAAGCATTTATTAAGAAAAAAAGAGTTTGGGTGGTTGAGAGTGTCATCAGAACTAAAGGAATGGGTTGCTCAACCTAGGGAAGAATAAAGGAAGATAGAAAATGAGAGATTTCTCAATTGGATGGATGTTTTTATAAAGTGTTTAATGTAACATATTTTTATTTCTGCCTAATTATACAATTTTAAGTTAAAATTTCGAAATATAGGCATGTAAAAAGGGCATGTTATGATATGATGAACATAGGTTGCAACACAGGCGTGTTGTAAATTATGTTCTTAAATAAAATTAAAAGAATAAATACACAAGCATATTAGACTTAACACGATCATGTTAACACCAAAAAGTTTAAGAAATTAGAAAAGGAAGAAACATGGGTGTGTATCCACCTATACATTATATTAAAATGGTATAAAAAATACACGGCCACTAACACGAATATATTTGTTAGTGTGTATTTCTTTAAAACATCAAAAATTAAAAGAAAAAGGAGTCATTAAAGTATATAATCAAGAATACAAGAGTGTTAGTCGTATTGTAACTTACTATAACTCAAAAAAATTACCTATATTAAAGAAAAAGATATGTTGTTTCTCGTTCAAATCACATAAGTTTCCATTTGTAGAACACGAGCATATTTATGACTATGTAACTCTTCGGAACTTGAGAAAAACTTGTCTTTATATGAGATGTGGCTATGTTGGTATTCTATTGAGTTTGTAGAGGAACATGAACATCAACACGGGCATGTTCATAGATATGTGATGTTCTAAAAATTTTATACTTAGCTAATTTTTTACTACCTTCAAATATGTACACCATAAAATATACCCAAGGTATAAAAGACAAAAAAATAATCAAAATACACAGAAGCCGAGCAAAACTTCTATACTAATCCATAAGAATAATATAAATATGAATTAAGTATGAAATTTAAGATTTATAAACCATAAAATGAGAACTAAATGAATCAAAATTACCAAATAAACTTGAGTTGCCTCTTGAAAAGAATATTTTTAATATCATAAACTCGACGTTCCCATTATAACTCATAACTCTTTGTATTACAGATTAAACTCCTCTTTAGTATGCTTTTCAAAATCACCCCTAAGATAATACTTCAACTGATGGTTCACTTTAAACATACAAAATCACCCTTAAGATAATACTTCAACTGAGGTCATTTACTTTAAACATACATTTTTCAATATGGGTTACCTTCATTGTTCCATAGGGAAAAAACTTGCTTGACTATGTAAGGTCCGAACCATCTAGACTTTAGCTTACTATGAAATAATTTAAGAGTTACACAAGAGAACTTGATCACCCTCTTTGAGTTATTGACATTGTTAATTTTCCTATCATGGTACTCTTTAGTTAGCTTCTTATAGAATTTTAAATTCTGATAAGCCATTACACACCATTCTTTTAACTTATTTAATTAGATTTTTCTCTTCTCACATGCAAGATTAAGATTAAAGTTAATAAACTTGATTGCCCAATATGCTTTATGCTTAAGTTCAACCAACAAGTGACATGCTTTTCTATACACTAACCTATAAAGTGTAATGCCTATCAATGTCTTATATGTTGTTCTATAGGCCCAAATAGCATCATCTTAACTTATTAGACCAATCTTTTTCTATGGTAATCCACTTTCTTCTATATAATCTATTTGAGATCCTTATTAGCTACTTCTTCTTGGCCACTAGTTTGTGGATGGTAAAGGATCACAACTCTGTGTGTGACTCTATATTTCTTATGAAGTTTCTACTTGCATATTACAAAAGTTTATGTCCCTATCACAAATAATTACTCTAAATGAATCAATTTGTGAAAATAGCTTTTAAAGAAAAGTAACTATAACCCTAAAATCCTTTATAGGTAAAGGTTGAGCTTCAACCTATTTAGACATATAATCCACAAAAACTAGGATTTATTTATTTCTATTAAAAACTAAAAATGGACCCATAAAATCAATGCCCTAAATATCAAACACTTTGTAAACCATATAAAATTTTGAGTATTTTATCTTGATGATAAATATTACATATTATTTAGAAACAATCACATAATTGCCCATATCTTTAAGCATCTTTCAATGGTGTGAGTTAATAAAAAATTAACCCGAGGAATTCCTCGACTGTCCTATTTGCATGGTAATGCCATCCAACTGAAATGAAATGGCAATAATCCAAAATCTTCCATCCTTCTGATTGGGAAACACATCTTTTAACAATGTAGTTTACACAAATATTAAAAAATAAGGATCCTCCCAAAGATAATTTTTCAAACAAAAAAAAATTGTCTCCCTTTGCTAATGATAAAGCTTTTTAGGAAGAATCCAAGTAGCCAAGCAACTAGTAAAGTCAGCAAGTTTCAAGCCCATTTAGCTCTTCAAGTTTGTAAAGACGCACTCATCTGGAAACACATCATTGATATCATCTTCTTTAAGCTTCTCTAAATTGGAGTTTTCCAAATGTGATAGATTATTTGCTACTAGGTTTTCAACTCCTTTCTTTAATCTCTAATCTACAAATTAAATTCCAACAGTAATAAAATTTAGCTATTTAGTCTTAGTTTAGCATATGAATTATTCAATAAATATTGTAATGTATAATGGTTAATGTAAACAATAAATTTTGAAAAAATTAAATAAGATCTAAATTTTACACAAAAACAACTACTCACAATTTTTTTTGTGGTTATGTAAATCTTTTGAGCATCCATCAAATATTTACTAACGTAGTAAATAGGATGAAAATACTTGTCCTTCCTTTGTCTAAGAATTTCACCTACTAGGAAATTGCTCGCATCACTCTTTAGACACATAATCAAGAACATGGGCATGTTCCTAGTCATGTAACTTGTTATAACTTTAAAACCCTAATTATGTATATATATATATATATATATATATATATATGCAAATTGCTAAAGTTGCCATTTGTAGAACACGACTAGTAACACGAGCATGTTTAAGACCATGTAACTCTTTGAAACTTGAGAAAAGCTTATCTTTATATGAAACATGACTATGTTGCTTTTCTACTGAGTGTGTAGAGGAACAAGATGATCAACACAAGAATGTTCATAGCTATGTAACTCTCTAAACTTTTATACTTAAATTTTCATTGCCTTCAGATATGTACACCATCAATATACCCAAGGTATAAAAGATAAAAAAATAACACCCAAAATACACAGAAGCAAAGCAAAACTTCTATATTAATCCTTAAGAACAATATAGATATGAATTAAACTATGAAATTTAAGACATAAACTATAAAATGAAACGAAATTACAAAATAAACTTGGGTTACTTCCTAAAAAGCACTTGTTTAATTTCTTTAACTCAATTTTTTCACTATAACTCGTCACTCTTTGTATTAGAGATTAAACTCCTCTTTGGCATGCTTTTCAAAATCACCTTTAAGATAACACTTTAACGGATGATCACTCATTTTAAACATACCTTTTTCCACATGGTTACCTCCATTGTTCCATAGGAAAAAACTTGCTTGACTATGAGAGTCTGGACAATCTAGACTTTAGCTTACTAAGAAACAAGTTAAGTTGATAGTTATATAAGAGATCTTGATCGCCCTACTTAAACTACTTAGCTTATTTAATCTTTCCATCATGGTACCCTTTGGTCATGTTAGTCTCACTTACAAGATCAAAATTAAAGTTAATAAACTTGGTTGCCTAATATGCTTTATGCTTAAGTTCAATATGTAGGTGACTTGCTTTTCTATACACTAACCTATAAGGTTTAGTCCCTATTAATGTCTTGTATATTGTTCTATAGGCCCAAAAAGCACCATCTAACATATTAAATAAATCTTTTTCTATGGTGCTTTATTGTCTTCTCCATAATCTATTTTAGCTCCTTATTAACTATTTCTTGTCCACTAGTTTATGGATGGTAAGAGGTGGCAACTCTGTGTGTGACTCCATTTTTATTAAAAATATTCTAATTGTGTGTTACAAAAGTGCATGCCCCTATCACTAATAATCGCTTTAGATGAACCAAATCATGAAAATAACTTTTTGAGAAATGTTACTATAACCCTAGCATCATTTGTAAGTAAAGCTTAAGCTTCAACCTATTTAAACATATATTCCATAACAACTAGGATGTATTTATTTCCACTGAAAACTAAAAATGGACTTATAAAATGAATGCCCCAAATATTAAACACTTTGCAAACTAAATAAAAATTTAAGCATTTCATCTTAACAATAAATAGTACATATTCTTTGGAAAGTATCACACAATTGTTCATATCTTTAGGCATCTTTAAATAGTGTGAGCTAATAAAAAATTAACCCAAGGATGTCCTTAAATGTCCTATTTGCATGGTAATGCCCTCTAGCTGAATCAACATAGCAGTGCTCTAAAATGTTCCATCCTTCTAATTGGGGAACGCATCTTTTAACAATCTGGTTTACATAAGTATTAGAAAAATAAGGACCCTCTTAAAGATAATTCTTCAAATTAGAAAAGAATTTCTTCCTTTATTAATAAGAAAGCCTTTAAGGAAAAATCCTAGTAGCCAAATAAACTATGCACACTCTCCACCCCTTGATGGTCCTTATAAGAATCAACTCATTCTTCTCATTAAGTACCACCATCATCCCTCTTTTCTTTGGAACAACCTGTATAGGCTTACCCAAGAACTATCAAAACTAGGATAAATAACGCATGCATCAAGAAGTTTAATCACCTTATCATTGATGAATTCCTTATATTGGGATTAAGCCTTCTTTGGGGTTGCACAACTAGCTTGAAATCATCTTCCATAAAAATCTTATGTGTGTAAAAAGAGGGTATAATTCTTCTAGTATTTGAAATCATTCAATTTATTGCCTTCTTACACTCCTTAAGTACCTATAACAACCTTTATTTTTTATCTGACTTCAACTTTAATGTTATAATCACTAGTAGCTTTGAGTCTTTCTCTAGAAATACACACTCAAGATGATCTGGTATTTTAAAATAATTATAGGGCATTAAATTAATACTACCCTTAAATTAGCCAAAGCTTTCTCAATTAATAGACTACCAAAAAAAACAAGGAATAGTAAAACTCTTTAGATCCTTAAGCTTTTTAGGCAGTTTGTTTTACAAAATGGTAAAGTACTGATAGATGCATTTTTAATCTTATTTGTACCTTATATTTTATGTATATGTGCTTGATATTTTATACTTTTATCATATATTTGGTACTTAATTTGCTCTAAGTGTGTTTATAGGTTATAATTGCCTTCATGCACTTAAATGAGAAGAATTCGAATGAAGACACGACATAAAACAAAGATTTCAAGCATAGAAGGGATACATGACCATGCATCAGCCAGTGTACTTCTCTCAATCTATGCATAATTATGAATTTTGGGTATTTTGGGTTATACACAGTCTAGTACACAGCTATGTATCAAAGTGTGCATCATCCAGAACCCTAAAATATACTATAAAAAGAAGTTTTTGAGGCAAAACAAGGGGGAGACATGAGGATTGATTACAAAGTTGAGATCATTTAGAAGGAGTAATTTTGAGTTAAAGAAGCGTAAAACATGGAGAAATCATCAAAAGATCCATCATAATACAAGGTCAAATATCTACCTTACAAGAATATTGGATAAAAGACAATTAGGGAGATTTAGAATTATAAACCCATTGTTTTCAATTCATTTTTTTTTCTGTTTATGTTTGATTTCGTGTTCTATCATACATAACTTAATTATTTTAGTGCCTAGGTAAGATAGACCTTATTTTTATACAGTAACATGTTTTGATTCTTTTATTAATGCAATTATTCTAGTTGATATATTGTGATTCAATAAAGTGTTTAATATATGTTCTAATATATCCAAAATATTAGTGTATAATTTGATTTTATAACATAGAGATTTAGAAATCCTATGTGTGAATAGATCTACCGTAATTGGAAGGAGATGATTGCAACCTTAAAGATAAGATGACATAAATCCTCTAGATTAGGGTCAAACCTAATAATAGGTTCTGTAAACTTTAACCTAAGTAATTTGGTTGATAACCTTAAGATTAATTGTTATTAGACTAAAGAGTGAGCTATTAGCATACCATAAGAATATCCATGGTCCAATAAATCAATAAAATAATTGCTTAATAAAAGATCAATCAATTAAGGGTATTTAGGGGGATTTGAAACCTAGACACTAAGTTTGATATCGATAGTTTTCTAAGTAATTCCTTAATTTTTTGTTCAATTTTGTTGCCGATTTTATTTTAATTGTTTAATTTTCTTTTCTTTAATTAAAATCCTAAATCAATTTTGTAAACTAGATAACAGGATAATTGTAACTACTAGTATTAGTCATCTTCGTGGGATTAACCTGCACTTGCTGGTTATTTCATAATTGACACACTTAGAAAATTCAATCAAGTTTTTTACATCATTTTTGGGGACGATGATATTAGGAGAACCTTAGTTTTAATATTCTAGTCATGAATTTGTTTTCTTTTATTTGCTTTATTTCTTGTTTTATTTTTCGTTATTTTATTTGTTTAATTTCTTTAGTTTAGAATTAGACGCCTAGACAGTTTATGATTCGGAGTACATTTGAATGCTTACTAGAAACAGATCCTAAAATAGAGAGAACAATATTAAGAAATCTTCGTAGGACTAATATGAGAAAGTTTGAACTAGATCGTCAGATTGAAGGCTTGGGAGGTCATGTGGATATAGAAGAATCTAACAATATAGTGGACCAACCACGTACGATGTTTTACTACGCTATGTCAAACATAACTAGTACAGAATCCAACATAGTGAGACCGATTGTTCATGCGAACAATTTTGAGATCAAGCTGAGCACCATCTAGATGGTGCAACAGTCAGTCCAGTTCAATAGACTTTGAGACAAAGACCCCAACCTGTATATCTCTAACTTTTTAGAGATCTGTGTTACATTTAAAATCAATGGAGTAACTGATGATGCAATTAGACTGCGTCTATTTCCATTCTCCAAGAGAGAAAAGGTTAAATATTAACTAAACTCTTTTTCATGTTTCTCACTTACTACATGGGATCAAATGGAGGAAAATTTTTTGTTGAAGTACTTTCCCCTTGTAAAGTCTGCGAAGTTAAGGAATGAAATCCCGTCATACTCTCAAGTTGATGGCTAATCACTTTATAGCACATAGGAAATATTTAAGGAGATACTTAGATAATGGTCTCATGATAGACTTCTATTGTGGATGCAAATCCAAACTTTCTATAATGGTATAAGTCAAAGTACGAGGCAGTCGATAAATGCAGCAGCTAAAAGGACGCTAAATAATAAAACACTTAAAGTGGCCCAAGAATTGATTGAAGATATGGTCGTACACAACTACTGGTAATGTCAGCTAGAGCACAAACTACTAGGCTAGTGGGAGTTTGTGAAGTAGATGTGGTGGTGTAGTTGTCAAGATAAGTGGAGGCCCTAAGTAAGAAGATAGACAAATTAACTATGGCTTTATAAGGAAGCATGATGTAGTATGAAGAGTGTGGGCTAGATCACAAGGACAAGAGTGTCAATCTGTTCAGCCTAAACACGTGGATTATTTAAGAAATGCTTTAAGACCCTAAAATAATCCTTACAGTAATACCTATAACCCTAGATAGATGGGGTAATCAAGGATAACAAAGAAATAACCCTTATGTGGGATTCCAAACACAAGCATTATAGCCAAGGAAACCTATTATGGATAAGTTAATTATGGAATTTATTTAAGAATTAAAGAAAAAACATCAATAAATAGACGCATCCATATGAAACTTGAAAATTAAAATAGACCAAATTACAAAGTCAGTGGCAAAGAGTCCGAAGGGAAGTTTGTCGAGCACAATTGAAACAATTCCTAAGAAATGAATAATGACAATCACTTAGACCACTAAAAAGAAGCTCCAAAAAGAAGAAGAGAAGGAAGTGACTATTAAGAGTCATTTGAAAGCTTATTGTAGCTTTTACCTGAAGAGTGTCAAGGAGTATCAACTTACACCTCCATATCTTATCAGAGCAAAGAAAAAATCATTGGAGGAAAAGGTAGATAATATCCTTATTCTATTAGAAGAATTGAAAATTGGATTTTTTGTTGTTGAACCTCTTTTATAGAAACTAAAGAGCTAAGAATCATTAAAAGAGAATATTAAATAAGGAAGACTCAAAACAGTTAAAGACTAAAGAGTCGAGCAAAGAGAGCTCCAACAAGAAGATCAAACTACCAGAGAAATAAAATGACTTTGGGAATTTCTGTGTCCCTTATACCATAGGTAGTTTAAAGGTGGATAAATATTTTACTGAGTTAAGAGCTAGCATAAATATGATGCCTTACACCTTATTTAAAAAAATGGGAATAGGAGATCTTAAAACGATTAGGATGTGAGTTTAAATGGCTAATAGATCATTATAAAATCCTGGGGATTCATTGTAGAGCCTGGCCTCTACCGCCATCACTCCAGGTATTGTCCCCTCTGGTACTCGAACTCGAGACCTCAGGGTTTTGTTCCGCTTTA
>JAOTAY010000191.1:13920765-13941628 GCA_025629805.1 Erythroxylum baracoense
GTTTTGTTCCGCTTTAAGCGGAACAAAACCCTGAGGTCTCGAGTTCGAGTACCAGAGGGGACAATACCTGGAGTGATGGTGATAGAGGCCGGGCTCTACATTCATAGAAGACATACCTATTAAGGTTGATAAGTTCAAATTCCCAACTAATTTTATCATCATAGATATAGAGGAAGATTCGAAAGTACCCTTAGTCCTCAGGCGACCATTCCTAGCAACTGCTAAGTCACTCATAGATGTTGATGGAGGTAAGTTAACGTCAACAGTAGGGCATGAAGTGGTTACATTTAAAATCTCTAATGTCAAAAACAATTTGCTTGAATTTCTGGATGCCATTAAGGTTAACGAGTCTTATCAAGGTATTTTGCAGGACTCCACACATAAGGATCCACTTGAGAAGTTACAAATCTAAGGGAATAACCTAAAGAAAAACTATGGCGAAAAGCTTAGGAAGGTAGCCTACCTACAGGTAATGGAACCTATGGTAAGGCTACAACAAATTAGTTTATTGATACGTGTAAATTGCATCGTATTTTAGGACATAGTTTTAGATGTATTTAGCCGTTAATTTGATCACTTGGTATGTGTTTAGGTTAAAATTGTGTTAATTTGTGATTTATTTGTGTTTTAAGTGTTTTTTGGGTTAGTACAAGTCTTTGAGCTTAAATATTATATTTTTGAGGTACCTTGATGTATTTGCTAGTGTTTTAGGGTCAATATCATAGAGCGGAGGAGTTTCGAAGAGAATCCAGGCCACAACACAGGCCCAAAATCATGGCAGGTAGGCCACGATCATGAGAGAAGCTCCAAGATTGGCCCATGATCATGGCCTGCATGCCACAATCGTGATAGAAGCTCTAGTAATGGCCCACGATTATGGTCTGCATGCCACAATTGTGACAGAAGGCTCAAATATTAGCCACGATCATGGCCTATGACCCTAGGATTACTCAAAACATAAGAAGTTTAAAAAGAACATAAAGAGGCAGAGAAAGAGGAGCTTCCAACAGGCACTGTTGAAAACCCTAAAGAGAGAAAGAGGAAGAGGAAGAGAAGGAAGAGAAAAACGCAGCTGACTCGACGTGCTTCTCTGATCAAGAGGTTTTGTGACATCCCTGCCTTCTATCGTCTATTCTAAGTTGTATTTCCTTTTTGTTTCAATTTTATTCATGTGTAAAGTTGAGATGGATAGTATGATGATAGGATTTAGAATATTAATGATGTTCTAAACTCTCATTCAGGATTTTATTTTGATTTAATGATAATTTAGTTCATTATGTTATTTGGATGAATGACGTGATTTGATTGCGTTCTTGCATAATTCGGTAAGAAACTCTTTGGTTGATTTTCATTGTGCGTGATTATTACTCAGTTGTTAATTCGTTCTTGTTTAATTTATAATTTTTTGGTTGAATTCAATTCTCGTGATTACTTCTATTGCAGAATTCAATTCTCTTGATTACTTCAGTTGCATTGTTTATTTTCAGTTTCATATATTGTTGGCCTTAAATTTTAAGATTAGATTAGTTCCCCTCCTTGTGGGATCGACACCTTTTATACTACAATTATGACTCATGCGCTTATGGCATTTGAGGGCTTATAAACTTTAAAGCTCGAACGACACGATTAAGTTTTTGGCACCATTGTCGAGAAGGGTGAAGATTAATTTAGGTCTCTTTATCTAAGGCATTTTAGTTAGTTTAAGTTTTGTTGTTCTTCCCATTCTTTCTGTGTGTGTTCGTCTTCTTATATGAACACAAGAGTTACAAGGAGTTTGAGTCGCATAGTTGAAACCGTAGAGTTTGACATCACTAGTCTAGAACGTTCAATTAGAAGAGCTCAAACTAAAGAAGAAGTAGAAACCGCAAAAGCAATAATGGCTTAAGAGTTTTAACAAGAGTTGGGTCAAGCAGCAAACCAAGGGCATCAACCGAGAACCCTTATGGATTTCATGAGACCAAGCTTCAATCCAGCCAATCAAGGTGTACCTAGGCCACCTATACAAGTAGCTTCCTTTGAAATCAAACCAACTCTCCTAAACATGCTTCAATAAAATGTGCAATGTTATGGATTAACGAATGAAGACTCGAATGCACATATTATCAATTTCTTTGAAATTTGTGATAGCTTCCATTATCATTAGATGCTGTAAGAATTAGACTCTTCCGTTTTACCTTAAGGGATAGAGCAAAAGCTTGGTACCATTCCCTCAACCAAAATAATGTCACCACTTGGGACCAATTAGTTCGTTCCCTCTTAAATAAGTGCTTTCCCCTTACCAAGACTACGAAGATTATCAAAGAGATCACAAACTTTCAACAGGGTGATGGGGAATTGATTTATGAACCGCGAGAATGATACAAAGACTTGCAAAGAAAATGTCTACACCATAACCTACCTAAATAATTTCTTTTACAAACATTCTATAACGGAGTAGCCCCACATACGAAAGGCACAATTGATGCTACTTCAGGAGGATCACTTATGAGGAATATGGTAGATGAAACAAAAAAGCTATTAGAAGAAATTGCGAGTAATAGTTATTTATGGACGAATGAGTAGAGTAAACAACCCGTAAATCTCTGTGAGCAAAAAAGAGTGGTAACTATCGATATAATGACAAAAATGCAAGCTAAAATTGATAATTTAACTCGACAACCAAACACCATGAAGGCTTCATCTTCAAATACAGTAAAAGTTGTTAAGCTAAAGTGTGAGCTCTGTGGATTGATGGATTATGATACAGTCGATTACTTCTTGATGAAGGATAATGGATCAGAGCAAGTAAACTACATAGGAACCCAATACGGTCGACGAGAGGGAAACAATCCCTACTTCATCACATATAACCTTGGGTGGAAAATCACCCAAAATTATCTTGATCAAATAATGTTGGAGGATAGTTCAGACATCAAAGACCACCAGGTTTCCAACAAGACAAACCGAGTTCAATGGAATCCAAATTGGACAAAATTTTAGATAAAATTGGAGGTATGGAGGATGCATATAAGAGGCTGGAATGCACGATTGAGCAAGTGACAAAGAATCACACCTCTTCAATACATAACCTGGAGGTCCAAGTAGGTCAATTGATGGAACCAATTAGGACCCAAAATGTAGGAACCCTTCCAAGTAACACTGATTCCAAATCGAAAGAACGAATCATGATCATTACATAAGCAATTGAGGAGGAATCGCACCAAGCTAAAGACAATAAAGGGAAGGACAAGAATAAGGTTGATAAGAATGTTTTTCAAAATGAATCAGAATTAGAAACAACCCAGAAGCATCAATATAAAAACCTACGCTATTTTAGAATAACAAAAGTCAAATCCATTTAGGGACAAGGGGAAGGCAGAGGTGTAAGAGAATAAGGAAGGCTCTCTACTAACAAGGTATCATTTGCTTGAGATAAAGAAGTACTAACCCCTAATTCCATTCTTGATCAAAGCCATGAGGAAATCAAAGGAAGCTGAGCTGAATGAAGTGGTAGACATGGTAGAGCAATTGGAAGCATGACCTACACTGATGGAATCAATAAAAGGAAAGGTGGAAAAAGAATTGGAGGAAGAAAAGAAATTGACGACACCACCAAAGAAGGTGGATCCTAGGGATTTTTATATCCCCTGTAGTATTAAGGGTGTCAAAATAGAGAGAGCCTTCGTCGATTTGGGAGCAGCACAAACATGATGCCGTATTCCTTATATCAGAAGTTGGGATATGGTGAGATAGTCCCCACCAAGATATTGATAAAAATGGTTGATAAGCCAGTTCATCGTTCGAAGGGTATCACACATGATGTGCATGTTTGAGTGGAAAAGTTCACCTTCCCTATGGGCCTTTTCATACTGGACATAGAACAAGACATGAAAACTCCAATTATCCTCCGACAGCCATTTTTGGCCACTGCCTGATCAATTATTGATGTAGATGGGGGTGAGCTAACTCTAAGGGTAGGAGAGGATCAGGTATCTTTCACCATAACCAAGAATGAGAAAAGTCCTCTCAAACCTATGGCCATCATGAAAGGGACAGATCTTGATAGAGAAAAAGAGAAGAATGATGATAAAAAATGTTCTCTGGAAAAGAATACACCTCACAAGAGAATGTGAAGAAAGAATCAGGAAAAAGAAAGTGACAGTATAAGTAACCAGGTGGCACGCGTGCATTTTATGAGATTGATAATCTGAGTCACCACCAAAGAATTCTCTTAAACCACCTTGAGGGAAGAAGAGCGTCAAGCTAATGACGTTAAAAGTAGCGCTACATGGGAGGCGACCCATGGTTTTAAATTATTAGTTATTTCTTTGATTTCAGATAGTTTGAACTCTATAGTTAGGATGTTTTATTTCTAAATAACTATCGTAGAAGAGTAGGGCATTAATTTTGATGATTGGGAAGGAAAGTATAATGAGGTGATAGTGTTAAAAAGAAGTTAGGAAAGGATCTTAGGGGGTGTCTAAGGATGAAAAAATGAAAATTTCAGAAATGGTGAAATTATTGCTAATCTGTCCACGCAATTTTCAGTTGAAATTTTTACCATTTTACCCTTCACCTATATATTGATTTTCTACTTCACTTTTTCACTCACTCTCATTTTAACTTTATCCCTATAAATTTAGAACCCCCAAACGCTCTCACTTCTCTCTAACCAACTTCCAAATTTCCACATTATTTTAACCTTCACCTACTTGCAGTCCATTATGTCGCGCATTAAGTAATCAATAAAGCACAACCAATCATCAGGAAGAAATCAAGTCTCGGGCCAAGGGTGAAGGAACAGGGCGGTGGATTTCAGAGCACCCTTCCCAATCTACACAGAGGAGGAAGGTATTTGATTCCAATCCCTTAATGTTAAACAGATAATAGTCCCAAAATACTTTGATTTTGCTATGGTTGATAAGCTAGAATTGCGAGATAAGGTCAAAAATTTAACAGAAAGAATTCAGTAGGGCGAGTTTATACACTGTCAATATCCTGCCTACTAGGAGCTCACCTTCGAATTCTTTACTTCCCTTCAGTTTGAACCAAGTAATCCTAAGGAAATGTGGTTTAAGTTGAGAGGATAACCTTATGAGTTGAACATTGAAATTATGTGTGATATTTGCGATTTCCTTAAATCTTCCATTGTTGATTAGCAAGATGACTTTCATGCTTCTCGCTATTGGAATGAGCTCATTGGGTTGGAGCGGTTCAACACCAAGAATGCCCACAACAACATTATACGAAGCCATTAGCACTTTTTGTTACATAAATTCACGTGTCCAATGGTTTTTGACAAATCAAAAACCAACAAGTGCGTAACGAAGGAACTTTTTCTGTTGTGGTGTATGGATTACAGCATCTCAGTGTACACCTCCACACATATGCTGAATGCAATTGTTACAACTCTATATGAGAGGAGCAACAATTTGGGTTGGGTTACTTGGTTTCCTCCATTTCTGAGTACTATGGTATGGATTGTAGTGGTCTAACCGTTTACCTCCCTTATTTTCTAAATCACCATCACTTGTGACGTGTTAAAATCCCAAAGTCCTATAACATGGAACTCCAGGACATCAGCTAAAAAACTTATGTGAAGATCAGGGATAGTCAAGCAAGTTCTAGCACAGCGCCACCTCAGTAGGCAGAAGAGAACTCGACTAGCAAGGAGTCCAAAGAGGAAGAAGACACAAAAGAACTTGGTTAGGAGAAAGTGCTCAATACAATGTCCACCAACACTAAAGCAATTACTGACACACTTATAAAAAAATCTAGAAGGATGAAGGAGATGGTCTCCACACAATGATGTTAGAGCTGGAATATATGCCGGATTCATCGATACTTCAAGGCTCAAGGTGTACAACTGCCACCTTCGACACCATCCCCGCCTCCATAACTGTAAGTTTTTGTTTCTAACCCTTTTTCTTTTAACTTTAGTTTTTGTTTTGTTTTATTTTATGTTACTTCCTTCCATGTGTGTGTTTTTTGTCTCCTTCTCACATTAAGGACAATGTGTTGTTCAAGTTTGGGGAGGGTTGTGTGTTTTGCTTTGATTGTGAATTTTATATATTGTCATATTAGTGTGTTTAGGTTACATATTGTGAATTGTGTGAATGTATTGATGGCTTAGATGGAATGAAATTGATTTAATTTTGAACATAATCTATTAGGTTGTGTAGAGTCATTAGCTTGTGAAATTAGTGATATGAGTTCTTGGGCTAAAATATGCAAGTTAATTACGATTTAGTGTTATTTTATCACCTTATAAGTTGTCACATTCATTTATTATTTCAGGTCTTTCGACTAAGTGTCTTGGCTAGTATTTTTTCATGAAAACGAGTAGCTAAAGTAACAAGGTAGGCATTAAATAAAAAAATGTTTGTAAATTTTAAATAAATAACTATTCCACTAGCTTTGGGTTATGAATAGAGCTAGTAGCCAGTTGAGAACGTGATGTAGTTAAGTAACCGGATCGACATGTATCACAAATGTGTGCCTTCGTGTTAAAAGGCTATAATGATGTTCCAACCAAGCAACTTAATAAAAACATGACTTAGTTAAGTAACCGGATCAAAATTCATCATTAATGTTTGCCTCTGTGTAAAAAGACTAGGTCCATGTCCATAAAAAGTTAAAAAAAATGTTTTCTAATAAAAACCTACTGAACTAGTAAGTAGCCTAAATTTTCATGAAAGCATACTTAGGATTAGTTACAAAGTTTGAATTACAAAATAATTATTAGTGTGTGTGTGCAATTGAAAAGGGTGAATAAAGTTGACATTTGGGTCATGATCAGTGTGTATATTTAGTCCAGAGCCCCTAAATGCAAATTTTACATGTTAATGATTTGGAATAACTTGAATGATTGTGTTTAGAATTAAATTTGTTTCATGAAGTTGAAGCCATTGTCTCATTATTCCATTGTGTGCTTTGTGATTTTCTTATTATTTGTTGTTTTTTTGCTTGAGAATAAGCAAATGTTTAAGTGTGGGGATGCGATAAGTATAAATTGCATCATATTTTAAGGCATATTTTGATATGTGTTTAGCTGTTAATTCGATCACTTGGTATGTGTTTAGGTTAAAATTGTATTAGTTTGTGATTTATTTGTGTTTTAAGTGTCTTTTGGGTTAGTACAAGTCTTTGAACTTAAATATTATGTTTTTGAGGTACTTTGATGTGTTTGTTAGTGTTTCAAGGTCAATATCGAAGAGCGGAGGAGTTTTGGAGGGAATTGAGGCCACAACACAGGGGAACAATCGTGGCAAGTAGGCCACGATCGTGACAGAAGCTCCAGGTTTGGAATGTTCCATAACAACAGAAGGCTCAGATGTGAGCCACGATCGTGGCCTACAGGGCTACGATCGTGGCCTGTGTCGAACAGACACATAACACTCACAAACTTCATGTGTTGAGGGATAGTTTAGACCTTTTGGACCTCGAAAAAGTCCTAGGGTTACCTAAAGCATAGAAGAGTATAAAAAGGATATAAAGAAGCAGAGAAAGGGGAGCTTCCAGTAGGCACTATTGAAAACCCTAAAGAGAGAAAAAGGAAGAGGAAGAGAAGAAGGAAGAGGAAGAAAAAGAAGATGAAGCTGACTCGACGTGCTTCCTAGATCAGGAGGTTTTTCGACATGGCTGGCTTCCATTGTTTATTCCAAGTTATATTTCCTTTTCATTTCAATTTTATTCATATGTAAAGTTGAGATGGATAGGATGATGAAAGGATTTGGAATATTGATGATGTTTTAAACTCTCCTTCAAGATTTTATTTTGATTTAATGATAATTTAGTTGATTGTGTTATTTAGATGAATGACGTGATTTGATTATGTTCTTGCATAATTCGGTAATAAACTAAGAGGGTGAACTAAATGACAAATGATTAAATCAGATTAATAAGAGTTAGGCAATTTAATAGAAACCGTGACAAATCATATTGGTAACTGTGCAAAGAGAAATCACATGTGATATTCTAATCGTCTATTAGAGTGCTTCAGATCTAATTAGGGTTTTCAATAATTTATGAATTGAGAGATTGCAAATTTCATAATTCAATTAGGGTTTATAGATTAGGGTAATGGTTATAACTCGAGAGAGAGTAACCAACCCTAGGATCATTTAGAACCGACACCCTATTAACACATAATCAGTTATGTTAGCATTAATGATAGGTAAAATCCCCTTTCTCATAGTAAAATCCCCTTTCTCATAACTTGGTAAACTCTTTGGTTGATTTTCTTTTTATGTGGTTATTGTTCAATTATTAATTCCTTCTTGTTTAGTTTTTGATTTATTTAGTTGAATTCAATTGCATGATTGCTTCCATTGCATTGTTTATTTTGAGTTTCATATATTGTTGGCCTTAGATTTTAGGATTGGATTAGTTCCCCTCCTCGTGGGATCAACATCTCTTATACTATAATCGCGACCCGTGCGCTTGCGATATTTGAGGGTTTGTAAATTTTAAAGCTCGAATGACATGATCATTTATTCAGGCCCCTTGAGAGGAAAGGTACGTCGAGCTAACAACGATAAAGAAACGATGCTTAAAAAGCAAACCATGAGTTAATTATTTTAACTTCGATATTATTTTGTTTTAGAATTCATTTTAGATTAGGTTTCAATTAATTCAATTTTTTTAGGATAACAAAATTAAGCATCTTAAGGATATTTATGCACAATCGCAACGTTAGGAGTTGTGTGTTATGAGTTATTATGTTAAAATGCAAAATTTTATGTTTGAAGTTGCACGTCTTTACAGAGAGTTAGACACTCTTTAGACATGCTGGTGTATTGTTACACACTCTAATATATGCCCGTGTAACCTCATAAAAATCTGTAACTCTGTCATAGACACGGTCTGATATATGGCTTTGTACTCTCGCGATACACCTTAAAAAGAGCTAAATATTCAAAATTTTCGTTTTTCCTCTTACTCTCTCTCAGAACTCGCCACTACCCTCTTCTCTCCCAACCCGATTTTTAAGATTTTTAGCCAAATTAGCTACACCCATGTAAGTTTTCTTGTTGCTTTAACTTATTTATACATGATCCATTGGGTGTTTTGCATTATTTGTTGATTTTTCAATTAAAAACGGTAATTTCTTGATTTTTGGAGAATTTATGTGATTTTATGGTTAACTATAGTTTGATAGTTGAATTTATTAAATAGCCAATAGTTTTAATGATTTAATTTGGCAAATTACATGAAATTTTGGTAACAATTCAACTTAATTTGCGTAATTTTGCAATTTTTGCTCACTACGTGTTTAATTAGATTAATTTGTTATTTTCACGGTTAATTGAGACTAGGTTTGTGTTTAATTGCATGGATTTCATGTTAATTTGCATCAATTTTGTGTAATTGGTAATTTAGGATTTTTAATTTCAATTTTAGGGTTATAATTGTAATTTAACAATTAAGTTAGTTTAGTTTGTTATCTCAAAATTAAAATTAGAAATTATTAATTAACAATTTCTAATTTTAATTTTGAGATTCATTAGTTTGTCAATTGATTTTTTAATTAAATGTATTTATTTGTTTGTTTGTTTATATGCGTTAATTTATTAATTATTTGTATTTGTTAATTTTTGGTATTGAGTTTATTTTCGTAATTAATGAGTAATGAGTATGGTCGTAATTAAGTGTAGGGAAAGTGTACTTTTGTAATTTATACATCAATTTTCTCACACTTATTTAAAGTCACCGATAAAATGAAACGATCACAATGTGATAAAGAGACATCGAGGCGAGTCTTCAATGATATTTCAGCCCCCAAAGAGGCTGCGAATGGCTTTATTCAACGTCGGGGCTTAGGAAGAATAGTATCAAAGATTGAAGGATAAGAAGTTCAGAGTTGATCAGTACATCGGCTGGGAGGCCTTGAAGTAGGTTGGCTTATCTCAAATGGTTAGAGAGTTAGTAGAAGTAGGAGCATGATCCCAATTTTTTGAAATCTTGGAACCATCTTATAAAGAGCTCACTTTAAAGGTCCTCTCCACATTCTCCGTGGAGAATGCATGTTACGACAGGGATTGCCCCAATACAGTCTAGTTTCGAATGATGGGAGAGATGTATCAAATGAGTTTTATCGAATTCTCCATCACCATGGGTGTATATGATCTACGTTGGGAGACTAGAGTTCCAAGCATTACAGATAGGTCTTTCGTACCGGTTGTCTCCATGACATTTTTTGAGTCGAATCAACATTGAGGATGACTATTATCCAAGTAAGTCCAAAGCCTCGACCTTACACCATCCAGCACTCAGATACATTCATGATATCTTGAGCCATACCTTGAGCGGTCAAGGAAATAGTTAGGAAGTCATTAGGAACGTGGAAGTTTTTAACCTCAAGATTATGAGCGAGCAAATGCCTATTCACCTGGGACATGCACTTATCCAGTTTATCCGGCGTTAGAGTAAGGACGAGAAGGTCGACACAATATGAGCTAGACCATATTATTTTGATTTATTGCAAATTTGAGTCAAGCCTTAGATTTTAGGAGTAAATTATCCCTCCTTATTAGATGGATACCTTAGGTAATACGCGAACGACCCATGCGCTTTCAGAAATATTGAGGTTATAAATATTAAAACTTAGCATGCGTAAAACCTACGATCACCTATTCAATTATTCTTAAACATTACCTGCCGGACATTGCATATTGAAGGGCCTAAGGTGGGTACTCCACAATGCTTAGGAAAAAAGTACTTTAAAAGAAAAAGTGTCCATGGTTCTTTTGGGTATCTTCATATAACACACAATCTAGATTACCAATTAAAAACTTGATCCTATCTCTAGGGGAAGTCTCTGAGAAATTGCTAACCAGAATAAGAATGAGCATAAGGGAGTGAGATGAGACTCCTATACCAACTTAAATTAGCTCATTCGTATAGGTGAATCTATTAAGAACTTCTTATAAGAACCATTGGAAATTTTCATATTATTGTCTTGAGTCTATGGAATATAGTAAAGAGTAGTTAGGTTAGGAAGGTAACAGGCATAGTCAAATTATTTCCTAAAAACCTTGCATAGAATGAAAAGGCTAATGCTAGTGGCCATTTAACCTGATATCTCCAACCTTGGTGCTAATAAGGACAATAACTTTAAGGGAACTAAAGTCTATAAGCTTGTACAAAAGCCTAAGAGAATGCCAACTGTTAAACCAAAAATATGTTGCTTCTTCATCGCCTATTTTATGCTTTATATGAAGTTGCATAAAGTTCCTTGTGTCCAATATTTTTTGAAAGGTATAAGAAAGAGTTGGTTTTATCTTGATAGTCTACATGCTTTCTTTTCTTAAATGGTATATATGGATCCACTTATCCACAATTTCTCCTTCTTAGAACAAATTTATCATAATCTTTTAGCAATAAGTACTTTAGTCATGCTTTTGATAAAGGTTAAGCCAAGGTCTCCATTGTTTTTCTAGATATAAAGTGTTGCACTTAATGCTTAGAATTCTTGTATAGTTACTAGTCCCTTATTTACTTGTCAATTCTCTTCATCACTCCTTTTGTAGAGCTAAATGGCCAACCAATAAACATAGAGATTATTAAGCATATATATTGCTATTTGTAATCTCTAGCCATAAGATAAAAGCATGTTACACTAAGATTGTAATCTTTTTTCAATATAATTGATAATTGGGGTGTAATCTGCAACATTTAGTCTTCTAGTAGAGATGGGGACCCTTAGATATTTGAAGGAAGCTACTCAAGCTTCGATCCTAGTGAAGAAGGAATCTTATTGGCATTAGAATATGATTAAGCAGAAAAAACAAATAAAGTTTTTCCTTGAGTTGAATCTTAAACTCGATACCTCTTTAAAGGTCTCCAGGGAGCAATAATGCATGTAAAGAGATATATTGCTTAAAATCTTCAATTGTGATTACAATGTTAGTGGATTAATTCCCAGATGACCTTTTGACATTAAAGGAGAAACCTTTATGGTAGTTCCACAAGAATATAATAAGTTGAGAAATGTGAAGAGCCTCTATCTAGTTTTGCTAAGGATGAACAATTAAAGCAATAAAAGAAGAATTGTCTTTAATAAGATAAAACCAAGTTTTATACTTTTTTTATCTTCCTAAAGGATGTAAACCCATCTATAACAAATGGATTCTCAAAATTAAGTGAAAGATATGATTCAAATATAGTCGCAAAATGAAACATACAATGGGAAATAATTGATTATGAGAGTATATTATCTCCTATTGAGAGGATCACATCAATTCAATTTATTCTATCTTTAAAGGGTGGAATGGATCTTAAATTATTTTAAATAGATTTGAAGACTATATTCTTAAATGGAGAACTAAATGAATACATCTATATGGAACAACTAATATATTTCTTTTAAAAGGGTCAAGATCATAAAGTGTTTAGATTGTTAACGTTAATTTATGGTCTAATCTAGTGTTGGTGGTTGTGATAAATTAATTTTCATACCGTAATTATATCATATAATTTTAATATAATGAAAAAGACATTAGGTATATGTTGAAAATTCTAAGAATAAATTTGTAATTTTATCATTATATAATTTGATAGCTAATAATAATGATCAGTTTATCAAGCAAATGAATAATTAAACAAATTGGTTATCAACCATATCTAAGATGACTAATATAAGTGACACTATATCCACTTTTGAACTTAAGATCACCAAATATTGTTCAAGAATTTTGTTTTCACTTTTACAAGCTACATATATATCAAGTATATACTTAAATAATTTAGGGTGTAAGATTATAAACCATTATATCAGGCTCTTTGCTAAAAGTGAGCACTTCTGTAATAAGAAATATCCTTAAATGTTATAAGAAGAAGAAGAGGTTAAAAAAAGATTTCTTAATTCTAATGCAATTAGTAGTCTCATGTACACTATACTATGTACAATACCAAAGATACGTTTTACTATTAGGATAATTAAAAGATATCATTTAAAAATATAAACAAGCTCATTGCAAAGAAATGAAAAGAGTACTTAGGTATTTGAAAAGGGGATGATGTAGGTTTAAAGTTTTTAATCTAGGTAATAATTGAGAGTAAGAAGCTTAAACCATAAATTTTTGCCTTAGATAATAAAAATAAAAGAAAATTATTTTGTAATGGTTAAATGGTCACCATATATGTCTTTAGTTATTAGATGTGAGTTCTGAAAAGATGAATTTTATGGTAAATTAATAAACTCAAGTAAAAAATTATAGATGTTTGAACTAATATTGGTACAATATTTTATGAATAAAACACATATACTATAAATTAAAAGAAATTAATGTCGTATATGATTCCTGTTATATATATAACTGATCATAAAAAGGGACTAATATAAGTCATAAGATCTTAACTTACCTTCTATATGACATTCAAAGTTAAATGATTCTCATAATATACCTTTATAACTCTTACTAATTCCTACTAGTTAAATTTAAGGTATAATACTTTAGGGTGTTACCAAAGGATCATACATAATATGATCTTATGGGACAATTTCAGGAAACAAATTAAATATAATTCAAAAGAATTTAGAATAAGGGAATGTCATTTTGATTGGTAACTTACATAAAGAATTTCAAAATTAACCATTTTCTTTTAGTGAAAGAATTGAATATAATTACGATATGATGAAATAAATGATATCAAAGAAGAATAAAGAAGTGAGATATAACAAAATGTATAACATACAAAATATACTTAAAAGATCGATTCATTAGTCAAATGCCATATATTTTTAATAAAGATGTGACAATATGCTCATATTATATATGTTGGTTGTTGTCCTACAACTAATCATTTGGTTGTAGTTTAGTGATGTAATTATTCAAAGTTATTTTTTATCTTTTACATATTCAGATGTATACGATAAAGTCCATAGGGTAAATTTACATTGCAAATGAAATGATGATGAGATCATATTATAAGATTTATATTGCATTGTGTACAATCCATAAATTATTATTAGTTATTGTTTTATTAAGACTAGATATTAATAGATCGTAGAAAAGCTAGCACATGTTATGTTTCTTCCTTATAAAGGAAGTAGTTGATCTTATAATAACCTAAAGTATGGAGATATTTATTGAACTAACGCATATGAAAATTTTATTTAGAACATTACTTGTATATCTATAGAAATTCTCACTGTGTTGATTGTATAAGTGATCCTTTAACTTAAGATGATCAAAGTATCTCATATAAGGATTACAATATTCGGATACTACTTATGACTTATTATAGTCAACGTTAGCTTAGTCAATAGTCATTCGATATAACATGAACTATATGGAGGTAATTAAGTGATCAATATAGGATTCATTATCCTAAAGTGATTAAAGAGAACATTTTGTTATACTCGATTAGTATTAATATGAGAAATTCTTAGCCAAGGTGAAATGAAAGTGAAATGATACTTTAAAAATAATTTTCAAATGTCATTAATCAAATCAATTACTAATGGTAAAGAACTAATATGATTGGACTCAAATAGAGTAGACATTAATTTCATACTCTGTCTAATCAGAACATTAGATAATGAAAGAATTGAATTATAAGAAAAAATCATGCACAAAATGGTTAGTCAAAATTACTTTAATATTCCTAAATATTTTGATGGTCAGGATGCATTGTTAGATGTGAATCTTGATCTATAGATATAAATTATTTAATTAGAGAATTAAAGACAAATTAAAAGAGTTGAATATATATAGTCCTAAATATGATTTAGGATTATAATGTATATCCATTGCTAACATATTTAGGAACTTAATGAGCCACATATGAAGAACAAATTGAAGAGAGAAAATATTTTTTAATCAACTTAGACTTGATTGTAAAGATTGAGAAACTTTATAATTAAATATGAGGAATTTAATAAATAAGAACCAATTTAAAATATTGAATCTTATTTAGACATAATTGGTATTTAATTAGAAATAATTCTAATTCTAATTAAAGTTTCATTAAAATTAGGTTTTTTATTTCATTTAAATCACTAAAATATCTAAAACATATTATAAGTAGGCTTAAGCTTCAAAAGAGCTTACACTTCTTGCCTAACTCTCTTTATAACAGTTGTATAGTTCTCTCAACACATTCTATAGACATCGTTAGAGGTCAGATACTCATATTGCTATGGTTTTTTAGGTAAGCTAATTTTATAAATGGTTTGGAAAAAGTGATAAGAAAATGATCTAACTTTATAATAAGGTATGAATTATGATTCATACTTTATTATAATTTATATGTTAATCATATTATAAAATTTTAAGTGATCTTGGCTTTCTAGAATTCAAACAAAAAAATTTCGTTATTATTCTGCTATACACAAGATTGGATCCTGCCCTAATTTCTAACAGTAGTATCAGAGCCAAATTTAATTTTATAACTTGATTAAAATTATTTGTTTGTTATTGATCTTGACTTTTGAAATTGAAATCACAAATCTTAAAATTCAAATTTAAATCTGAGTATTTAATATGAAAATTCTATATTGAAAATATTGAAATCCTATATTCAATTTAGGATTAAATTGTCAATAAAAAATTAAGAGTTAACTACTTGTTGAAATAAGTTTCATTATGTAATAAGACATAGTTATGGCCTTGAATTCTATGCTTCATAAGGCCTATTCTTCCCTACTTCCTCTCGCAATCAAATTTTCTAGAACCTTACAAAGGTTAATTACTATCGTTCTCTGTATAGAGAAGCTTCCTCCCATTTCTTAGTTCTCAATTAATGTTTAATTACGTATCTGGAATTGTGTTTTGGACGCTTGTTGTGCTACTTGGTGTGAGTGTATTCTTGCCAATGAATTCAATGAGGTTATATTTTGTATTGGCAAATGCAGCTAGAGAAGATGCACGAGCTTGTGGTGGCATGAAATGTTAGAAATCTAAACTTAATATGGTCTAATAGTTAAAGTGTTTGTAGTGTACAGAACTTAAGAATGATTTAAGAGAGAATTTGAAAAGTCAAATATTGGTGATTTTAGGTGTGTAACCTATGGATTTAAAGCTCTTTAAGCCTATTATCAGTTAGTGAAAGTTTCAAGTCATTTGGATATATCTTTAAAAAGTTATGACTATTTTAGTGAAGAATGATCATAATTAACTCTGTTATTTAAAATTCCATTATTCATTGTTATGCGAATTTCTAGAGTCTTCATCTGATAGTTAGGCTTTATAAGGAGTTGAAATCAGTTGTTAATGTAGAGAATCTAAAGAGTTGATAATACAAAGAAACTTGCTTATTATTTGTCTCTTCTTTCTACTTCAAAGTGTTTAATACACCATTAGACTCTAACAAATTGGTATTAGAGCCATGACAACGTCCAACATGATGCCACTTGGACAAGTTCCATTATCGTGCCTTACGAAGAATAACTATAAAAATTGTAGTATACAAATAAAGGCATTGCTTGGTGTGTAAGATGTGTAGGATGTAGTTGAGAATGGCTACAATGAACCAACAATAATGGGTAATATGTCGGCGAATCAGATAAAGACACTGAAAAAGACCCCATATGAAAGATAAAACCGCATTTTACTTCCTTTTTCAAGTAGTTAATGAATCTGGTTTTGAGAAGATCACTAGCGACAACATCAAAAGACGCATGGGAGATGTTTGAAAGGCCAATAAAGGTGCAGACCGAGTCAAACAATTTTGCCTATAAACACTTAGAGGTGAGTTTGAATTTTAAAATGAAAGAGTCAGAATGTGTGTTCGATTATATTACAAGGCTACAAATGGTGGTCAATCAACTCAAAAGAAATGGTAAGGTGATGAGTGATGGTCCAGTAGTAGAGAAAATACTAAGATCCTTAACTGATGATTTTGAGAATGTGGTGTGTGCAATAGAAGAGTCTAAAAACTTGGCAAAGATGACCATCGATGAGCTCTCAAGTTCTTTGGAGGCTCATGAACAAAGAAGGATGAGAAAAAAAATAAGAGGTGTTAGAGGAAGCATTTCAAGCCATGGAGAAAATAAAAGAAGAGAAGTTAGACAAGGGCAGTAGAGGCCATAGTAAAGGTCATGGTAGCTATGCAAGCTGAGGTAAAGGTCGCGGCAAAGGTCATGGTAGAGAATAAGAATGGCAAGAGAAAAAGGACGATAAGAATCAACAAAACTCGTAGGGCAGAGCTCGAGGTCGAGGAAGAGAAAGATCAAGTAAGTACAAAGTTCAATGTTATAACTGCAAAAATTATGGCCATTATACAACATAATGTTATTTCAATGAGATGAGAAATGAGAATGAGAAAAAGGAAGAAAATGGAGGTGATGATGTAGTGTTACTAGCAAGCAAAGAGGTTGACCCTAACAATGATTTGGTATGGTACTTAGACATTGGTAAAAGTAACTATATGTGTGGCTACAAGCATATATTTACTGAAATAAAAGAGATTGTGGATGGCCATGTATCATTTAGAGATGCCTCAAAAGTGAAAGTCAAAGGGCAAGGCAAAATTCTTATTTAATGTAAAGATAGAAATGAAAGGTTTATTCCTAATGTTTATTTTGTCCTGGATAGAGAAGCAATATTTTGAGTTTAGGTTATTGGAACGTGGTTACACAATTTTTGTGAAAGACCAAATGCTTTATTTGAGCGACCAAAATAATCAGTTGTTAGCCCAAGTAGAAATGACCAAAAATCACATGATTAAGTTGAATTTGGTGAATGTACAAGCAAGAAGTTTAGAGGTCTTGTGTAGAGGATAAAACTTGGTTGTGGAATTTGTAGATTGGGCACCTTAATTTTGGTGGTTTGATGGTGAATGGTATACCAAACATATACTACTACAATAAATTTTGTGAAGGTTGTGTGTTAGCAAAACTTCCAAGGAATTCTTTTCCAAAAGAAGCAAGATATCGTGTGAAGAAGGTGCTTGAATTATTTTATACTGATATTTATGGTCCAATAACTCCTAGCTCTCTTGGTAAGCACTGTTACTTTATTATTTTTATTGATGATTATTCCCGAAGAACTTGGGTTTATTTTTTAAAGGAGAAATTGGAAGCAATTTCTGTTTGTAAGAAATTTAAGGTGCTTGTTAATGGTAAGTGCATAAAGGCTTTGATGTCTGATAGAGGTGGTGAATTTACATCAAAAGAGTTTGTAAATTTTTGTGAAGAGAATGGCATTAGAAGATTCTTAATAGCTTGTTATTCACCTCAACAAAATGGAGTAGAGAAGAGAAAGAATCAAATCATACTTAACATGGTTTGAAGCATGCTAAAAAATAAAAACATACTGAAGGAATTTTGGGCTGAAACGGTAAGATGTATGGTGTATTTACAAAATCATTGTCCAACGAAAGATTTGGAGAATCTTACCCCACAAGAAGCATGGTATGGTGTCAAACCATCGGTGGCACATTTGAAGGTGATTAGAAATGTGGCTTATGCTCACATTCCGAATCAAAGGCGTATAAAGCTTGATGACAAAAGCAAGAAGCTGATTTTTATCGGCTACGATGAAAGGTCTAAGGCATATAATCTTTATGATCCCTTTACAAAAAAAAATACTTGTCAGTTGTGATGTGCAGGTCAATAAAGAAAGCATGTGGAATTGGAGTTCCATAAAGCAGATGACTCATGAAGAAGTGAAAGAAGTATAATCAACAATATTTTTCATACCAACAAACACAACTACATCGACAACAACACAAGCTGGACCATCTTCAACTTTATCCGATAATGAAGATGAGCCAAAAAACCAAAAATAAGAAGCTTGCGAGACCTATACGAGGCAAAAAATGAATGACACTTAGTGTGCCTTTTGGCAAATGCGAAGGACATCACATTCAAGCAAGCCGTAAAAGATGAGAAATGGCAAGCTGAGATGTAAGAGGAGATGAAGGCAATTGAGAAGAATGATACTTGGGAACTTGCAAAATTATCCGAGACTCATAAGCTCATTGGTGTGAAGTGGGTTTATAAGAAGAAGATGAATGCGCAAGGTGAAATTGAGAGATACAAGGTGAGACTAGTGATGAGGGGATATAAGCAAAAAATTGGGATTGATTATGAAAAAAGTGTTTACGTAGGTTACGGGAATGGAGACAATTCGACTATTAATTTTGTTAACGACTCAAAACAAGTGGAACATTTTTCAAATGGATATGAAGTCAACATTTCTAAATGGAGTGCTTGAAGAAGAGGTCTACATCGAACAATCCCTGGATATGTAAAAGCTGATAAGGAGAACAAGGTATTGAAGTTAAAGAAGATGTTGTATGGGTTGAAGCAAACACCAAGAGCATAGAACACCCAAATAGATGCATATTTCAGGGAGCACAGGTTTGTACAATGTCCATATAAACATACATTATATGTGAAGGTAAGAAAAGATGACATCTTATTGATGGCAATGTATATGGATGACTTAATTTTTACAGGAAATAAGAAAGAAATGATTGATAAGTTTAAGTTGGAAATGATAAAGGAGTTTGAGATGACTGATTTAGGTTTCATGTCTTATTTTCTAGGATTAGAAGTAAGACAAGATAAATCTAAAATTTTTATGTCTCAAGAAGCATATGGAAAGGAGATTTTAAAGAAGTTTAAAATGCAAGATTGTAATCTCGTAAGCACCCTAGTTGAGAGTGGTACAAAATTGTCCCATGATGAAGGCAAGGCAGTTGACACAATATTGTATAGAAGTTTAGTTAGAAGTTTATATCTTATATGCACAAGGCCGAATATTGCATATGGAGTTGGCTTAGTAAGCTAGTACATGGAGGAGCCAAAAATGATGCATTGGAAAGCCATAAAACGAATTCTTCATTATATTAGAGGTACATGATCTCATGGCTTATTTTACTCTCATATTATTGAGTGTTTGATATTCCTATAGTGATTGGAGTGAGATATCTATGATAGAAAGAGCAGTGAGGGTTTCATGGGAAGCACAACATTTATATGGATTTCGAAGAAAAAACCTATAGTTACTTTGTCAACTTGTGAAGCATAATACGTTACCACATCTTCATGTGTATGTCACTCCTTATGGCTGCATAAGTTACTAAAGGAGATGAATTTTGCTCAAGAAAAGCCAACAGATATTCGAGTAGATAAAAAGTCAGCGATTGAATTGGCAAAGAACTCGGTGCATCATGAAAGAAGCAAGCATATTGATGTTGTGCATTCTCACTTCATACGGAAGCATGTGAAAGATGGTGACATGGAGATGACTCACCTGGCGAGTCCTAATCAAGTAGTGGATATATTCACAAAACTACTGCCGATTGAACTCTTCAACAAATTCAAGAAGTTGCTTGAGATGTAAGAAAAAAAATAATTAAGTTTAAGGGAGAAGTTGGAAATCTAAATTTAATATGATCCGATAGTTAAAGTGTTTGCGGTGGACAGAATTTAAGACTGATTTAAGAGAGAATTTGAAGAGTCAAACGTTGGTCATTTTGGGTGTGTAACCTATGGATTTAAAGCTCAAGTCTTGTTTCAGTTAGTTGATAATACAAATAAACTTGCTTATTATTCTTCTCTTCTTTCTACTTTAAAGTATCTAATACACTATTAGACTCTAACATGAAATGCCACCAAGCATGACAGCGCTGATAAAAGCAGAAGAGATGCATCTCCTCACTTGCGGCTTTAGTTGGCAGACGCAAACAACAGACGAGAAACTTCTCCTCGCCTGCGGCTACGAGGCGGCGATGGCTGGAATATCTTGAAGAGGATACAACGACGACTTACTGTCTGTTTGGTTGCTGTCTTCAAGAAGCAGAGACGGGACGAGACAGAAATCTGAAGACAGAACAGAACAAAAATTGGAGATAGTGAGGTGTTTGGTTGCGATGGACAGAACAGAAAAAATTGTCTTCGTCTGGAGGACAAAATGTGTTTGGTTGCAAT
>JAOTAY010000191.1:13947230-13963499 GCA_025629805.1 Erythroxylum baracoense
CTTTATTATATCATAATTAATTAATTATATGTTGTTATAATTTAAAGTTGTCACATAATACATATATTAAAAAGAAAAAATGTAAAAGCGAGGATAGTCACTAGAGGTTATCGTCAAAAATAAAGAGTTGACTATGAAGAGACTTTTAGCCCTATAGCCATGCTTAAATCTATTAAATACTCCTAGCTGTTACTGCTCATTATGAAATATGGCAGATGGATATGAGGACAACTTTCCTAAATAGAAACCTAGTTAAGGATGTGTATATGATGCAACCTAAGGGCTTCGTATCCAAAGATGGTAGAAAGGCATACAAGCTTCAAAATTCTATTTATGGATTGAAGCAAACATCTAGGAGTTGGAACATCTGATTTGAAGAGACAATCAAAGAGTTTGGTTTCTTACAGAATCCTGATGAACCTTGTGTGTACAAGAAGGTTAGTGGGAGTGCTATCATATTTCTTGTGTTATATGTGGACGACATATTACTAATGGGAAATGATGTCTCAAGTTTGCAATCAGTCAAAATTTGGTTGTCCTAGAATTTTTCCATGAAGGACCTTAGAGAAGCAACTTTTATATTGGGAATAAAGATTTATAGAGATGGATAAAGGAAGTTGCTAGGCCTTTCATAATCAACATAAATAGATAAAGTGTTAAATAGGTTTAGCATGGAGTAGTCTAAGGGAGGGTATCATCCTATGATTCATGGGATAAAACTCTCGAAATATATGTGTCCCAAGACGCAAGATGAGAGGACTCATATGAGTATGATCCTATATGCTTCAGTAATAGGATCAATTATGTATGCTATGTTATGTATAAGACCCGATATATCGTATGCTCTAAGTGTTACGAGCAGATATCAATCAGATCTTGATGAATATGGCTATCTAGAATATCCTAAAGTACTTGAGAAGGACTAAGGATGTATTCTTCATATATGGAAATGGAGATCTTATAGTGAGTGGGCATACGGATGCCAATTTTCATTCTGACTAGGATGACTCCAAATCCCAGTCAGTGTATGTTTTCACACTGAATGGTAAAGAAGTCAGTTGGAAGAGTTTCAAATAAGAGACTACTGTAGATTCGATGATCGAGTCAGAGTACATTGCAGCTGCGAAAGTGACAAAAGAAGCTGTTTAGATCAAGTAGTTCGTTATGGAACTTGGAGTGGTTCTATGCATAGTAGCCCCAATACTGTTGTACTATGACAACAATGGGGCTATTGCTCAAGCCAAAGAACCAAGGTCTCATCAGAGGTCCAAGCACGTACTCAGAAGATATCACCTGATCAGGGAGATAATTGATAGAGGGGATGTGAAGATAGAGAGAGTGCCCACAGATCAGAACATCGCTGATCCTTTGACTAAGCCACTACCTCAAACAAAATTTTATTCTAGGGTACTCGCCTATGGTATTAGATACAAAGGCGATTGGCTTTAGTGCAAGTGGGAGATTGTTAAAGTAGTGCTCTAAAGGCAATCACCTTTATCACTTTTGTACAAACTTTATTTTGATTAATAAAACAAAACACATTTTTCATTAATTTGATATTCGTTTATATATGAATTGATATTGATCTTAAATCTAATTAATGAAGTCCATGATACAAAACATAGTATAAAGGAAATCATGATAAGATCATGATAATAAGATTCCTATCATGTGTAATTATGTTAGTATCTAAATAATCCCCAGTCATAGGATTAATAAGACAGGACATTATTAATTCAGAAAAACTAGCACATGTTATACTCATTGATTTGATCAAGTAGTGGATCTCATAAACTGTAAGTATGAGATGTTTAGAGTTAACATGTGGATGCTTACTAAGGGTAGTAAATACATCGGATGACCCGCAATGAGATTATCATATAGATCATCTATCAAATGTCAATGATTTATCTCATCATAGCAATGATGCAAATATCCTTAGACTTGAGGTACTCAAGGATATCTTGGATACTAATCTTGTGCTTTGACATCATTCCTTGTTACCTCAAGACGAGTCGCTCTTAGGGTGGTGATTGGGTATAACTATTGGTATTCGAAGGTAATTGGGTAGCCAATAAAGGACTCACCACTCCTGATAGAAGGAGATGATACTCACGGCCTCTTGTCGCGGTCATTACTCCGGAGTCTCTGGCCAAAGCAGTTATGTTTCATAAAGAGAGTCTTAAATGACACATAGAATAATGAGATCCTAGGACAAGAACTAACATCACTTAGATTAGATGTGTCGTAGTCAATCTAGTGGGAGTTGACACATAGCCCATACTCCGAACCAAGTGGGGGATATTATGGTGAAAGGACGAATAGCACAGTAATTGTTTATGGAAAGGTTCGTAAGTCAGAGAATTAACTATCGAAGAGTTTGTATGTTAATCCACTTACATTCTGGTAAATTGGCATCATGAAACCTTTCATGATTTGCTTGAGTCAAGAGTTCATTCAGGTGGTATGAAACCATCCATGATTTGCTTGAATTAAAAGTTAATTCAGGTGCCAAAATAACCAGGAACCTAAGGGTCACACGCTTAAAAGATCAGATGAAAAACAAAGTATGTATGGCTAGTTTTAAGTAGGCCACGATCATGACTCATACCGAAGGCAAGGCTGTCAATTAAGTAGGCCACGATCGTGGCTCATATCGTGACCGAAGGCTCGACAGATGTACATAAGTGAGTTCTTCACTTATATACAAGAGGTCTTACAAGTTCTTACACACTCAAGAGAAAGGATAAGGGGTCTAGAAGAGTTCTAGAAACAGAGAAAAGTGGTATTGAGTCTTCTTCATGTAATTTATACAATTGTTGCATAAATATAATTGCATGCAAGATATTCTTAATCTTTCTCTTCATTTGAACATCTACTTGAACTCATCAAGTTTGATGCTCTAACCACCCTTACACATTGCTTCTTCTTCCTCTTTGCGTGTTCTTAGATGATCAAAGAAGGATTTGGTGTTTGCTACAACCCTTATATATATATTCAAGATCCAAGTTCGCAGCTCTCCATTCAATCCCTAGCTTAGCGAAGCGAAGCGATCTTGTTCCAATAATGAATAAGGCTTCGATCTAGCACATTGATCTTTCTAATTTCCTAGGACTTTGTTCCACTTTCTATTGGTAATGATCAATTGACAAATGTAGGTTTCTGTCAATTCCAACCCAATCGATTGAGAAGGTTTTCAAATATGATGATGCCTGTATTTCTAAATTAGTATGAATCGTTAAAATCACCGGATGAAAGTATCATCAAGTTTGTCATTGATGCTAGTGACCCCTATCAATTCATAAGCAAAGTACTTAGTCTTAAAAGTAATAGTGTAATAGATCCTTTTCAAATTCCAATCACACAAGATGGTATAAGTGTTTAAATTTTATGTTCTTATGATCTGTCTAGGCATACATGTGTATTTTTGGATTTTCGGGGTAGTCATGTGGTCAGAATTTAGGTTCCAACACTTCCGCTTTATTGTCTGCATGTGAAGCATGAATCCATGGCACCCCAATAGATATAATATTTATTTCTTATATAGCTAAACCTATTATACTAACTTACCTTTGGTAGTTCTAATCAAATCAATTATCAGATTCTATATTAGATATAGAATGGTAAGATTTTGAAAGAATCAAAATTAATGATTTTAGGATATAATGCTTAGTTGAAGCATGTATTATCCAATAAGGTAGAGTTAAATCAGATAATTAAAAATTATGAGATATCCAAAAAGTTGGATATAATCTTACAAACCACATTGAACGAAATATGTGTTTTTCAATATATACTTACAGAAAAATGGTTCTAAAATTAAGTAATAGGGGCAAGATGAAATTTGAAACGTTCATATCTCATTGAAATACATCCAATTGAAACTAATACTTTTGTTGATAGATTTAATATATAGTTGAAAGTTTACGAGACATTGAAAGATTTATTTTCATAATGAATTCAAAGAGTTTGTTTGGATATAATTAGTATTCAATTAAAATTAATTGTAAATATAATTAAAAATTTAATTGAAATTAAAATTTTATTTCAATTAAATTATTAGAATGTATATAATATACTATAAATAGGCTTAAGCTTCAAAGGAACTAGTACTTCTTGCCTAACTTTCTTTATTACAGTTGTAGAGTTCTCTCAATACATGATGTGAATATTATTAGAAATTAGACATTTATGTGACTACGGTAATTGAGATGAGCTAATTTTTAAAATGGTTTAAGGTAAACAACAAGAAAAGAATATAGTTTTGGAATAAAATACGAATTATGATACATTTTTATTATATTTTGTGTTGATCATATTATAGAATTTTAAATGATATTAACTTTTGAAAAATCAAATAAAAAAAGTTTTATTATTATTCTACTTTGTACGAAATTGAATCCCAACTTAATTTTCCAATGATACACTAGTTATACAAGTTATTTGACAAGTACGAGAATTTTAATCAATTAATCTCATCTTGATTCAGTAGAAGATGATAGATAAAGACATCGTCATAAATAGCATAAATAACTACTGAAGTGCAAATTGCGGGAGATAAAGGTACAAGGATAATAAAATATAGATTTGCAAGAGAAAGAATTATGCAGTCTGTGGAAAACAACATTAAATGGTAACTTTTATCAAGGATCGGCAGTCGAAAGCATTATCTTGTATCTTTTTTTTTTTCAAAAATTATCTTGTACCATATCTGGGATACTGCTATCTGCGGATTTGACGTGGGGGAACAATTATTACTTTTATGCTTAATTAGAGATTTTGTTTATTTTATAAAATTCACGTAAATATATAAATAATATGTAATAAAATATGACAACAAACTATAATCATATTCTAGACGTTAATCTGTAAAAGTATATTCTAGACGTTAATCTGTAAAAGTATTGTGGGTGGGTCGCAGGTGTTCCTCTCGGAGTTGATAAGGTAGATATCATTCAGCAGCACTGTTATATAAATTTAGACCAATAGGGTTATGACATGCTTGATTAAACGTGAAGAGGAAGGCATGCACTGAAACTGCCAAGTTAAATGGGATTTCTCGTTGTTGTTGCTCGTTCTTTTTCTACTTGTACATTAAAATGTCTGTAACAGTTCTTGATTCCAAGGACACAAGAGTTTCAAATTCGAAGGAACACGCGCATCTGCGTAGGCTATGATTATGAGCCCATTTACAAAACTACGAGCCCAACTCTTCCGTTTCGGTTTCCTTTTCTCAACAACTGAGAAGAGTAACGGAAATGCTACCTTTTAGACTAACATAGAAATAGAATCACGAATCAGGTTCAACACTACAGTCACTTCCATCTATGCGTGTGGACATTGAAAAATTATGAAATTAGCCAATACTTCAATATACTGATATATCTTGGTGAACCCTTTGAATTGAAGATATCACGTTAGCAAGTCTTTGACACGAGACGCTAGCGCTAAGACTTAACGAAATAAAAGAAGGTAAGAATGAGCAACTCTGTCAAGCATTGATGAGCAACCATTGAATAGAATTTTATACATCAATACAATTCAGAGAGACACAGGGCGATTTCCAAGCTAATCATACGTAGCAGAAGAACTGCTCTCATGTTTCAAATGCTGTGGAGACTCTCAGTAACCAAAATCAAAACTCTGCTCTACGTACCAGTTGCCAGACAAAGAATTCTAAAGCTATCTAAAACCAGCGTGCAATTTGCCATTGTTAACTCTGCCACAACACAAACAGAAGACGCTAAAAGTTCCATAGAAATTTAACTGACATTGCCAATTTAAAGTTTCTTTTCCAGCAAGAAACCCGAAAGTTAGTGAAAAAAGAGACCAATTAACGCCAGCCAAATACCCACCAAAATCTCTATACTTGCGCCAACCTTGGGGCTACTTGAGAAGTCAATTTTGTACTTGGTAGACATATTAGCATGCAAAATCCCCCATTTTGGAACACCATGCTCCTTCTCCTCGTCCTCCTTATCAACCAACTCATAAATGTACACCTCTTGGGCACCTTCTTTTCTTAAAGGAGTCCCCAAACCAGACTTCAGGTGTGATATCAAACCCTTTATATAAATCTCAGCTAATACTGGCGTTGCGTCAACCTCGCCGGAGCTCGGCCAACCGGTCTCCGTAACAATCACCGGGATATTCTCGTGACCGGCCACTGCCAGGGACGTAATGACAGCATCGAGCATCATGTCGAAAAGGTTCCGGTACCTGACTCCAGTGACCAAATCGTCCCTGAAATTAAAGGGATGATCTTGGAACAAAGCAAAGACTAAGGGAATCTGTGAGTTGATCCTGTACAAGTCGTAAGGGTAAAGATTCACCAAGAAGGACGAATTTGTCTCTTCCAAGAACTGAAGCAACGGCGTGATCACGAGTTCATCAAGCGGCTCGCAGAACGTTGCAGAAGAAGGTGGAAACGGCGTGGTGACGAGGGTGGGGAAAGAGAAAGTGGTGGAGACGGATACTTTCTTGATGCCGAGGTCGCGTAGCGCCAAGTGGACGTTCCTGATTGCAGGGACGAGGAACTGGGAAAGGTGAGTGACGGCGTCGTTTCCGACGGAGATGAGGGAGATTTTGGAGCGAGGGTAGAAAGGGAGCAGGTGACCGTACAGCCACCGGAGAGCGAGGGAACGGTTGGCAGCGAGGGGAGGGAGAAGGATGTTTGGGATGGAGAGGAGGAGAGAGGTGTTGCTGAATGAGAATGATCGGATTAGTTTTGGGTCAGGGTTGGGGAGGCGGACCGAGTGGAGGCGAAGGGCGGAGATGGCGGAATCAATTCTGTCCGTCGACTGTGACTGTGAGGGATGGGGAGGGGCGTTGTAGGTGACTCCGATGACGGGAAGAGAAGCGACATTGGAGTAGAAGAGGAAGTTGAGAGCGATGAAGCAGAGGAGGACATTCATGGCTGCGACTTGCGAGAGAGGAAGAGTGGGGTCGGTGATAACTGTAACTGTTTGGGTTGCTCTTAAGTGGGTCCCTTCCCTTCTGGTTGCTAGCCGTTTGATTGTGAACAGCGCAAATCGGCTTGATCTTGCGATGGCGGGAAAGGGCGATTGACTTTGGTGGATTCCATTCAATCATTCCACGTCGAATGAGAGAGAAACTAGGGATAATCCGTTCCGTATTCGTGCTTCTCCAGTTTTCCGCTTCCTCCCAAGAATTCGTTCAATCCTGCTTCTTTTTCTTGCCTACGTTAACTTTAACTTGGTGGGATCCACATCCACTCGCGGTTAAAAATGATAAGGCAAGGCGTGAAGCCGACAAGATTATATTTCCATACCAGGATCAGCTGCCATCAAGCGGCATGTGGCATGATAAGTCGCATGGCATGGCATTGAATACAAATTTTGTGACACTTTAAATTGTCAATTTACCCTATAAATGAATTAGGCACAAGTTACACATTATGTGCCCCATTTGCCTTTCATTTTAAGATTAAGAAACCATATGCGATAAGACTACGTACACGGTTCGTTTGTTTTCTGTACGTGTCAAATTCCATGTCGTTTTGTTCATTATTTATTTTTCAAAAAGATTTCTATGTCATTTTATTAGAAAGCATTTTCTTAAATCGGGATAAAAACGACCCCGTATTTCTACTAATTAAATATAAGACTGCATGCAATAAAATTTTTCCAAATTTATACCGGATACTGTTGTGGATGAGATAAAATTAACCTCGTAAATCGTAAAGGAGTTGTCGTTGGACCAGACAAACCAAGTAGTAAAGTGCTCAAGGCTTGGACCCCAGTTGCTCCAGCTAAGAAGATATTTCTCTCTCTCATCTCTCTGCGCTCCGCACAATCCAATTGTTTATATTTTATAAACATAAATATCAAACTCCAGCTTTCTCTCTCTATAATCACTAATCATCGTCATCATCCACTTCGCAGCATCCGCTAGCGCCTAAAAGCACCCAATAATCGCTCCCGCTTCATGCCCTTTCTTTATAGTTAACCAAATTTTCTTCTTTGTTCATAGCTGACCTCTCTCACCTCGCTTTGCTTCTTCCACCTTCTCATTTCTTTCTTCTCCGTCGTTTTACTCTTCTTCTTTCAGATCGAAAGCCTCAGTCTTAGACTCAATCTCATCGAGGTACGCCTATATCTGCGAATGACTTCCCCATTTCTGGATCTCTGTATATTTACTAGTTGATCTGTTTTTGTTGCTTTATGTTTGCTTATGTTTGATAGGTTATGTGGGTTTGGCTTTTTTAGGTACCTGCATTTATTTGAAAGTGTCAGATCGGTTACATATGTTTGGGAAAGTTAAATCTATGTTTAGGAGATACCCTTTAAAGCACATTGAAAATGAAGATTTGCGCCATATATAAAGATTTCAAACTTCAATTCTTTTCTGTACCTTCATTCTCCATTAGATTAAAGCTTGCTTTTTGGAGCAACTGATGCTTATAAATGGGTTTGCTCTAAATCTGATCCGGGGTTATGTGATCGGTAGGTTGTGTTGAGGAGTTTACTTGTCAGATCCGAGGCACAAACTCGTACCTACTATGTCTTTTACGGGGACTCAACAGAAATGCAAAGCTTGCGAAAAGACTGTGTATCCTATGGAACTTCTATCGGCGGATGGTATTAATTATCACAAGTCTTGCTTCAAATGCTTTCACTGCAAAGGCACCTTAAAGGTAGCATCTTTATCTTTACCATTACTGATCCTGCTCTTTTATGGTCTTTTTGTGAATTTGGTTGAGTAGCTTAAGTATTGCGCAATTTAGGTTGTTGGAATGTATAAAATTAAGGGATTACACTTCGATCAAGCTACCAAGTTATGCGCTGATAGTTGTCTTCAGTAAATTGGTTAGGTTGAAAGCAGGAGTGTATTAATTTGGCTGTTCATTGTTTCTTTCTTGAGTAACAGATACTTGAATAACAGTTGTTGTTCATCCCAATTACGGAACTATTTATTTCTTGAATTGTTTGTATTTTATACCTTGGGTTATTAGAATCATATCGCTATCAGATTGCTGCTGACTTCAACAAATGATTTTTTAACTTTCAGCTAAGCAATTATTCTTCCATGGAAGGTGTACTGTACTGTAAACCTCATTTTGAGCAGTTGTTTAAGGAGACCGGTAGTTTCAACAAAAACTTCCAGTCCCGTAAGTCTCTTATTTTTGTCAACATAAATTTCTATGTTCAATTTTTCTATAATTAAACTTTAGGCCTTCAATTATCTAATAATTTCATTTTTCAACAGCTGCAAAATCAGCTGAGAAGTTGACTCCTGAGCTGGTGCGGTTCCTTATTATGACGTACTTATTTGACATATATTTTGATTTTAAAGTTCTATTATAATTTGTTTTCTAAGTTAGTGGGGAGGCCTTTAACTCTCAATAGCTTGTACTGGTTTCAGACAAGGTCACCCAGCAAAGCTGCTAGCATGTTCTCTGGAACACAAGAAAAATGTGCAACTTGTGGCAAAACTGCTTATCCATTGGAGAAGGTAAATTTTCATGATATACTGGTTCATTATCATTTAATATTATGATCTGATTAGCTTCTCCAGATTCTTTTGAATGCCTGAACCAGTTAAGTTTCGTGTCCGATTTGGATCTTAATGGTACAAACTGAGAGTAATGGGAAGATTTGTTAACTTAATCTTTTGACTAAAAAAGTCACGTTAAAGTCAAAATGTGGGGCAGCAAAGAGCATTTGTCTCAACTGGATGAAGAAACATATGATTGAGTGCATCGCATTCTATATGGATTAATTTTATCCCAAGTAATACTGTTTTGCTTAATGCTGCAAGACAAATTGGCAAGGGAAATTTGGTTATAAATGAAAGATATCACAAATGGTTAGTAGAATGGATTGACAAGTCATGTTGATAGCTACATCTGGCATGAATGGAACATTAAGCAAAGCAGGAGTGCTTCATAAGCATGTTCTGGTCTGATTAGTTCGTTGTAAGTTTGGTCAATTGTGCTGTATGTATTGTATCTACGTTAACATGGTCTAGGTTGGAAGGTTATACAATGGTAATAAGAACTGAGGAAGTTGCTTTAGCTGGGGATAATTTTCGTGAAATTTTTTTGTCTATTGGTTTGGAGGACAAAATTTGGCCGGTCAGACATACTTAAGCTCTATTGAATGACGCTGGGAACCACCAGAAATTTTTGCTTTTCTCCAGCCCCTCATGTTTAATAAGTTTCAAATCAATTAGATAAACAGACATGACCCAGTATAGAGCTAAATAAATGGTCAAACTTGTACATTTGTCTTCTTGTACTTGTACTCTCCTTGAGGTTCACTTGTTTATCTGCAGGTGACAGTGGAGAGCCAAGCTTATCACAAATCATGCTTCAAGTGCTCACATGGTGGATGTGCCATATCCCCGTCAAATTATGCAGCCCTGGAGGGTGTGTTGTATTGCAAACATCATTTCTCCCAACTCTTTAAGGAGAAGGGGAGCTACAATCACCTTATCAAGTCCGCATCAATGAAGCGTGCTGCTACCGCTGCTGCTGCCGCCGCCGCCGTGCCCGAAGCCTGATCGTCCTATCCTAAAACGTTTCATGTCTATTTGTGTGGTTGGCTTTATGTGTTTCTTTTAAGGTGTGTTTTCTTCCCCCCTTCCCCTCTGCCAACTAAATTGGCGTAACTTGATTCTCCCCACCTTTTATGCTTTTTGTCATATGTTGTGTTTGATTGATAGAACGTGATGACAATGCACATTCTTGGCAACTGTAAAATTCCATCTGGAGCATCAAACTTGGGTGCTATTGGTGCCCCCGCCATTAATTTTATCCGGTTCTTGAAAGGGCATAGTGTTGTTGTGTATGTATCCGAATGCCTATCTTTTTTACTTTTGGGGCCTATTTTCTTTGTCGAAATTCTCATGTGAATTTTGTTAGACGGGAAAGGGCTTTGCAGTAGTTCTCGGAATTCATGCAATGTCAAGCCCAAGTTGCTGGATCTATTTGACGGTTGGAAAATCAAATTTCCACACGTAGAATGAAATACATAGACACAATGGCAGATTCATAGTCATAAAATAGTAATTTTGTATGGTAATATTGAATCATGACGCTACCGGCAGTCGAATTTTCGAGTTTCACGAACAGTTTAGCAATCTTTTTTCTTTTTCTAGGTTGAAAGTAAACAAAAAACTAAAAAAATCGCCGGTATGAGAATTTTCAACAGTTGTTTTAAATTTGTGATCGCTTCCTTTGAATTTGTGTTCGCTTCCTTTCTGTTAAGAAGCACGTGTACGTGATGACTGACAGACCTTTTCTCCGTCATACGAGACGTGGCTTATTTTTATTGTCAAGTAAGTTGATTATGATGGTACACGCGGGCCTAAGTCACCTACAAAGTAGAAACATCCGTTTTGCCACCGTAACAAACTATGCCGCCATTTGAAGTGTGTCTATGACTTACGAAGTGGCTCAAGTCCAAAACTAAGCCACTTTCAACTTTCAACTGCGAGCCAAAAATATGTCGAATTCCTTGACAAGTCTCCATGATCATCTACTCAAGTAAGCTCCTTCTGAAACATCTATATATATATATATATATATGAAATCAGTTTAAATGCTATTCTCAAATTTGTGATAGTCTTTACAACTTGCAGGTTAAGAGGGTTACTACTGGAGGATCTCTCCAGAACACACTACACACCACCCGAAGGCTCCGCCATCTCTGTGAAATCCCTACTCCAATCTCTTCTCTCCAATGGGAACCCTAACCCTAACGTCTCTGAGAAGCAGCTCCAATATTCAATCAAGGATTTTGGTCTAGCATGTGCGTTGTTGGCTTCCTCTCGCTCCTCAACTCACGAACTACTGTCCTGGATCCCCGAGGGCCTGTGCGTTTCGGCGAAATCTGCTTTCTCCGACCTCTCCAGGGCTTATTGTGCCAGTGGTTTGGGAACTGAGGAGCTTTCGGGATTGGAGTGTGGGTTAGTGAGTGAAGAAAAGAGATTGGTGGTGGAATTGATGCCTGAAGTGTTGCCGCTGTTGAAAGATAGGGTTAAGGAGAGTTCGATTGATAAGAGTGTTGATAGTGATGAGGTCTCCGCCGCAACTGCTAGGGTTCCTGTTGGATACGCGATTTTGGCTGCTTATCAGTTCAGATGGTTCGTTACTCAGGTTTGACGCCTTTTTCTTTTTTTACTCTCACATCTGCATAAGTTTTGTTGCTAGTTTAGGGAAATAGAGATTTCATATTTGTGTATTTTGTAGGTCGAGTATCCATATTTGGGAAAATTGTGTACTCTGGTGATTCCTTGTGGATTGACTGCACTTGATCATTGGTCTCAGGAGGTCAAAGTATGTTCTTCCTTGAACTATCTTCCCTTTTCTCATCATATGTGATTGATAACACTTGATCATTGGTGTATTGTGCTCTTTTCTGTTTCTTGGTTATAGGGGCAGGGTATGATTAGCTTCATACATCTAGGGAAAAATGTTAACGCTGCCGAGCTTGTTATGTATGGAGATGTGATTCTTGATGCTTGTTGCCAGAATATTGCCTCATCTGATGAGATTTGGCCTTATGTAGTTGAGATGTCGGTGTTACTTGTGAGTTGTATCCAGCGAGGTAATCCACGTAGCCAGTGGTATGCATCCTACCTTTGGGAAACGCAAGTTATGTGGATATGATAGTTTTGAACTGCATATTCACAATATGTTATTAAGTGTTGTTCATAATCTTTTCTTTCTGGTCTCTTACATTTTTGTATAGGTTTGAGAGGATGCTGACTGAGATGCTTGGTCATTTAGAGCGTCAACCAAGGAATAAGGATCGATGCATCGCATGGCTTAAATATATTGAACCACTTCTCTGTGAGGTTGGGGTCTTTTTGTTGGCACATTTTAGGCAGATGTTCCCTCTTTTCTTTCAGTGGATGCATGCTGATGATGATCAAACAGTTTTACTGGTGAGTGCAAGTTGTCCAACATGTGTTAATTTTCAAAGAGTTGGTGGTTCTATCATATTCTCACTATGTAGACTCAAGATGTGCTTTATGAATGAAAGTTCGTAAAATAAAATTGTTACTAAAATCTCCTTTGGGTAACAATTTCATAAAGAACGAAAAATGCCATTCACTGTTTAGGGGAGCATTTTATCTGTTTATGAGCTTGTTTTGCTCAAAATTTTTGTGGACCCTTGCAATGAATGCTAAAGTATATTGGATGCTGATCGTTTTACTCTTCTGCAGGTTCTTAAACAAATTCGGACAGTTATAAAGTTAACATGGATAAGGAACACACCACATGTTGAGAGGTGAACCAAATTATAATCTATCAACCCCATTTGTAAATTAAATGTCAATATACAACTCGTTGATTATGAAAGTATGTTGAACGATGTTCACTGACTTCCGATTGTCAGTCAATATTCAGAAAAATTGAAAACCTTTTTTTTAATGATGTTTCTTCAGAAATAAAATTTTTGAGAAATTTCTTCAGAAGTAAAATTGATGATCGAGGATTTCGTGTAAAATCCATATCCTCTTGTTTCTTGTGGAACCACTTGCTGTATGAATGATCCTGAAGTTGCAGCTCCGAACCTATTCTGTTGCTGATCTTTCATGTGATTCCCTTCGTCAAGCATGTATTGTCAGGATTAAATTTTAGCATCTTTGGCTGCAGATTGGTCGATGAACTTGTTATGCTGTACAAGGAAGCAGCATTAAGAATAGCTCGTGAAGAAATTAGAACAACAATTCTTGAGATATTGTTATTGATCCAGCGGTAAAGATTGATAGTTATTGTCTTCGTTGCCTTGTGTAATTTTTTGTTCTTTGAAGTCATATTTTTGGCTAAAAATCTGCTGTCTTATATGATATTATCGCAAGATGCAAGGGCCCCCAATTTGAAGCATGCTGGGATAAGTACAAGGATGATCTGAATTTGGTCACTCTAAATTCGTCTTTAAGCAGAAATATGTTGACCAATGGCTGTCTATAGTTAGAAGAGACTCAGAGTGTTAAAGTGCCTTGACATTCTACAGTTAGGAGAGACTCAGTGTTACAGTGCCTTGACATTCTACAGTTAGGAGAGACTCGGTGTTACAGTGCAAAATTTCTTTGATGTGGAACTCTCGCTGAACGCTATTAAGAACTCCATAAGATTATAATTTGGCTGTTGTTGCTCTGTTTTGTAACCGATGGTGTATTGTACCTTTCTTTTTAGTGATGTATGGGTATGGGCTTTGGGCAACGGGGCAAACATCACTGACAGCTTTTTATCGTCTATGGCTTGTGGGTTTTACCATCTTTTACTGCGGCTAGTGCTGGAGTTTGTAAGGCTCGCGTAGCTAAGCATTCCGGAACAGGATTTAAATTGTTTAACGTCAAACGTTTTGATACTTGAAAGCCACACGCATGGACTAATGCCAGGGGAGTTCCACTCGGTGCAAAGATAAAAGGTCATCCATATCTCATGTGAAAAGGCGACGTGCCTTGAAATTAGAGGAACACGGTTTGGTTTTAGTTTTAGTTTTGATCTTACGTTGCCTTTATTCTTAAAATTGTATTTGAGTGGAGTATCGTATGAGGTAGTTGTGACCGGAGTTAGTGTAGGCGGGAAAAGCTGTTACTGGTTCGTTTGCAATTTTATTAATGGCTGTTCTGTAATTATTGCTTAATTTTCTGTTTCTTCTTTGTGTGTATATAGCGTGATAGTTAACGATTTGCACAGACAAAATACTCCGAAAATAAAAACTGGGCTTTGTTCGGGTATTAAAGCTTTGGATAATTAGCCCTTATTTGTTTTGGGGTCTCGGAACGGACAGAATTTAAAACAAAATTGGATTGTCAAATGATGTATTTTCATCGGTTTACTGACTGAAAGTAAGCAAAATATAACATTTCCAGTTTTGTCAATATTGCTGGTTGTGCTATCCTTTAACTAAATGCTATGTATGACTGAAAGTAAACAAGATACGTATGGCTCTATATGAATGTGTAATTTTGGAGGTATTCCTTGAAATGTGTTGGTTGAATACTATATGTTTGTTTTATTGACTACTGAAGATCATTGTGTATGATTCATATATATAAGGATATATATTCGTCAAGGTGGAGCCTATAGTTTATAGCTCATACATACAGTCATACAATTTTGGAATTTCTAGAAGGAAACAATTGATTCTTGGATGTTTTCTTGGGTGAATCTTAACCTAGGAGTATGTTCTTTTTCAAAAATCAGAGGTGAAAGTAAATGCTGCTAAAGACACCAACATGTTGGTGTGCAAGTTTTTTTAAGGAAGACATGATTTATAACACGAGCATGATTTAGGCTCACAATGGCAATATCTAACTTAATCTGAAAATAAGTTTTTGGTAAATTTCAAACTTTGAAAGGATTTTAGACATTAGAATAATGTTTAAGTTACGTTCAAGTTGTTAATGGGGTAAATTGTATGACCTTATACAAGTTAAAGAGTTTACAATTAACTATACTAGTATAAGCATAATCTATACATAAGAAATCTTTATTAATTGAGTTATTGACTAATATACTAGAATCAAGGCTCTTGACACTCATGAACTTACGTTTATACTAGTAAATACACCCAATTGGTTGAAACTCGTTAAAATATTTTAATTTGTTTATTTCTTTCATACAATTCGACCCTTATTGAATGTACCTTAATTCTTAATAAGTAGTACTAGGCATCATTGATGCGATAATGAGTTTGATTGTAAGATTTAACGGGAAAAAATTTAATGGAACTAAGAATTTTAAAATTTGGCCGATAGTGAAAGATTTGCTGGCATAATAAGGCAAGTTAAAGGAGTTCTAGGAGAATAAGCCAAAAGATATAAATTAACTCGAGCAGGGCAATGTACAAGTCGAGCCTCAAACCGACTTGAATATTTTATTTAAGAAAAAAGAAAAATGACATCGGTTTTACGGCAAAGTGAAATTGTTTTATGTTGCTAGGCTCGAGTAGACCAAACCCGAGCCCGACCTGAGGCTCAATCACTCAGGTCAGAACTTGGCCTGAGGACTGACTGGGCCGACATAATAGGACCTGGGCCTTTTTGTTCATCCCTAAACTCAATTGGAAAAGGCTATACACGAGTAGTTGAAACCATTATATTATGTTCAAAGTTATGAATACCGTACCGAGCTCGGTATCGGATTGAGTTCTGGAACGGAACTGTACCGGTACCGGACAGTACCGGATACCGTTTAGGATATTTTTTAAAATTTATAAAATAGTCCCTAAAATTTTTAAAATTTACAAAATAGTCCATATTGATATATTGTACAGTTGTAGTGTA
>JAOTAY010000191.1:13967166-13981680 GCA_025629805.1 Erythroxylum baracoense
GCAAAAGCTTGATCACTCTATTATTTTGACCGGTGTCTCTGTATTAAATAAACTTCTTGGTCATGAAATTTATAGCTCTCACATGCAACTTGGTGGACCAAAAATAAGGGCAACCGATGGGAGTTATTCACCTTACTGTGTCAGATGATCTTGAACGTGTATCGGCCATTTTGAAGTGGCTAAGCTGTATACCTCACCCAAATGCGTGGTGCACTTCCTGTTGTTAGTTCCTTGGATCCCCCAGAAAGGCTTGTAGACTACTTACCACAAAAATTGTGTTGCTATTTCTGGCATTCTCAATGGTAATGGGAAATGGCTTGGTGGTATTTTTGACAAGGATAGCTTTGTTGAGACATTGGAAGGGTGGGCAAAGATAGTTGTGACTGGACGGCTAAACCTAGGTGGAAATCTTGTAGGCATAGTTGCTGTTGAAACATAGACTGTCATGCAAGTTATCCCTGCTGACCCAGGACAACTTAATTCTCATGAGAGGGTTCTCCCTCAGGTTGGGCAAGGATGTGTTGATAAGAAAAATGAAGAATAGAAGAAGGAAGGAGAGAAGGAGGAAGAGAAGAGTCCAGAAAAGAAGAGAGAAGAGCAGAGAGCTACAGAGAGAGAGAGAGATACACACACATCAGCTAATCTATATCTATTGTGATAGAAACAGTTACAACTTTTTATACAAGTTGTGTAACAGCTATAGTATTTTTATACATAACAGGATAGTTTCCTGATTCTGCCACCAAAACAGCACAAGCCATATTGGATTTTAATAAAGAAGAGCTTTCGCTTTTCATTCTTGCCAACTGGAGATGCTTTTCTGATGGGCAGAGACACCTTTTTGAAGGTAGCCTCCAGGCAAGTTCAACCATAGTTGAGAACCTTAGAAACATACAAACAACCTGTTTTTGTGTACATCCCCATGATGGATGAGCATCGTGGTGAGGCATGGGTTGTGATTGATAGTCGGATTAATTCAGATCATATTGAAATGTATGCTGATAGAACAGCTAGCGGCAACGTCCTTGAGCCTGAAGGAATGATTGAGATCAAAATCAGGACAAAAGAACTGTTGGATTGTATGGGTAGGCTTGATAAACAACTTATCAATCTCAAGGCACAGCTTTAAGAAGTCAGTAATAGTGGAAATTATGGAACACGTGAATCATTACAACAACAAATAAAAGCTTGTGAAAGGCAGCTTATTCTAGTGTATACTCAGATAGCCACCAAATTTGCTTAGCTTCATGATTCCTTCCTGAGGATGGCTGCTAAAGGGGTGATTAAAGAAGTGGTGGATTGTAGTAGATCCCGTTCAATCTTCTACAGAAGGTTACATAAAAGAAATGCCGAGGTTTCACTAGTGTAGAATATGAAAGATGCATCTTGTGATCAATTGTCACATAAATCTGCAACAGACTTGATGAAGAAGTGGTTTTTGAGCTCCAATATTGGCGGGGGCAGGGAAGAAGCTTGGCTGGATGATGAGGCTTTCTTTGCATGGAAAGAAGACTCGAGAAATTACGAAGAAAAGCTATAGGAATTGCGGGTCCAGAAGGTATTGCTTCAACTCGCCAGTATTGCTGTATCTGCTTCAGGCTTGAAAGCTCTACCGCAGGATCTTGTTGCCCAAGGTAAATGGTAATGATTTTTGCTTTTTGTTTACAACAAATACTTTTTTTATCATCCATAAGAACTTCACTGGTTAATGCAGGTGGAGGCGTCAAGCAAAGGCCAATTGATTGATGAACTCCGTAAGGTGCTCAGCTAAAATACCAGTAAATATATTCACCCTTGTTGGAAATAGAAGAAGATGCATTTTTCATGGTGGACTAGACTTCACTGTAAATTGTAGGAGGAAGACGACAGGTCAAGTCACCTCCATAAATTGGAAATCTACTTTTTTACGGCTAAAAGTAGGGAAATAAGTAAGGTTGGCAAATGAAAAGATGGTGAATCATAACTTTTGCTTGTTATTGATAATTTTTGTGATAATATTTAAAGATGTAACAACCATAACCCTTTTTAAATAGTAAACATACCAAGCATTTTGTCATTACAACTTTGGCTTCTCATTTATTGTGTTGTATGAAGCAAGGAATGAATGAGAAAATAAATACGTCTCTATTCTTGGTCATTTTTTCGTTTCTCTTTCTCCTGTTCCTTCATCTCTTATTCCTGTGCCTGCAACTGCAGTTGTAGCTTCTTTTCCTTCTTTTGTTCTCGCTTTCTCTTCTCTCATTTTCATTCCTCTTTCTCCTTTTGCTTGGCCTTTTTTTCATCTGTTTTCTTTCAGTTCTTCATAGGCCGTTGGTCAATTCTACTTTGATTTTCGTATTTCACACGTCCTCAAGATACACGTAATATGTACATATATGTATACAAACACACACAAATGAAGCCTTTGAACACTTCTTCAAGCATGGAAATATACAGCCGGCCAGCCATATACATGAATCCATGTATCAATGTCATTCTTTTATTTTTATCACTACTATTCGTTCATTCATTAGCCAACCACAGCAAGGCATATATACAAATAAAGGTGGACTTCATCAAAGTCCATTGCACCATTGTACTTAAAAGGCAAGGCAACCCATTACTTGATTTCCTTTGTTCTGGTCCAATGCACCATTGGACAGAAGCATCATCATAGTATATATTATTGAAATCTTTTCCTCTCTACTCTCGTTAACAAAGCCAATGGACCACCGTAGCAGAATTCTTTTGATTTCATGTTTGCGGAAGAAATTCACAACTTTCTTTTTGACGGGAAAGGAAGAGATCATAGCATCGTTTATGTTGTAATTGAAATGCATCTATTTACCAATACAAAATTTGCCAAAAATGTTGGATAAAACCTCTTCAGAGATGCCTTCTCCACTTATCTGGCCAAGGGCCAATGCAGCTTCCCTCAAATCAATTGTCCAGAAGTCCAGAGGCATTTCCTCTTGTATTGATGATTTCAACCTCGAAAAGGCCTCCTTGGTGCGCACAAGCTGCTCATATTGTCTCTGATTCACAGTCCATTTCTGCCCTCCTGAAGGGATTTTGTTCAGACCCACAATCTCTGAAATTGCCATATCTAAGTCTTGGATTCCTTGACCACTGATAGCACAAGTGAAAACAAGCTTGCTGAAGGAGTGTCGGTACCTATCCAGCCAATCCATGCCAAAAGATGGAGAACAGTCTATTTTGTTAATTACAAGCATTATTGGTACCAGTCTGGATATTCAACTAGCTCGAAACAATTATCTTTATGTGTTCATCTTGATTACAATTCTCATAATGACATTTATCTTTCTTAGACTTCTTTTGATCCTTTTTCTGGTTGACTGACTTTGTGCTTCTGTGACAAGTGTTCCCATTTCTATTTCCCATTTAAAACTTTGTAGAACCTATCTTTGAGTTTCTATTATTGGTACCATAGAATAAGTTTAGTTAGGATCCTCTAAGAATTGATTTCTCACTTGAACATACCCCTTATAAAGTCCCATCAAGATTTGCAGCATTCTATTCCTTCTCTTTACTTATTCAATCTGATTAGCTGCTCCATAATCACATTGTGGATGAGGATCTAATTAGCTGTAATTTGTTCAATTTTTTGTAATAATGTGTTATATTTTGAGTCACCTTGTGTGAGAAAAGTTATGATAAGGGTACATTACTTTCTCCAAATCTATCAGATATTTTATCTCAAAGTTCCTAAGAGCATGTGATACAGATAAATGCCTCTACCAGATCCTTTGAAATTGAAGTTAGTATACAAGGAAGTCATCATGTGATTTGTTCATTGCTCAGACATCTTAATCTTGCCATCAACAACTCCTAAGTTATTCTTAGCTTGCAAAGCTATTCTAAGGCTATATTTAGTTAGACGTAAGATTTGTAATAAAATGAATTGATTTATAATGGAATGAAATGTAAATCGATGTACTATTAGAAAATTGTTGTTTGAGAGGGATGAAAAAGATCATAATATAATATAGTGAAATGTTGTTTGGAAGATTGATGGAATGAAATGCAATGTATGTATAATAATAATGAATGACTATTCTACGCTTGATAGAATGAGATGTATTGTCTTGCTGCTTGTTATTAAAGTTTAGGGTATAATTGGTATTATAAAAGATTGTTGAGGGAATATTAGATAGTACATATTTATCATTTTACATTCCATTTTAAACTCCCCAAATCAGAGGTAACTTATTTTTATTGTTTAAGATAAAATAGGAATTAATGTGAAACTCTCTTTTCTATCTTATTCCATTCCATTATACATTCTCCTTCTAAATGATGAAATAATATTACATTTTATTCCTTTTCGTTACTGGTCACCCTATTAAACATAGCCTAACATTCCTACTCCTTGCAGTTTTGACATTGTTGTTTCATTTTATGTTTCTTCTTTGTATTAACGTACTCGGAATGTAAATATCAAGAGTTGAGGTGAACTTTTGTTCAATTAGGCCGTCAAACGATCACCTAGATTGAATCCAGCAAGGCTAAGGTGAGGGACATTGGCCAACTTACATTTGAGGCGGAGAGAGTGTCTAGCTCAACAACCGAGTTGAGAAAACGAGAGGACGTTCCAAGCTCACGGGGTAGCAGAAATTAGATAATCAGTAATAAAAGAGCCATTGCTAATGCATCAAAATAATACAACATACATTCTCGCTTTCTCAAAAAATTATGACTAAGTTCCACGGAACTCCATAACAATCCATTTTTCATAAAACAAGAAAACAAAACACCATATTAATTTTAAGGTTTCTTCTTTGTCCATTAATTAATCAATATGACAAATGTTAACAACAAACCGATCGTATGGATTCTGAATTCTGCAATTTTTTCCTGGAAAAAAAATAGAAATGATGAAATGATAATCCGTTACAACCCCAAGCTGGGATGGGAACAGTAGAGATAAAATCAGTCACTTATTTCCTACTTCTGGCTATTTCTGCAGTTGTTGCTGATACAGATGGAAACCAAACTCTGGGGGTTTCCAGATCAAAAAATAGAATTCTGGGGGCTCAAAATCCCTCAAGCACCAACAACGGCCGAAGCTTGCCCCAAAGAAGGATGCCGTTGCCCCGGTGCTAAGGAACAAGACCGTATGGGATACAATCTTCCTGTTTCCCGGAAATAACTGTTCACTTGCTTCTTTTCTTGGCTTCACTATAGAGGATGACTCCAAAAACTGTAAGGGCATAACCAAGCATTCCAGTGACAGATACCGGATTTCTGAAAATCAAGATTGAAACAACAACAGCCACAGCCCCTTTTGCATTCCCTAGAACCTGGAAGATCAAGTACTCTTTTTAATGTCTTGGAAATGAGCAGAAATAAATGGAACAAGAAAAGGAAATGGTTTCTAAGCGCATCAAGAGACAAATCAGCAAGCCAGGGTTCGAGAGCCTCAAAACTTTGAAACTCACTTTCTTCCAATGAGCAAATTACCCAAAGCCCCTTTCCACGTCTATCAGAATAAAGGCATATACTTCGAAAGCAAAGAGTGTTGAAGAATAGTGCAACCTCACAACTACCAACCCCAAGGCTTAGATGACTTACAGGGCTTCTAAAGTAAATTTTAGAAGTACCATCACAATCAGCAACATAAGATCGATTATCCTGTATTCCTAGCACATCTTCAAGTTAAACATCTCCATTCTATGACCTGACCTTCATCTCTACCGACAATAGAATTGCCTCTTTACCAATAAAATCTATAAAATAGGCAGTAAAGTGCAAAATCATTTGATCCACTAATTTTATTGCCTAAAAATTGTCAGGAAACACCCACTAAGAAGTGCACGGCAGAAAAAATGCCCGAAAATTCAAAAATCATTTACATTCATGTGGTTATACACAGCATATTTGACTAAGATATGGCACCTTGACGCATCAGTTCCCTATTATTAGTTAGTAGAGAACCTTGTTTCCATTAAGTTCACAATAAGCATATATATAAGTAGTTTAGAACAACACAAGAGTAGAAAACAGCAAAGTAAACAAACCCATAAGCAAGGTATCTCATACCTGGAGAGTCAGAGCACTGGTGTGTTTTGTGACCAAAAAATTGGTCAAATTTACAAAGTATGCCAGTGATGAGTTGAACAGCAGGTACCAGATGATCTTGATGTCATCTCTGGCGAGAGCCAGAGTGATCCCAACAACATTATCCTCCATAAGAAGGGTAGCAGGAAGTAAAAATACGACAGCAATTGGAGCCATGTACAGAAGAAGGTTCATAGAATTCAGCTTCTCCCTTTAAGCAGGGAAAAGAAAGCATCAGTATTCATTTCCACATTCATAATGACTAAAATAACTTACTGGTTTACTTTCAAAACAAGGAATTTGATTCAGAAATCAACTAAAAATCAGCCTTACCCCTCGGAGGAAAGTAAAATCCCTTGTAGCACTGATTTGAGTGCCCTTGCAGCTGTGGCAGCAACACACATTATAAACCCAAATAGATGGAAACTCGGTTCACCCTACATCATATGAAAAGATAAAACAACATTAGATGAGCAGTAAAGGAAATAATTTCAGCTATAAGAATACTGGAGCTACCAACTAACAAAGCACAATCTACGATGTTAATATTTTTGTTGCGGTATAAAGTATATTCCTAACTTTACGTTAGGATTTTTTTCACCCTACACTACATGAAATTGACATCATTAAAAAAGCCGTCTCTTCGGATCAATCACGTAAAATTACACATAAAAACGACCGTAATGAGTATATACTACAGGTCAATTCCAGGAGATAGCACCACTCAATCTATTCTATAAGAAGACCATTTCATGTAAAATTAAAACAATCCAATGAAAGGGAACACAAAATTGAGCACGGCTGACATCAACAAAACTAAAATGAATGAACCATATAGAAAAATTGTTAAATCCCTAAATCATAGAAATCATAAAAAAACATACCCCACTTGCAATAATAACACCGGTAACGACAGGAATCAAGGTAACATAGGTCAACCAGGCCTCTCTCTTGAGAGTCATCAAATAAGCAAAAACCGCAGTGAAAAACGGCGTCGTGGCACCAATGGCCTGGTTAAAGGACACAGGCAAAAACCTCAAGGAGATGTTACCAAACACAACCGACACGCAGAAGACGAGACTCAAGGCCGTGATCTTGAAGAATTGTTCTCGGGAGCGGATGGTCTGCATGGGGACCATCTTCATCCAAGCAATAGCCACGTAGCTGAGCAAACTACAAGCCGTCATGTGGCACATGGTCAAGAAGATCGGGTACTTGAACCCGTAATTGCTCAACAAGTACTTATTCAGCAGCAGCACTCCTATGTTCGACGAGTACCACGCCGTAACTAGCCCGATTGTGAACAGCCGGGACGTGTTCTTCATCGTGGTTTTTTTCTCTCTTCCGGCAAGGATCTGAATTTAATATTAACGGCGGAGATTGAGATTGAGGGGATTCTTCCCGAAAACGCCTGGGGGTTGCGGATTAGGTGCGGTTAGGCGCAGTGAATTGGTATGGATCTACGAAAAGAGAGAGCGCGTGATTGTTATCAGACCGATCTCCCATGGATCTGTGACATAATAATTAAATTGAGATACGTGTAGATTTGTAAGGATTCGACGGAATGCGGGTCTCTATATGAACAGAGAGAGAAGAGAAGCAGAGGATTAGAAAGTGTAGCGCCGGCTGTGGCGGTGGCGGTGGCTGTGGCGGAGACGATGATGGTGGGTGGTGGAAAGCGCGTGGTGGTGGCGTTTTAATTTTTGGGTTTCCGTTTTATGTTCGTTTCTCTCTCTCTCTTAATGTCTGTATGTACGAGAGGGTCTGAGTATTTATTTACGGAATTTCAGGCAGGTGCTGCATTTTAATTTTAATAATAGTTTTGACTTCTCACGCCAGGTGTCGTTTTTACGCATTTAACATCAAATATTAAATTTAAATGATTTTCAAAATTTATAAGTAAAAAATAGACTTTATTAAATCATTTTCGCCGACAAATAATTAGTGAAGTGGTTAAATGAACGGATGTCTATGTAATTAGAAATGAGCTAATATTTTAAGATCAAACTTTTTTACCTATTTTTATAATGTTTTATTAAATCTTATTTATATATTTACGTAATTTAATAAAATAAAATAAATATAATAAAATATTTGATGGAAATATTTTAGAGCGTACGCTACAGGCAAAAGCGGTTACTTTTTAGTTAGTTAAAAACATAAGTGGTGGGACCTAGACTCAATCATCATTTTACCAGTCCTGGGCTCGGCCTAGGAAATACTAAAATACAACTCGGTTGAGCGTGATGAGCTAGGTCATTGCAGAACCAAACTGTGGACTGCTTAGTTGGCTATCAACGTTGTATTTATGGCTATAGTTAACGTCGGAGAGGACGTTTCACGTTTGAAGCTTACTTGTCAACTAATTTTGGCAATTAACAGGTAGAATATGATTGCATTGCAGATCACCCAGCAATTCACGTTGTTTTACATATATATTTTAATTGCCTAAAATAAAGCACGCAACTTCCTCGTACTTCAAGCCCGGGTTGTGACGTGATGTGATGTATTTGGGGTCAACTTCGGTTGAGTTGAGAAGGTGAAAGAGTTCAAGATCCAAAATACCATTCCTTTATCAAAACTCTACCCCACTTCAATTACGCATGAGCGTGATTTGTTTTCAAAAGCACCCGTATGCTCCCAAAACATCTCTCCCTGTACCTGCAAAGGTGAACTTCAAAATGCCACCCCTCTTTATATCTTTTCTCCCACCAAAGCCACCAAAGTGACAACCAAACGAGATGTACACAAAGTTAATATACATTAGCCCCCGTAGGACATTAGTTCATAAAACGTATAGATTCATAAAACGCTGGGTTTGCCTCTACTGTCTCTAGTTTTTTTTTTTTTTTATTTCGTTGGCTCATAATGGCTGTTATTTAATGAACAAACACGCAAATGGTCAGGCCGGGACGTTCTGGGATGCACGTATACAAGATCCTATAAGAATAGGATCATGCCAAAAGAAAACGGAAATCTATACTTGAGAAGTCCAATCATCTATAATTCAATAAGAAAATGGCAAGCTGAATTTTGTGATTAGTCAAAATTGATGTTCATACAGTCTTTAAGTAGACAAAAAACAACTCTTACGAAAAGAACACACAATACTTAGCATAGAGAAAACGAGTAAAAAATGCAGATTGCTTCATGACTTCAACGAACTCAATCTGCCACCTACAATGCCTGAAAAGTGACAAGGATTTACATATATATGGATTAAGAAAAGAATATAATCATTACAAGATTTGAAAGATAACTAAAACTACAATGTCCAAAACCCAAACTAGTGACAACGGAACAGGACATCTAAAGCAACAAGATAAGATTATTGTTTTCTATTTAAACACTTCACGAGAAGACAAGCAACTAACAGCAGGATCACGGCTGTATCAACAGTCAAATGAATGCACAATAAGAAAATTCTGCAACAAATCAGCCATATATACCAGACAACACCCCTGAAATAAACCATAAAGGCTTCATATTAAACCAGGGTCTCACTAGGAAAAATCTCAAAAAAAAAACGAATAGAAAAATCCAACGTCATGATAGCCATAACACGCCCCCAAAATATCTCCAAGAGATATGGTTAAGCAACGAAACTAGCCAAAATTAACAGAAAAAAGGAAAAGTTCAATAAATGCATGAGAAGCATCACAGATGGGATTAAAGTACCTTATATGTTACTGGGGTACATGAAGACTCGGACCCTAGCTCCCTGCAGATGAAATAAGACATATTCAACAACAAGAACAACAACAAACTTTGATACAGCAATCAAAAAACAGGTTTTACTCCATTACCATGGACTTTGGAGGCAGATTGGACTTGAACTTGGCTCGAACAACACCACTGTTACCATGAGGTCTGGTGACCTTGCCCCAAATGCAACGATAATGTGATCCATTCTTCTTCACCTTGGCCTTGTAAATATAAGCCAAGCGCTTCCCAGCATACCATGCAACGTCATCCTTGGTATTCACTCCCTCAATCTGGAGAAGTGAAGTGTTTGGATATTGGTTTGACTTCGACCTGGCATCCAACTAACCATCACATCTCCAAACCAACTCATACGACATAATTCTACACAACTACTCTTCCAAATCCCCATTTTCGGAAAGCAACAAGAAGATCGAAATTGATTGTCAAGAAACTAATATTTATTTAGCTACAATTTTTTTGCAGCAATCATATCTTGCATAATCTACAAACCCAGAGATACAATATAGTACTGTCAAACAAAAATAACCCAACTATTTCATTTCCATTCTTCGTCAAACTAATGTACTAATCTAATTTCCCTGTTCCAGAGCTTTTAACAATAAAAACCAAACACCCTATAAATGCCCAAACCTGTGACAACAAATTTTCTATTTAACAGTTCAAGTTTCTCACAAGACAGACTTAACAACAACCCACGAACTATGATGCATGCATACCAAAGTTGTGTTCAGGGCCAAGATCATTACCTCTTATAGCCCAAGATGGTTCCTCTCACGTAGAGTCTAAAACGTCAAAAACAAAAAAGAAGAAAAATCACGAAACATATTAGATCACACTAAAAAAATAGTTCGTACATAGACCATCAAGAAAAACAAAAAATAGGCCATATAAATGCATAGATTTCAGACCTGACTCTCTCCCCTTGGCGTCCCTTGACCATTTTCGATTTGGTAACCTTTCTCACCCACAACTCTGTCTCTGCGAAACAGCTGAACCGAAGTGACTGCGAGAAGCACACCCCCAGAGGCTAAAACCCTAGTTGCTGACTCGTCCGCTTAAATAACAACCATACTCAATGGGCTGGCCCGGGGCTCCTGAAATTCACTTTTAAGAGTATTGTTTACTTGGGCCTGTTAAATCACAACATGGGCTTATTTTTAATTTGATTTTCAGAATACTGTTGGGTAAGCGCAGGCTCCTAATCATGTGGATTATGGTTGAATTGTTCAGCTTTTGATATCAGCCGGTAAGGGCGAGAACGGTTTAGTTCGGTCGATTTTAAGTTGTTGAATTGAATCGAACAAAATAATCGGTTTTATGACATAAGAAAACAGAATCGAATCGAAAGTCAGATGAAACTAAAAATTTAGTTTGCCTTGCGGTTCGGTTCAGTTCGATTACTTCAATTGATTTGGGCCCTAATCTTGAGCCTTAAAATTTGGGTCAATTTTAGTACATATTTAACATTTTTATTTCATTTTAGGACCTATTGGGTGATTGTCATACTTGCAAAATTATAAACTTACCTTATATACCTAGAGTTAGAAGTATAAAAAAATATAAACTTTTTTTATTTTTACTTGATCGGTTTAGTTCGGGTTAGTTTGGAAAAAATTTTGCCCACACTGCACCCGAACCAATATAGTCGGTTTTTCATTATGCAAAACCGAACTGAGAAACTGACCATCCATCACTCTCAGTTCGGTTCGATTCAGTCCAATTTTTTTGATTTTACGAGTCAGTTCGATTTTTTCGAATTTTTTCCCTAGCCCTATGAGCCAGTCGTGGATCTTAATGTGTCCTAATTCATGTTATGTTAAATTAGCCTAGCTAGTTGTACTGGTAAGGATCCATGTTGAAAGTGGGCTTGTTGCTTTCATTCGTGTTAGAGATTGGGTTATTTTATGGCCCGTTTCTATGTTAGCCAGTGGGCCCAGTCACTTTCTGGTCCAGCCAACTTATGGACCAACAACTCATTTCCCTTTACACCATACAACCTACAGACATGTTTCAGTAACATGCCATCTGCTCTCCTGACCAACGACACACCAATAAACAATGCAGTGTCCTTTTATTTCTTGCTACATTTGTGCCCCTTTTCAGGGTTGTACATACAGTTACAAGCACAGCAGACGTCTAGCCAATAGCATTTCCCTTCTTTCTAGTATAAGTAGGCAGCTCATGTACATACATTGTTGTGATAAATTAAATAGCAGAAATTTACACCATCTTTCAAAAACAATAACACAACTAAAATCTCGTTATACGCAATATTTGAAAATTTTCAATAATATACAGCCTTACCTATCACTAAAAGAGAATATTTAAATTAAACTTATTGATTTAATTTAAATTTGTTAATTTATTAAGTTATTTATTTGAAATATGCGATTTATTGATTATAAAAAAATTTATTTAATATGACATATATATCACATATAGACTAATTAAATGCTTCTAACGAGACTTAATTTAATTTTTATATTTAATTCACACCAATTAAATAAAACTAAAATAAGTAATTTATTATAATTATCTTAATTATTAATTCGAATTGAATTTGAAAGATTAAAATTAAATTTAAAAATCACGTTAATAATATTTGATACTTTTATATGAACATAATTTTATAAAATTTGCAGCCATATTTTTTTTAAGCGTTCGCTAAATAAATCTCATTTACACGCAATAATTCTTAAGCCTTACTTTTAATTTTCACAAGCATCAATTCAAATTTCTTTTGTGCTTGCATACTCAATACCTACGTTAAGTGCTGGCCTCTGACCTGGATGAACGCTACCCCTTGGGCTTGACCCACAACAGCAAATCATAATTACTTAAGAAGTTATGCTTTACTTTGCTTTCAAAAGCTTACAGTCTTGGGCAAATCTTGGAGCTCCCGGTACTCTCTCCTGTCTCCTTCGACACCTTCTCACATACTGTCGGTGTATCCCAATAAAATGTAGATGGTCGTAGGAAGATGATGAAAATTCTATCTCTTTCAGGAAGGTTGAAAATTCGAGCTCACCCCTTGATACTATCCCTCATTCTCACTACCTGTGAAAAGATTTTATACCCAATAATACGACCAATTCGTACTAATTTCAACAGAGGATTTTCTTAAACAATATTTAATGATAACGAAACAAACTAAACAACTCAATTGATTAAACAAAATTCAACATAAATGAAAACACTTAAGAAAGAAAAGAAAGAACAACTTTCCAAAGTTTTCGGCTCTTCAGAAAATTATTCTGATAGTTGTACACCAATGACACTAGCTATCCTATCTGCTACTGCCTTGAAATTTTCTACACTCCACTACCACGTGATCTGCTCATTCACCAACAATAAGAACAAACCAAAGACACAAACTAAGAAACATTCACGAGTCTTCATCAATTTAGCACGCATGTGTGTAGCAATAATTAAATCACATACAACCCATCAGTTAAATACTCAACCAAAAACCTTCAACAAGTAAATAACGCTTCAAGTGTAAGAGCTGGGTCACGCTGGTTTAAACCCACCTTTGACTGTCTTCAAATTTCTTCACACCAGAAAAAAACCTCACCAAAACACTCACGTATTTTACCACAAAAACATGGACAGCAAAAAGTGACCAAGCAATAAGACTTACTCACCACAAAATCGTGCCCATATCCACCACACTACAAATCACATATTAATTCATGTATGTCCCTCAAAGAATAGAGTCACGCAGCAGAAAAATTCAAGGCATTAAAACCTTCACCCACACCACACAAAGCACTCACGCACAAGACATCAACCGTAGGTCATATTTTGCACACTCAAAATCAATTCGCCGTTAACGCATGACATCACTTCAGCTTTATTTTTTGAAAATCCAATTAACACTTTCACTCCACCACACGCGCAACACCCACCTAATTCACGTTCTTACCATAACAGAGACATGCACGAACTAAAACACTGAAGACTCCACACCAATTACGTAAAACCAGTTTTCTTAAATCTTATCCCAAAAAATATAGCAGTACCAATATGAACCACCAACGTGGTAATATTAGACTTCAACTTTGTGGAGAATTTTTTTACAGCTATAAGTGTAGCAACCACGTCACTTTGAGTTTAAGGTAATAAAAAATGCCAATTTAAAAAAATATGTCAAAATAAAACAAATAGATATATTCTACGTATATCTAACAAGTATTTACACCAGAGACAAAGAAAAAGAGGGAGTCCTTCAATATCTATTAGCAATTACTAAGGAAGTACTTCAGAGAATGACTCAACTATGCATTGCCGAAAGCAAAAACTTCTGATATCATCACCGATGCAGAGAAATTAATATCACTCAAATTGCTTTTGCAGATGATTTGCCTATGCGCTGTGCTAATGATACAACTTCAGTTGGAATAATCTTAAATTCCTTACAAAGATTCTAAGAAGTATTAGGGCTAAAATTCAATCTACAAAAGAGCTCAACTTATCTGTCTACACATAGTAATGAAACCTCATCAAATGTGATTACAAGTGCAGGCCTTGCCATTCATCAGTTATCTCTTAACTATTTGGGAGTTTCCATCTCTACTAAGAAACTAAAAGAAGCATAATGTAGACCTCTCCTTGACAAAGTTTATAGAAAAATTTCCACTTGGAGCAACAGACACACTACAAGAAAATTGAGAATTTGCGTCGGAATATTACCGACGACATCAATTCCGTCGCAATTTACCGACGGAAATG
>JAOTAY010000191.1:13990544-14021931 GCA_025629805.1 Erythroxylum baracoense
TTACAAGCACAGCAGACGTCTAGCCAATAGCATTTCCCTTCTTTCTAGTATAAGTAGGCAGCTCATGTACATACATTAGTGTGATAAATTAAATAGCAGAAATTTACACCATCTTTCAATTCGGAAAGTCAGTGAAGGTGGGGCATAAAGTACATTCTCAAAAGTTGCATGTTTCTTAATCTAAATGATTTTATTTCAAAAGATAGATATAATTACGAATGATTATGGTTGAGGGTGAGAACTTGTGTCTCCAACAAAAGATGAAATGAGAGACATAAACGCATGAGACTCGAGATTCCTTCGGCAAACATTCCGCAGCCAACTATTCACAAGGCCACTGAAACCAAAAGAAAATTTAAGAAAAACAATTACAAAAAATAAGCCGTTAAGCTTCATCTTCTCCTTTTCCCTCTTTCCTCGTTACCACCCCACTTTCCCACTTCCCTCTTCTCTAACTTTTTTTCTGTTTCTTCAATTTCTCGTTTTCTCATATATAAAACTATTTTATATCTAAAATTCTGCGTCTGTTTATCTATGTTATTGGTCTACCTATCATGTCGAGTCCTCAGGACAACTTTTGCAGCACCGCTTCTTCTTACATGACAAGAAGGAGAGTTATTGATTATGGGCTTAACACGTCGATGACCACAAGAGCAGCACTTCTCCACAAGAGAGTGCGTCACTTGCCCGAGCTTTTGAGGCCCGGTAGGATTCTGGGGCGTTGGATATTTGTTGGTTTGATGTTTCTTGCATTCTTGACCATGCTAGCCAAGTTGGCATTGTTAAATAGCTTGCAAAAGTTGGAGCCCAAGTTGATTCTTAAGCGACATACGATTATGAATCATTTAAGAGCATATCGCGTTCTTCAGGATTCCCGCAACTCCGACAGATCATCTCCCTCAACCCAGAAGTTTCCGGTCAGATTCTGAACATTTCTATCAGTTTCAAACTGTGTGTTTGCGTCATCTCCAGGATAACTTTTTTGCAAGTGTAGCCCTGTCAAAGTATGATATAATCATGTCAATGGCTTTGTTGTGTACCTCGTGCCTGACACGTAACCTTTATATCCATGCAAATTGTGCACGAAGATGAACGTCTTTCGTGGTTCTGTCTCTGGTCTTTCCTTTCATTTCCAAGATCTTGTATTGTTATAGTTTCTAATTATTGATATACGTTACACTTCAGTTTAGTTCGGTAGGTATTCAATAAGCAGATAAACAAGCTAGATTTGAGGCGGAATGTCAGACGTCAACAGCTTACATGGGAACGTGTGTTTGATACTATTCAAGTCGTGCTGTCCCTTCTTGCCATCTAAAGTTTCTGATAGGAGAAACAGTGATATTGTTTGCGACCTTGTGTAGTTGTCCATGGATCAACAATGATAATCGAACTTAGTTTGTCATTCCATACAAATGCCTCTGTCATGAGACAGTTGTCCCTTTTTTTTTTTTCATGTTAGGGTTGTTTTGGTAAAAGTATGTGACTTTGATTACTCCTCCGCATTGTAGTTGTATTTTGTTTTCAAGCAAGTGTTAGCTTCATTTTCTTTCAGATTCTGACTTTTCAGAAGGTGTGGACTACTTGCCTCTCTGTGTTTAAGTTATTTTCTGATTCTAGTTTATGAATGTGGGGTCAATCTCTAAGCATATTATAACTTTATAATTGGTGCCTCGTGGCACAAATAATCGCTAACATTGACTATTTTAAAATAGAACTAATGTTGTCTCATTTGTCAGAATTCAGATATTTGGATGAAACCCGAAAGCGACAACTTTTTCAAGTGCCATCAACGATCCAGAAGTGAAACAAGTATGATCCGGCTACAAGTTTCTAATTCTCTACTAGTTGGATTCTCCACTGCTATACATCCTTCGATGTGCTTTTTAATTAGTTTATCTGTTCCCGGATTCACAACTGGCAATTATGGTATTATCTAGGGAATGTTAAAGCGACAAACGGGTACGTTCTTGTTCATGCCAACGGCGGACTGAATCAAATGAAAACTGGGGTAAGCAAGTTTGTGGGGACGATTATGCTATAAACCAAGTAAACATGTATTATTTTCTTACTATTACTGGTTGAAATGCAGATAAGTGACATGGTTGCCATAACAAAAATCATGAATGCCACTTTGGTTCTGCCATCGTTAGATCATGCTTCCTATTGGACAGATCCGAGGTGCGTGTGCCTATCGGATAGTTAAAGGCTCCACTAAGTTTATAAACTTGTTATTTGCTTAACATAACCTAAAAAAGAAGTGGTTAATCATTCAGTGACTTTAAAGATATCTTCAACCGGAAGCACTTCATTGAAGCGTTAAGAGACGACGTCGAGATCCTTGAGTTACTTCCCCGAGAAGTTGCAGCAATAAAGCCTCTGCATAAGCCTCCAGTTTCTTGGTCTAAGGTATGGCTTTTGACGTTTAAAAGTAGTGTCTTTCTTTCCTTAAAAGAGAAGTGTTAATGATTATTAACTGTAAAAAAGTCGCATGTAACACTTGGCAGCCTAGTTATTACAGAAAGGATATCCTTTCTCTACTAAAGAAGCACCGAGTGATCAAATTTACACACTCTGATTCACGCCTAGCCAACAATGGCGTTGCTGCTTCAATTCAAAGGCTCCGTTGCCGAGCAATGTACGAGGGTCTAAGATTTACAGAAGAAATAGAAGAGCTTGGAAGGAAGTTAGTAAATAGACTGAGAGTTAATGGTGAACCTTTCATCGCGCTCCATCTAAGGTATTAAATGATATATCTAAAGATATTGTCTTCGAGTTGCAGGACCTTTTTTTTTTTTGGCTAATAAGTTGCTAACTATCAAGATTGATTGCAGATATGAAAAAGACATGCTTGCATTTACAGGTTGCAGTCACAACCTAACTAAAGCAGAGAACAAGGAACTGAGGAGAATGCGAATCAAAGTAAAGCACTGGAAAGAAAAGAACATCAATGGTACAGAACGACGACTGGAGGGATTATGTCCCATGACACCAAGAGAGGTTGCTGTGTTCCTGGAGGCAATGGGTTATCCTTCTGAAACTACGATTTATATAGTTGCCGGCCAAATTTATGGCTCAAATGGAATCAATGCACTTCGAGACAAGTATCCCAAAGTATACACTCATTTAACAGTTGCAAAAGAAGTAGAACTCCAACCTTTCATGAACCGCCAAAATAAGCTTGCAGCCCTGGACTACGTTGTTGCAGTTGAGAGTGACATTTTTTTGTATAGTTACGACGGCAATATGGCCAAGGCAGTCACTGGTCATCGAAAATTTGAAGGCTACAGAAAAACTATCAACCCCGATAAGTACGGTTATCAGTAACTCCCTCGATCCCATGCCAACGTTTTCACCAAAATAAAACACTTGCAATTTTTTTATCTTATATTTCCTTTGCAGGTACCATTTTGTTCGATTGATTGATCAACTGGACAGTGGCCAGATAACTTGGGATAAATTCTCGTCAGAGGTAAAAACATTACATAGAGATAGGATCGGAGGCCCACGCCATAGATTGCCTGGAGAGTCCCCGAGAGTCGAGGAAAATTTCTATGCCAATCCTTTTCCTGGTTGTATCTGTGAGAAGTCAGAAGGACACATGAGCAAGATGTTATCTTTACCACAGGGCCAAGATTCGGGTTTAAGGTAGAAGAAAGTTTCAGTTCAAAATAGTCTCTATGCTGTTCTTCGATCACACCAGACTTTCCGGGCTTCACCGCTGTCAGGTTTTCTTGCAATTTTTCATGTGTTGAGAAAGCTTCACCGGACAAATGGAGAACAGAGAATAAAAAAGAAGCTTTACTTGTAGATGCCAGACGCAGTACGGATAATGCAGCATCATCTCAAGCTCAGAGCTTAATTAGCATCTCGGTTGGGATACAAAACACTATTTTTAGTTGTAAATGCAACAAAAACTCTTTTGTACATTCTTAGTTCACCAATACTCTAGACACGTAATAGGACCGTTGATAAATATCTTGCTTTGACTGGTCTGTAATCCATATTCAAATTTAATGATTAGTTCACATCAAAGCATTAAACCATGTCTTTAGTGAAAACTTATAATGGTGTAACGAGTTCTTATATTCTTTTCTTTTCTTCACTTTGTTCCACAAAAGCCTCAAAGGAAAAAAAATGTTATGTAGCAGTTAATATATAACATGAGAAAATAGGCAGAGCTTCCTTTCAGCTATACCAATCAAGAAAGAGGACTGAGAAAGTAAGTACAAACAGAAAAAGCAAAAGAAATGTCCTGCTATTGCTATTCCGCTGTATGGCTTGCCTAAGCTCTTTGTTTCCAAGCTCTACATTCTTTGTAGCTTCAACGGCCTGTATCAAGGACTCGAAAGGATTTAAAAATGGACTGTTAAAAGAAATTGCAACTCTAAGAGCACCGAAAAACCTCAAACTCCCAAACAAGTAATTTGATAGTTGACAAATATATCCATAGGTAACGCAGGTCAGTTCTAAATTTTGATCCATTTGAGAATATGCATACAGGTTAACGAGATGTGATCATCATCATCATGTGCCGAGGTATATGGAAATTCTGAATGAAAGTAAACCTTCATACTACACTTCTCCAGTGAGATACCATAGCAGTTAAGAAATGAAGAAACATGATACAGAGTTCTTGGACAAAAGGGCAGACCACATCTATTAACAGAATCCCATCGTAAGTTTGCCCGCAATATCAGGTCACGTTTTATGAAAAACAAAAAAAGGATAGGAAGAAAGATTTCCAATGGAAAGACAAAAGATCTTTTGGAGCAAAATGTAACTTCTTAAAGTTCTTAATGCAAGCTAGAATTAAATTATTCAATATGTAGTTTGAGAAAAACAAAATCGAGGATGGATCAGAATCCTTGACCTGCTCATACAAATGCTCTATCTGTTGTGCTTGATGCAGAACATGTGTTGACATGAGATGATTCAGCGTGGACATTTCTACCATCTTAGTTTCAGTTTCTTGGACTGCATCTAGAAGACTGGTTAGCTCTACCTGCCCAACAAGTGGAAGGACAATCCCACTCAATTTCACAATAATTTCTTAGACGGGACTTCCTTATCGACCAAACAAACACAAGGAGACAATTTGTAGGACTTATCAAACAACTAATAATTTAATTACCTGCAGAGCACGAGTTTGATCATCCAACAACTGCTGCTGAATTTTCAGTGGCTCAGGTAGGTTTTCATCATGGTCCCTGAGTTCTGAGTTGTTACTTTTAGAAGAATCCACAGTACTTGAATCAGCAACTCGATTAAGCTTTCTCCTCGGCATCCTTTTGTTAATGGCATCTTGGAAACGTATAGCTCTGAGCTGATCAAATTGTGTTGTAACTGCATGGAGTTTCTCACTCAGAATTAAAACCTGCAGAGGTAAAAAGCTGAAAATTTAACCAAATAAAACATTGTTCTTTTATTCTATTTGATGACAACAAAAAGGTATAACTGTGTAACAGCTTGGACTTGTTGAATAACTACCACTGACTGTTCACAAGAAAAAGGTAACTTTAGAGACATGGTAAAACATTCCTGCTCCTACAACTGTTTGGATGCAGAAGAGAAGCATTTTCTACTTGAGTTTACATTCAATTGAAGGCCATACACCACTTAATTTCAGTGACCTAGCTTGTCCATTTCACTCATAAATCAAAAGCCTTTTAACAAATAACACTTTTCCTACAGCTCATGTCTAGAGATCACTTATTCTTTCAATACAGACAATCCAAAGTGGCTTGGAGCAGAATTTTACATCTGCCATTGGACACCTACATCAATTATGATTGGACATCAACTCTAAATCGGATCATATGTACAGCAAATCAGAAGTTGCAAGACTCCCCAATGTACAAAATAGCCTTCACAACTACCATTTACTCTATATGGAAGGAACGTAATAAGAGGATATATAGGCAAGAGGAAGTTGACAAGTACAACTTAGCTGAAGACACCATTAATTGGATCAGAGCCATTTTGATAGCTAAATTTGATCAACATGCACTATCCGTAGGAATGAAGACCAGATGGCGTTTGTAATGATTACTGTTAAATTTCATTTGCTTATGTAAGTTGTTTTTGTAGTCTGGCTTTGTAATTCATTTCATAGTAAACTCATGTAATGTCGAGATAGCTTTATCATAGTTAATTCAATCCTTATTCAAATTTTTTAAAAAAATAGATTAAAGATCAGGCTCATTTATCAGAAAAGGAAAAGGTAAAAGATAGTAGTCCATATATTATTAACATATCTGTGTAAGCAGAATTCCATAATTACTTGATATTACATTAGTAGACCTCCTGTAAAATGTGAAGTCGAGCAGAACCATACCACTCCATGTTTATGTGCAATAGTATCAGCATTGGAGCTATCAGTCCTCATGCCAAGCCAGCCCTTTGAGTTTGCTTGTTCATCAGTTATACTATTTTTAAGAATATCAATTTGTTCTTTGCATGTTTTAATAAATGATGTAACCTGCAAATGATAGAGGACAGAGACACGCTTTAAGAAACAAAATAAATAAAACCTTAAATATGGTAGAAAACAGAAGGGAAGGAGGGATAATCTTAAATTTCAGGACAACTAAATTAAGCAGCCAAATTTCACGGGGAAAAACCATAAAAGGATACTGAATTGAACAGTTCTGTGGAACAGAGACAAAAGCATCTTCAACAGGGCATAAGCAATTAAAATCACATAACTGCTACTTAAAAAAAAAAAGAAATCAAATAACTGCTGCTCATAAAAAAGGTATGATATGGTTGCCAAGTTTGGGAATTGGATTGCATAAACACATCCTTTTCAAGCATTTTAAGTAGATTAAGAATAAAACATGGAGGCTTGTGCAGTTTGTCATAAGGTGGCAGGAAAAAGTTTTATTCCACTATCACATAAAAATGATGCACATAACAAGGCAAGCTATACTGCTTACTTCATGTTCAATATTATCCCTCTCTTGTTCAGTCGTACGGTGTATATCCACATAATCCTTCCAATGCTCCAACAAAAACTGTTGCAAAGCTTCAATACTTTCAAGCTGATAACAAAAACAAAGAGTTAAGATCACAAATAAGAATGCATAATCCTTGGATCCTTGTTGCCCATAAGTTAAAAATGTTTTTACTTTTTTGAAACAAAACTGGTCAACAGCAAATACCGTTCTTAAAGCAGCCTTGGTAAAAGCTGATCGTTGGCGAGGTTTATGAATGATGAAAGATGCCATAACGGTTGCCAATTTAGGCTGTAAAACCCAACCAAGATCACATACAGAGAAAGATAAAATCAGAACTTTAAAACAAAAGAAAAAACATTTAGCTCCAAAAAGAAATTGAAGAAGAACTGCATATACCTCGTCATAACCCAAGGAAACAGAGGTGTGCCTGACAGCATCTTTGAAATCCTCCATTCTATCCCTAATTCTTGCCATTGTTTTACCATCCACTAATCAACACCTTGACAGCAACAGAAATTCACACAATCTTATTCCCAATTCAATCACATAGCTTTGGTGCCATAATTTAAGAAGTAGATCAAGAACTATGATATTCCAAAATTTTAAAATGAAGAGATACACTAGTGGCGAGGACATAGTAAGAGAGTTTAAGTCGTTAACAGCTGTGGGTTAGTAACAGCAGAGGGAGCAAAGTAAAAACAGTGCCATGGCTTCTATCTCTGATTCTTCCATTGTTGGGATTTTCATATGACCTGACCCGATCCCCAGCCCTTGTCCAAAGCCCTCTCAGTGAGCTGGCTTGATTGAGCTGGATGGGTCTGTAAATACTGACTTTTTGTTTGTTTAACTTTGAAATGGAAAACTTTAAAGAGTATTTAGTTTGAATTAACGTCAGTTCCAATTTCCAAACTCGAACAATCCATATCATAAATTCATGACCAATAAGACCTTTCTAATTTTTCTTTACCTAGAACTGTTTTTATGTGTAAACAAACTGCTTTATTTCTTGAATCTGTTGAATCTGAGAGAAGCTTGAAAGTGTCTGTGAAAAAGAGAAATCAGATCAAAGCAATATAACAACCTATGAAGTCCAACTCAATAACATTAAGAAATAAAGATGTATATCAAAGGAAACTCAATAGCGTTAAGAAAATAAAGATGTATATCAAAGCCAATGTTTGGATCCATTGCAAAGAGATTCCAAGAATCTCAAACAGATAAGCAGGCAACATAAGAGAAAGCAGAATCAGAACCGGAGGCTGAAGGTAGTTATATAGAATTGCAGGATGCAGATGAGACAACCACCCAGTTGTTTCCAATTATGAACTTCTACAACCGGCTAGACAAATCTGACCATTCTTACCCCAATTATTGGCAGTGACGACCACCAACATAAAGATAGAGACAACGGTGTGGCCGACAATCAAGAGAAACTACTGACGCGAATAAAGCCATAGGAACGCATTCTTCCTATGACATGAGCGCAGTAGCCCTAGAAAGGAAAGCGCAGAAAGAGGAAAGAAGAGGGGACATTACCGTAAAAGACAAACAACTATTGAAACGGCGACGACAGATGACAGCGGGCAACGGTGGTGGTAGTTGACGGGTGAGGCACCGACGGCCGAGAATTTCAAGTTTCAAGTTTCAACGGAAAAACGACTGGGGGAAATCATTTTTTTCAATTGAAATTCATATTCTAACTACCGACCAACTGATACGACGTCGTTTTTTTTCTCATCCCAAATGTTCTTTGGACCTAGGCTTAATATCGGGCCGAGTTTAATCATTTTGCGAGTATTATTTTGGAAAACTTTCAGAGTTCTTAATTTTCCAGATCTAGAACACACCGCAATCCTAATCTCCCACTTTGTTCACTCCATCAGACGGTTCTTCTCTTCACCGCCATCTATATCGAATATCTCTCGTCGCCGTCGTCGGTATTCTCTGACGCCTCCAAGCTCGCTCCACCTCTCCTCTCTTGCTTTCGTGGCCGGTACCTTCTAATTTATATTAATTAACTTGCTTTTTGTGTAATATTTGCAGTTACATATATAGGCTAAATGAGGTTGGAGTTGGATTTTAGTTCTAATTGGCTTCCATATATTTTTAAGTAATGTAATGGCACCAATTTGAATTAAATGAAAATCCTATTACCATTTCAGTAAATGTAGTTTTCTGGCATGACCGTTGACCTGTTTGGCCTGCCTTTGGGCTGGGTCTGAAAAAATGTTATGGCATCTCAGACGGCTGTTGCTTGTTCATATTCGAGTTTCTGTTAACGTTGGTGAAGGAAATCTTATTGATTAGGGTGTTATCGCGCAGGAAATGGGCTTGTGGACGCTGTTGGAGGGTTGTCTGCTTCTTGCAAATGCTTTTGCCATACTAAATGAAGATCGGTTTCTAGCACCTAGAGGATGGAGCTTTAATGAGTTTTCTGGGGGTCGCACAAAATCCTTCAAGGCGCAGCTTATAGGTCTCATTTACGCAACTCAGTACATGAGAGTTCCTCTTCTGATATTGAACTCCATCTGCATTGTTGTAAAGTTGGTATCTGGATAAACTACCGAGGTGAGAAGCGAACGTGTGGCATTTAATATATCCCTGATCTCATTATATATGAGTGTATATATTTTGTGTTTTGCCTAATGATACTGTTGAAGTTAGAAGATAACAATATGCCCTTCCATATGGGATGTCATGTAGACCAATGTTGGAATTACAATACGTTGTGTTTGAACTCCCCTTTCTTTCCAATGTTCTCCATTGTAAGACGTGCATAATAGGGTCTGTTACTTTTGAGTGACGAAAGTTCAGATTTCCGCTTAAGTTAGCTAGAAGCATGATGGAACTTAGTGGCTAAAGGATAGCAAATATACTAGGCTCTTGGAAGAGTTTGTATTGAAAATGTTCATACTATCAAGGAAATTTATGCTTTGCATTTTCATCAGTTTTGTCTAGATGCTGTTAGAATATAAACCTAGTTTGATAGCATGGAGATACAGACGTGAATCTCATTGATTTGGTTTAACTCGGCTATATATTGTTCAGTTTATATTTGCTTCTATGAGTTTCGTATCTGTGCCCATACTGGGTGTCATTACTCTTTTTATTTGGTATTTAAGAATGCAAACATTGAATTTGAAGCTGAAACTATGAATATGAAGTCGAAACTATCTCATGACCATTTCTATTTTTCTCTTGCCCTAGTAAACACGCTAAATTTACGGGAATGTTTACTGCTGACGATCTAAGTTCATCCCTTTTTATTTTATTTTTAGCAGATTGGTTTCAGGATTTCATGAAGTGTTATCACAATGTCTGTAGTCTGCAGAAAGATATTAAAGCATTTTGAAACGGCAGAGGCACTTAGTTCGCTAAATTATAGAAACATTGCAGCATATTGTCAATTGTATGGCTTGTTATTGCTAATTTAGCATAACAGACATTGGACTTGGAATATTGTGGATTGGAAATTCTATTGGTTGTTTGTATTGTTTGAAATTGTTTGCATAGTAGAGCAGTACGGCTGAAAAGACGGATTCACGTTTGTCGTGATTTGAGATATTGATATGTTGTTTCTTTGATGTGTCAAAATTACTGATCTGTAACATCTTTCTGCCGGCTCCAGACACTGTAATGCCACCTTATGAAATCCACAAACCAAACGGCAAAAAATATGTGGATAAACTTGGATCTTTGCGAGCATACCTTACTTTAACTTCCAATTGTCATCAGATCCAAAGTCTTGGGTTAATGGTTCTTTCATGTATGCTGTCCTTCGATCAGTGATTTTGGGCTTCAACACCGTCAGGTGTTCTTGCAATCGTTTGTACGTTGATAAAGCTCGACTGGATAGACGGAGAAACAGATACTTGAACTAAGAAACTTTAATTTGTAGAACTCAGGAACACCGCCAATCAGCAGCTCAGTTGGGGTACAAAACAAAACACTATGATTAAGTGAATAGGACTGCATGGATGATCCAGATCTTTGACATTTTGGCAATTGCTATGATGGAACGAGTTTTATGGTTTGCAAAGTTGCGTAATACAAAATGTCAAACTCACTTTCATATCAATTTCAAATTAAATTTTGTACAACTTTAAAATCATTTCTAAAGTTACAAAGGATAAAATTTTGCTGTCAGTTAATTACTAAGAAAATAATTTTTGAATAAGAAAAATTCAGACATATTTTCTAAGATATCAGTTCATGTATGAATGAATAAGTTATATGTTATGTAATCTTGCAAAAGAATAGAATATTGTCAATTTTATCGCAATCTCAATATAAATGTGGAATTAAGGGTTTATTTGTTTTCATTTTTACTTTTAGTTTTCTTTTTTTTAATTCAGTAAAAAATTTTGTTTGTTTGAATTTTTAAGTTATGTTTCTAATTTTGATTTTTTTTTCTAATTTTCAAAAATTATACAAACTATAAAAGGTGATTTTTATTCTCTATTTTTATTTTTAATTTGATTTAGGATTAATTAAATATATATTATTTAATTATTTTATTTAATTTTTCAATCAAATCAAATAAATTTAGTTTAATAATTATTAAGAAATATAATTAAATTTAAATTATCTTTAAATGTATATATTTCAAATAAAATTTAATTTAATAATTAAAATAAAATATTTTAATAAAATTTAATTTTAAATTATTTATTTTAATAAAATAAAATTTTTATTAATAATTTTTTAATAAATATTATATAAAAATTTAAAATAAATTTATTTAATAAAAATAATTCATCTCTAAATTTTATCTATTATAAAATTATTAAAAATAATAAAAATAACCAAACAAAAATTTGTTTTTATTTAATCGAAGAATAAAAACTGAAAATAAAAATCGAAAATTGAAAATGAAAAATAAAAAATCGCAAAAAATATATGAATGGAACTAATTGGCCCCTTAATTTGTAAGATTGCATTTTGGAACTCATTTTTACATTAAAATTTGACAATTGTAGGCGCCATTATGTTATTGTTTGTGGAAATCTCCCATTCCTCAGTTGGATGCACTGCTGGTCGCTTCAGTGCCAATGGATCAATCTAAAGCTGCATCGGACTTTTTCTGGTTCAACCCATGTTGCTACCAGATCCAGAACAATAAAATTGTCAAGAAGTAATTAAGAAGTATAACTAATCGAACAACCCCTAACTCTTGTTAAAGATCTGCAAATGCATGGTAAGTTTTGGAATCTACAACAATAAGTCTAACGGCTGCAATTGCAGCCGCAACGGACATGAGCCCAAAACACCAAATGTTAAGCCAATGCCACAACTTCTGTAGAGTGGTCAATTTGTTCTTCTTTGCCAGTAGATACAAGTGGTTAGGGATGATAAACGTAACAGGGAAGGTACACAGAGCTCCTGTGAGACTCATAAAATCTCCAAGAAATGGCAGAATAGCTGGCACCAGTGTACTAATAACAAGGTAGCCTCCCCTTACTCCAACCCTAAACAAGAAGTTTCGGATTGCCAAAGCACTCCCTTCAATGCCATATTTGGTATCCAGGTACTCATACGAGGGGCTTGCAAATATCTACAAGCAGGTTAATCGTCAAAATGTACAGAATATTCTTAGCAGAAGCAAGAAATGTTGGTAGATGACAGAAAAAGTCTCACATGGAAAGCAATGATAGCTTGCAAGAATGCAGAAATGTTGGCTATTGCCTTCAACCAAACTGGACCTGAGGTGCTACTGAGCAGATAAGTTGATGTGGACGATCCATATGCCCAATACCCAGCAAGAGTAACGGCAAACAATGGCATAACTCCCACTGTAAATTGAACATACAGTGCCTTCAACATGTTACCAACAACAGGTTCCTTTAGTGTCGCCTGTAGCAAATCAGTAAACCAAGTTTTGAAGCCAGAAGAGGAAGACATAACTGCAAACCGGATGAGGAAGACATAAGCACTATGCTTCTTAATATATCCCACCTGTATCTCTGGAATCATTCCAGTATTAAATGGAAAGAACAAATTAGCAATTGCTCCAACAGTCGTAAAGATTCTGTTTATCGTTGTTCCTTGGAAGCTATAGTCCCTGGCTGGTGCTTTGACACCTACATCAATCATAACGATGAAAAGTCGGTGATTAAGCAACCAATTGTCTAATGCTGGCATTCACAAGTCACGGAAGTAGTCAGAATAAATTCAGCTGAACTCTATTGTTAAGAAGAATGAAAGGAGGGAATTAGAGAGCGGGATAGTTTTGAAGGATCAATGCAGAACTTTATTGCTCATCACTGCAAAGAATGCTATAGAGCATAATAGCATGACCAAATAGCAGAGGACTGATATTTCGTATGCAGTTCTTTCTACGCAACAAGGAAGGAGACAGGTGATAACCAGAATATGATTAACCCCTACACTTAAAATGAAACCAAAGTTTACGTATCTGGTATTGACCATAATTTTACAAGAACATGCTGCAGTTCCCCTCCTAAATCCAATGAATGTAGGCAACTTCTAAAAACCATACAATTAGAATGCAAACATCATTCTACTCTTAATTGCAAACATAAAATTATGCAGGCTGCAAAAGAATACTATGAAGCATACAATAAAATTATGCATGATGACATACCAGGAAACAGAATATGTACTCACCATCTTTGATGGAATACACAAGGGCTACAACAGTGTAAATCACGGTGAGGACTGTAGAAACTCCCAGCCAAACTCTTAGAGCTGACAAATGAGGAACTAATATGGCAAACATAAAACATACAAATCCAGCAATGGCAATGCAGTAAGGGAGTTTCAACGCATGATCGTCCCTAAAAAGAACATATGCTGCCTGCATAGCAAGAACATTGAATTATATAAGAACTGCAAAAAGACCTTTAAAAACCCTGCTAATGAACTTACAACTCCATAACAACAGTTCTGTCCCCTAAGCACACAATCTGGAGTGCAAAAGTAAACGATCAAATTTACCACAATTTATTCGTGTCAATGGAAAGAAAAAAAAAGGTGGCAACAATTTTGTAGTGAAATGATAAAAGTGCATTTCAGTGGTGAAATACTAAGAAAAACGTGTATATGCAGTATGGATGGATAAGCAACTGAGGTGTCGTTTTACCTTTAGAGCTGAACCGCCCAATATGATGTATCCAACGTTAAACATGAAAAGATTAATATACTGTAGCGTCCATAAAAGAGTATATCCTTTCCTACCTGCAGGAAAAAGGCTGCATCAGATTCTAGCATCAAGCATATATTAAAGTGTAGCAGATATGAAAACTAATTGACACTGGGAAAAACAGGATGACTCATCAAGATATGATTTTTTTTTGTTTTCCTGTTAGCTCATACCATAAAAATATCCTGCAAGATCTCTGTATCTGATATGCCTCTTTCCTCCATGTTCATGGATCTTGGCAGTAAGAGTACTCGCATATAGTGAAAAAAGGGTGGCGACAATCAAACCCACGGCTCCAGCAACCCAACTCAAAGGAACCATTATGGTCCCAGAATATCCCAGTATATAAGCACTGTTGATACCAGTGGTGAGCACAACGCATACTTGAACCCATGAATCTATAGTTGCAACGCATAAGGGGGGGAAAAAAAAAGAGTAAGATCAACCAAGAAAAGACAAAGCTATTCAAATAAAAGATTACGCCAAGATCGAAACGTACTTCTAATTTGATGTCTAAAGCAAGGGTACCAATCAACATAGATTACTATGATATCTGCCCAGGGTAACTATTCATCGTTAAAGATGCCAAGCTTGCATATTCATTTGTCTCGTTTAAGTTAACCTTAAAGAAATTCTTAAAGCCCAGTCAAACTGTATTCTCCTTCTCTTATTGGAGTCTAGTGATTTTTGCTGGCGAACAATCCATAGCTTCGTAGATGACAGACGACAATAAAAACAAAAGGCGAAGGTATGAATTAAGAATTCACTCACATGCAAAAGTAAAATCACCAAAAAATTATTTTGAACAATGAACAGAAAGATAGCACAGATGAAAACCTCATCACACGCAAATCCACACCAGGAAAACACTAAAACAAACAAGTCTCACTCCATCTCTCCAGGAAAAAGCGAAAGGCATAATCTTTATGATATGCCAGAGAGATAGCCCCAAAAGTTCCGGCGTTGCACACAGAGAAACACTTCTCCGGTGAAAGGGGAGTTAATCAAAGCCAACTAGCGATAGCGTAAAAGAAAACAAGGAAGAACCAAAACTAACGAGATTATGAGAAAAAGAGGAAATCTTTCAGACAATGGAAAAAAACAAACCGGTGCTGATCTGATGGGCAGTTTCCGGAATCTCAATGCCCAACTTCTTATCGTCAAACACTTTTATAGGCCTATTGTTGCCTACACCTACACCATCTCTGTCGGTCCCTTCCATTACTATTGGCAGTTGATTTATATTCGCCGTCTGACTCTGTTCTTGCAACATCAACGGTAGGCTCTCTTCCGCTTCATTTATAAGCATCAGGGTCAGTGACAGTGTCCACCGACCTCCCTTCTCTTTCTTTTTCGTAAAGCTCACGAGTTCAGATTAGGAATTTTATGTCAAGAGTGGAAGGAATCTGTGTCGTGACTATAAGAAAAGGAAACAAACTAATGATATTAGTCATACCCGTAAGTGGTTGTGATTCACACCATATTGGTGTTACATGAGATCTGTGGCTTGCTTGCGTTGTCTGATCCCTGTAAATGTGGACACAGATATTTTGCTCAGTAAACGTGATTGGTCAAACAATTCCAGTTCCTTCGCTTCTCGTCTCCTTTTGCCCTCTAGATTCTGAGACTCCAAATCCTGGGGTCGATGGGAATGCGAGACACTTTCAAAGGCGGAAATTATACGATAGTGCTACAAAATTTTGTCACGCAACAAAAATGTAACAAAAGTATTAATATACTGCTTTAAATTAATCAGGTGGTGTATTGTTTAATATGAAGTATTGGGGGATCGTATTATCAGAATCATACACAGATCTCACATGCACGTCATATCAACAATTCTTTATTAATTTATCTTTCAAGAGGAATAAGAATATCAATAGTACCATCATATCAACAATTCTTTATTAATTTATCTTTCAAGAGGAATAAGAATATCAATAGTACCAAAGCCACTAATCTTAGAATAAATCTTGATGACTTAAAGCTAGCATAAAAAGAGTATGTTATCATTCTTCAACAAGGATTAATTGAGCTCATAGAGTCAGATTATGTCAGGCTTTATACGTGAACAAAAAAGTTGAACAAAGAAAAGGAAAGAAGAGGTTGGTCATTGACTATAAACTTCTTAATGCATTCATTAAGATGACAAGTTTTTACTATCAAAGATCAGTACTTAACTTATATTTCTTAAAGTAAAAAATATTTTCAAAGTTTGACTTGAAGGTGAGTTTTTGGTAATTAGGAATAGACCCATAAGAAAGGTACAAAACAATTTTTTTTCATCCCAAATGATCAGTACCAATGGACTGTTATGTCATTCGAACTCAAAGTCGCTTCATCACATTTTCAAAAGGCTATGATAAAGATCTATGAGCCTATTATTTCTAATGCTTCAATCTACATTGATGACATTCTACTATATTCTAAGACCCATGAAGGTCATAAAGCACATCTTCAATCTTTTCTGGATCCTACCAAGCATTACAAAATCATGCTCTCATCCAAAAAAAGTCATATTAGATCAACCCAAACAAAAGTTCTAACTATGAACATTCATGAAAGAATATATAAGCCTTATCCATATATCGCTAGTAAATTATTACATTTTTCTTGATGAAAATCTTAATCCAAAGCAAACCCAACAATTCCTTGAAACTATTAATTACATTAAGGATTTTATTTCACACGTGGTCGATTATACGAGTTTCTTATCAAGATTACTGAGAAAGAGTCCACCATCATGGAGTAAAGAGCAAATCAAAGCTGTCAAATACTTAAAATAATTGAGTCAATATCCACCCTCTTTAGAAATTCCTGACATAGGACAACACATCCTTTAGAAAGATGATAGTGACCATTATTGGGGTGTCATCTTGATTGAAGAAGTTGACGAAAAATGTCATTATTATGGTCATGCTAATGGCTAGTTCAAGGAATAATAAAAGCACTACCACACCATCTACAAAGAGATTTTGACAGTAAAGAAGGGTATTGAAAAGTTTAATTTCCACGTTAACCCTTATCGCTTTGTGATATAAATGGACAATATATCTTTTCCAAAAATCCTTAAGCCTCATAAGAAGGTATTGCCTGATAACCAATTACTTCGATGGAAAGATTGGTTCTCTCATTATAAGTTCACAGCCTGCCATATCAAGGTTCCTCATAACGTGCTAGCTAATTTTCTCTCAAAACCTAGAAAGCCAATCCAAATTCTTACTCCTATCTTAAAAAAAAATTCATCTCATCCTCCCAATTATAGATCACCCCCTCTATGCCAGCGTTAAGAAATCCTTTCCTCCAATTACCAACCCTCTTAAAAAACTAGAAGAAATTATTGTTCCTCTACCAGAAAGTCTTTTCATTACCTTCATCTTGTTCTTACCACATTGAACATTCTTCCACATACACACCATTTTGATACTGTGATACCCTATCACACTTTACACCATCTATGTGATTTTCTTACTGAACCTACTACGTAGCATCTTTGAGCTTTATCTGCCCTTCATACATGTCATATCATTTTGTCCTTATTAGATGTTTATCAACATTTAGCCAATCCTACCAATGCCAGTTCTCTATTATGGACATTCTTGAAATGGTTTCAACCAATGATAAAGTTGCGTATTAAATTGGGTCAGATACTTAACAAATATCAACTGTGGAGTATTCTTCTAGTAGAACAAAAAGCACATTCTTTGTTCATCATCCATCACTTTTATAATATGACTAAAAATCGTTGTGTATACACCATTAATCATTTTCAACTTTGGAAGACTTCCATTAATACCCAAAAACTAGAAAGACATCATGCTATATTTTTCTTGACCACGATCAATCATCATCCAAAATTTAGCGAAACTGCTATCTGCAGATCCTTAGGTCCATACCATGGAGATTTCCTTTTCTAGAACCCATTTCACCAACTGTTGGTTATTGGTGTTCATTTGATTAGTTTGCTCACATGGTGTCCAATGTTATGGCAGTCAAAATTACCATGTCCACTTGCATTTGAACCCAAAAGAACTTTTGAAAATGGAGAAAGCTCCTTAAGCTCAAAGAATAGCCTAAAAACCTTCAAGACTATTTCCAAAACACCCAAAATCTATAGCCCTTAGTTTGAACAGAAGCCGAAATACCCTATTTTATTAAAGAAATAGAAAAATTGGTTGATGAAATGTTAGTATCAGATGAAGACAGTGGACCTGATCTTTATTAGCACCACCCTATTGAGAGATTCTTTCTTATTTTTTAGAAATATTATTGGGACCTAGTGTCTCCCAATAATTTTTATTTTCATTATACACTTTTGTATTTTAGTTTGCAATATTATAATATGCGAGGTTGCTTATATCTTTGTTCAAAAGTTGTTTGTCTTGTTCCTCATTACTTGGACTATAAAACCAAGATTTTCTTTCAGTTGTAAATACGCTTAATCTCTAGTTCTATTAATAATATGAAGTTTGTTTTCTATTTTATGGCTTTCTTCTAAGTTTTCTTTCTCCTAAAAGCTTAATTCTTGAATAATGTAGTTATACTCATACAAAAATGTAAGTATATTCTACACTTGCCTCTCTATAAGGATCCTGTATATCAGAAAGTTTTAGACTATAGATCTTATTTGAGGTCTAAGTTATACAGGAAAAGATTAGTTAGTTCAAATCCCTAAAAGGTAGGCCTTTAGAGTTGACACCCATTAAGAGAAGAAGGGTTTATGGCTCGGCTAGCATAATTTGATCTCAACTATAGTCATCTTTGTATGATATTAATCTTTAACAAAGATTCAGTTCCTAAAATCACTTGAAAAGTATCTAGGTTGGAAACTAATGATGCATCTCCTTTGAGGCTTATCAGTAAAATGTTCCATTAGCCTAGGGGTCATAACAAGAAGAGCATTTCTTGACTCATATGGTCTAATAATGCCATGTATTTGAATGGTTTCAATTATGCCCGTAGAATTTTGACCAAGGTTTTAGAATGATATCAGAGTTATAAGTGTTTATTGACTGTACTTATATTCTTTTTGATGAAAGTACGTAAGGAGACCTTTACCTATATCATGAGTGAATATTTGCATATAGATCTTATTCATCTTTCTTTTACTCTTTCTATAGCCAATCTTCCTTTAAATTTCAAAAGATCTTTGTCTAATAAAATACAAAATCTGGTTAAAAGTACTCATCGTCCTGAAGAAAGTCATATCCATAATACTTCTCTCCCCTTGTTAAGTCCATATAGTATTTATTCTCGTAATCATTTAAGAACTAGAAGCATTTGCACTATTCTATCCACCCACCATCATAAAATGAAAGAAATTATCCAAAGTTCCAAATTGGAATAGTATGGTTTAAAAGTAACATTAGCAGAGCAATATGTAAAATTAGAGATCCCAAAAGAACTTATATATCTTCGAGAGACCAAAATCATACTTATCTCCATATTGGTGTTATTCGATTGGTACTCACTCTTTATGGAAGAAAAGAAATTCCAGTTATCGCTAGAATATCTCTTCTTAATATTGCCTTCACAATATACCAAAATGCTTTGATTGGTACTCTATTGACCACTCTTAACAATGAAATTGTCATCCTCAAAATTGCTCTTGATTTTAATATCAGACTGGATGGTCCCACTTTGTTTGAAAGATTACAAGTCTAAATTCAAATCATTGGACCTGAATAAGATTCTACAATAATTATGGTCACCTTATACCATAAAATGATTTATAGTTTACAAAATCATATAAATCTTCACTTTTTAATATCAACTTCTAAAGTTTTGTACATGGTAGAAGATCAAGCCCATGATTAATCAACCATAATCCATTTCCCCAAACACCTAGTACCAATGGAGCTTGAAAAGTTGATGCTTACATAATGGATCACTAATTATTAAAAGGTGTTCTATGCTCCTCACAGGCATTCAATCCATACTTCTACTCCACCAATTCTCAGAACATTGAGAGATGGATATGTAAAATCCATCTACACCACGCCCAATGATGACCAGCATGGATCATCTGGCACATCTGCCCCCATTTTAATGCTACAACTATTCTTAAATCGCACCAAAAGGCAAGAGTGGACCTTATATCTACTATGTAAACTCTAATGCCCAACCTATATATATTATCCATCATCGATGACATTTTATATGGGATGTTAACCCATCCATGTGTGAGCCAAAATATAAGATATATCCTATACTAGACTGTGATTGAATAGATTGCGAGGATGATGCCTATGTTCGGAAAAGGCATGTATAAATCTGACAAAAAGGAAGACAACAATCCAAATAAATTCATCTTTGTCAACCCCCACAACAATTGAGTCCCAAGCATAATGATAATGTGTTAGATTCCCATATCGATTGGAGAGGGGAACGAAGTAAGCCTTATAAGGCTATGGAAACCTCTCCCTCATAAATGCGTTTTTCCAAGGGGTGGGAAGAGCAAAACCGTGAGGGCTTAGCTGGATCAAGGCCCAAAGCAGACAATATCTGTAAGCGGGTGTTCCGGGCTGTTACAAATGGTATCAGAGCCAGTACCCAGGCTGATGTGCTAGCAAGGACGCTGGGCCTCCAAGGGGATTGGATCCAGGCCTGTGGGCCAGCGAGGACCCTAGGCCTCCAAGGGGGTAGGATCCAGGCTTGTGGGCCAGCGAGGACTTTGGGCCTCCTAGGGGGATGGAATGTTAGATTCCCATATCGACTGGAGAGGGGGACGAAGTAGGCCTTATAAGGCTATGGAAACCTCTCCCTTATAGACGCGTTTTCCCAAGGGGTGGGAAAAGCAAAACCATGAGGGCTTGGCTCAGCCAAAGCAGACAATATCTATGAGCGGATGGTCCGGGCTGTTACATAATGATCTACATTCGAGACTATAAGCTGGGCTTAAAAACCCACGACCTAGATTTGAGAATATTTATAAACTTCTTGAAGTTGTTAGAAAGGAACATTTGTTTCTCACAGATAAAATCCACAACAGAACTGATTCTATTATTCTTTCCATTCATATTGCTTCTTCAACATCTGTACCATGTATGATGATGTGAACTTATAAGGAAGAATTTTCTCTTCTGGAGAGACGGACAGATGACATTAATAGGGTTATTTCAAACCCTTATATTCTTGTTATAAGAATTACTTCTCATTGTACTCTTGTACCAAATTCTACTAATGAAGTACTCAATTGGTAGATAAACAATATTGTTGCTCAGAATAAAGTTCTTCTATGCATTGATAATAAGCTTACCGGTCTTATTCAACAAACACAATTTACTCAACTAAGGGTATAAAGTGTGTCTTTTCAAATTCAAAAGTTGTATACTTCTTCACGAGATCAAATGACTCAACTTGATGCTAATCTATGAATATTGATACTTAATATTTTGGACCTGATTCACCACTATAGAAATACTTCAAAGAATGGAAACAAATATGCAGATAGAATAGTTAAAGACTGTTCATAGGGCTTATCCTATAACATTTTTAGTTATCTAACCTATGGATACAACTCTAACCTATCTTTATGCAGTTGATTATGAAAAGGTGTTCAAAATAAATTCTCATTTAATCAGACAACATGTCTATACTACTAGTAGGCCAAAATATACTAAACTTACAAAATCTAAAGCTAAAAAGAATAGTGATCCATCACCCTATACACCAAGCCTATTGATTCTTGGACAAAACCTTTACATATCAAAGGCCCATCATCTTCACCATCAAAAACCTAACTTATTCTGTCAACTGGAAAAGACAAAGCTCCTTAACAAAACTTTTAAACTAGTATCTGTTTCAGATGAATCTGAAAGCCAATTTTTTGTATTTGAAGATTCTGACCAATCTTCAAAGATTTCTAAACAATTTGCTGATTTATCTAAATTAGCCTAGATAATGATGGCTATTTTAGATATTTCTCAACCAACTGAGTTTCAACTAGAAATTAGTGAAGTTGAATTTACAAGGATTAAACCAATCAGACCTTCACCACCATTAATGCACATACCTCTAACCAAGCCTACTTCAGGACTCTAGTTTACTTTTGATAATCTTCCACCTAAAAATGTGAGATCATCTTTATGAATTTAGTGATTGGATTGATTTACAGATGACTTGACCAGCTACTCCTATAAGAGATATCTTGTTAGAGTTTACTTCTCGTTTCACTGGTGTTTTAAGGGAATGAAGGCAAAGTTTAGATGACTATCGAAGGCTCCAATATATTCAAGTAACATCTACTGGTATTCTTCTTAGAGTTATTTATAAAGAATTCATTAGGGAATTTCAGCTTATTAACAAACCAACTCATTATGAATATTTTGAAATGAAGTGCTCCTCTTTAGATATAAGAGATCTTGAAAAGCATTTTTAACGTATAGTAAAAAGATACTATTTGTTTAATAGTTTTAATGATGTCAATTTTCGTTATACATTAATCGCATCTCTTCCAGATGAACTTTAATCAAAACTTTAAAGGACCATTACAACTTTACGCAAAGATAAGGGAGAAAAATCTCTTAGTGAGATTTATCAAGCAAATTTTAACGAACTCTGTGATCAACAAGCATTTTTCAAAAATATGATTCAAGGTGGTCCTCTTCTGAAGAAGGCTTGCAAAAAGCCTTATCTCAATATCAAGCGTAAGGAGAAATATTATTGTAAGCGTTCTACCAAAAAGAAATATCATCATAAAAAGTTCTCTTACAAACGATTTCAAAGATCCCAGTTCTATAGTAAATGATATCAAAAATTATTTAAAAGAAATAAATGGTATAGATCTGTTCATTTCTTTAAATAAAGAGCTCTTTATGCTAAAAAAGAATATCAATGTTTTATTTATGGCAAACTAGGACATTTTACTTGACAATGTCCTAATAAGACCAAAAGGGATTTAAAATTATTAGAATCTACTGAAGCCATCACACCAATCCATGACAATAGTAACATTGAAGATATCATTTAAGAACAATCCAGTGAAGAAGAGGAAACTGAATTTATTGTAGCTATTAATTCCTGGATCATCTTGTTTCCATAGTAGTGTTGACATTTCGTTGGAGTTCTTTTTGGTTAACACTTCACTCTCCAACTTCTTTAGTTCCTCTCTGTTTACCAACTTCTCTTTTATAGATTTAGCAAGGGTAAGTCCTATTTTTAGTTGTTCTATTATATCAAGGACCTCATTTAACTATGTTTATTTTGACTTTCTATACGCTAGGATAATGTATGGAATTATAGGTTGATACTCTTTGATTCTCTCTAGGTTATATTTACTCTGCATGAAACATTCATTAGCCCTTTTCTTTTCTTCTTCTTTTACTTGATCTGTAATACTTTTTTTCTTCTAAAAGCTCTTTTTGAAATGTCCATTTGTTCATGAAACCAACCTTTGTCTTTTCTTTATTCTCAAACTTGTGACGATTAACTTTCATTTTAGTAAGGACTTCCATTAATTTATCTCTAACTATTGCTTCCGTTTCTACTTCCATTTCTTCTTCGACTTGGTTGAGCTTCTTTTTAGTGGCTCGTTTGATTGCCATTATCCTTTCTCTCAGATTTGTTTTAGTTGTGCTCGACAAACTCCTTTTAGGTCTTTCTGCCACTGATTTGGCTAGTTGATCAAATTTTATTTCTAAATTTCGTATGGATGCTTCTATTTGCTAACGCCTCGCCATTAAATCCTGAATAAGTCCCAGTATCATCTCATCCATATTTGGGTTCTTTGGTTGTGATGTTTGTGCCTGAAATCCTGATGGAGGGTTATTCCTTTGTTGTCCCTGGTTTCCCTATAAAAAGTTGAGGTGGTTCCTCCATCCTAGATTGTATGTGTTACTATAATGGTTATTTTGATTTCTTGGAGCATTCCCTAAATAGTCTACATGCTTGGGTTGATCAGAGTGAAAATCTTGTCCTGGGTGATCGAACCCACACGTTTTATACTACATCACTCGTCCTGTGGAGCTATAGTAATGTTTGTCTATCTTTTTACTTAGGGTTTCCATTTGACACGTCAGTCTCGTTACTGCGTCTACCTTGTATATTCAAGATGGCCTAGTAATGGATCGTGCTCTAATTGAGCACCATTGATAGTTGTTCATAGCCATATCCTCGATTAACTCTTAGGCTGTTTTAGGTGTATTGTAATTAAGTGTTCCCGTAACTGTTGCATCAATAAACTGCCTAGTATTTTGTCCTATCCCATTTTAGAATGTTTGGATTTATATCCATAAAGGTAATTCGTGATATGGGCATCATCGAAGCATCTCCTTGAACCTCTCCTAAGTGTCATATAATGATTCCCCTTTAGTTTAGGAGTAAGATGAGATGTCGTTCCTTAGCCTTGCAATCTTCATATGGGAAAATACTTCAGTAATATTTTTTTTGCCACATGATCCTAGGTGGTAAGTGACGAAAGTGGCATAGATTTTAGCCACTGCTTTGCTTTTCCTCTCAAAGAGAAAGGAAATAGATGCATTCTGATGGCATTGTCATTTGCTCCATTTATCTTAAATGTATCGTAGATCTTTAAGAAGCTAGAGATATGCATGTTAGGGTTCTCATCTCGGGGTCTGTCAAACTGAATTGACTATTGCACCATCTGAATGCTCGATTTGATCTCAAAATTATTAGCTTGTATAGTCGGTCTTATTATGCCAGATTCTGTGCTATTTAAGTCTAGCCTAGTAATTGAACATTGGTCATGGTTGGCCCGCCATGTTGCACAATGCCTCAGTATCTACGTGACCTTTGAAGTCCTCCATCCGATGGTCTAGCTCAAATTTCCTAAGGTTTGTTGTTCAACGATTCGTACTCACAATTCTTTCTATCTCAGGATCTACATTAAGTAAGTTCTCATTGTTAATCTGGGTCATAAATTGACCTGGTGTCTAAATCTAACACTAAAGAAATAAACTACCTAAAGGGGAAATGAAATAAATTAAATAACGTAAAATAAAAGCAAGTAATTAAAGAAAAATAAACAAATCACGTAATGTAAAAACAAATAAATAAAACAAGACAAACAAACAAACAAAAGTAATGAATAGATTAACAAAACTCAAGTGTTCCTAATATTATTGTCCCCGACAATGACACCAAAAACTTGATTGACCAAACGCACAATAGTTAATATTAAATACCATAAGTGCACAGCGTAGCTGTAGCTAATACTGGTAAATATGAGTTAATTCCATAAGGATGATAAGTACTAGTAATTACTATTATTTTATTTTCTAGCCTATGGATCGATTGTGATTAAATTCAAGAAAATAAACAATTAAAATAAATAAGAAGCACGAATCAAAGCAAGGGACTGGTGACTCTAAATTAATTACAGATATAAGATGATTAGTACCTAGGCCTCAAATATCTCTAAACCTTAAACAATTGATTCCTTGTCATGCAATTATGCTATTAATTTATTAGACTGTGGAGATTCTTAAGGTATGCTAGTAACTGACCTTGAGTCTACTAATAACTAATCCTAAGGTCTCTAACCGAATTACTCAAGTTTAAACTTATAGGATTGTATTACCGTATTTTGAATCCCTCTATTAGGTTTGACCCTAATCCAGAAGATTAGGGTGTCCTATCTCTAAGATTGCAATAAACTCTTTCCAATTATTGTAGATCTATTTAACCTAGGATTTCTTAATTACTAAGTATGAAATCAGATTGAAGTCTAAAAATTAGACTAATAAATAGTAAATAGAATGGATAATTGGATCGTAATAATCAACAAACACAATTGCATTCACAAAAGAATCAAAACATGTCAAAGTGTTTATCTAGGGTTCATCTAACCTAGATACCAATAGAAAAATTAGCTATACATCAATAAGCACAAAATCATATCCATATATACAAAAAAATAGATTAGAAAACATCATAATCATAATTCTAAATCTCCATGATTATTCTCTATCACGTATTCTGACAATTTAGACATTCGATCTTGTGTTATGATGGATCTCTTGATAAAATCCTATGTCTTTCATTCCGTAAGCGCTAAATCACCTCTGAATGTCTCTGGACATTCCCAGCCACTCTCCCCTCTAAATTACCTTTGAAACGTCAAATTTATATAAAACCTAGAATTTTGGGTTATACATGCTCGTGTGTATGCCTGTGAATAGGAATGTGCATAATCGAAGTACACCAGGCATCGTGAAAGTGCACGGTCATGTATTTCTTCCAGATTTTTGTTTTTTCTGTTTTAGCTGCGTTTTCGTCCGATTTCTTCTCATTTAAGTCCATAGAGGCATTTATCACCTATAAATACACTTAAAACATATTAAGCTCTAAATATAAAATAAAATTATCAAATATCAAGTAAAATACATCAAATATGGGTGTCAAAATATTTTTCTATCACAGTTCCTTCAAAATTGAGCTTATCACTAGAAGAAAAATCAGGATAAGGTTTTTCCCTTGTTGTGTTGTTAGGAATAAAGTTCTTAGTTGTAATTTACTTAGCCTAGACATCCTGATTGGCATAAATGTCTATTATAATGCATCTTCATTACAAATCCTACCTACTGGTATCAAATGTCAGAACAATTTCAGTTCTTATAATGGTATACGCAATATGTTTGAACTCACTCAGGTTCTTCCTCAATATGAAGTATTGTGAGATTAATTTTTGGAGCATTGTCCTAAGAACCATGCACAGTTCTCACGTCCTCAATATGAAGTATTACAAGATCAATTTTAGAGCATTGTCTTAAGAACCATACATAGTTCTAACATCCACATCCTCTTTAGAAAAATCCACAAATCTTCATTAATTTACCTTTCAAAAACAATGAGGATATCAATCATACCAAGGTCATTCGTTCTAGAATGAATCATGATGTCTTGAAGCTAGCATAAGAAGATTGTGCAATCTTGCTTCAACAAAGATTAATTGAGCCCACAAAGTTAGATTGGGCTTTTCAAACTTTTTATATGAACAAAAAAGTTGAAAAAAGAAGAGGAAACAAAAGATTGGTCATTGACTATAAACATCGTAATGCATCCATTCATGATTACAAATTTCTATTACTAAAGATAAATACTCAAGTCTTATTTCTTAAGAAAGCAAAAGTCTTTTTGAAATTTGACTTGAAGGTAGGTTTTTGATAATTGGGAATAGACCTATAAGAAAGTTACAAAACAACTTTTTACTTCCCAAATGTTCAGTAACAATGGACTATTTTACCATTCAGACTCAAAGTCATTCTACCACTATTTCAAAAGCTATGATAAAGATCTATGAGCCTATTCTTTCTAATGCCTTTATCTTCATTGACGACATTCTACTATATGCCAAGACCTACGAAGATCATAAATCCCTACTTCAATTTTTTCTAAATCTTACCAAGCATTATGGAATTGTGCTTTCATCCGAAAAGAGCATATTAGATCAACCTAGATAGAATTTCTAGTTATGAGCTTTCATCAGGGATTCTATCATCCCAGTCTATATATCACCAGTGAATTATTACATTTTTCCTAATGTAAATCTTAGTCCAAATCAAATCTAACAATTTCATGGATGATTATACAAGTTCCTTATTAAAGGGGAAAGATTGGTTAGTTTAGATCCATAAAAGGCAGATTTTAAGAGTTAACGTCCGTTAAGAGAAGAAGGGCTTGTGTCTCGGCTAATATAACTGGGATCTCAATGAAATTCATCTTTGTAAAGATCATTTGAAAAGTATATAGGCTGGAAATTCATGATGCAACTCCTTTAAGGCTTATCGGTGAAATATTCCACTAGTTTGGGAATCACAACGAGAAGTGTCTTTCTCGACTTATATGGTCTAATAATGCCACGCACTTGAATGGTTTTGATTATCCCTGTAGCCCTCTAACCAAGGGTTCTAAAATGGTATCAAAGCCATAAATGTTTATTGATTGTACTTATATTGTTTGTTATGAAAGTAAGTGGTCACGTGTCGTAACATTACCAAAATAACTATACTAAACTATAGTTAGTGGTAAGTTTAGGTTGATTATATAGAGATTAATTCCAATTACTTTCCTAAATTATTTGTATAAGCAAAACAGAGAGTCTTTGGTTTGAAGCAAATTAGAAGACAAATTTAAATTAAATCTATAAAAACAAATCAAATTAAACAGCAGAAAAGTGATAAAGTTGATGAATGAGTTAAAATTCGGTTCTAAAGTGATAAAGTTGATGAATGAGTTGAAATCCGATATTATTGAACTATCATCTTTACATCTCTCTTAAGACTATTGATTGTGAACTAACAATAAGCTCTGTTAATTCGAGTTTTTCCTTATATCATAGTAATCAAGAAGAGCTCATTAATTAACCCTAACTATTAAACCTAGAACAAGCTCTCTAAGTTTATCCAGACGGCCGCATTACAAGTGAGAAAAACAGATCAATCTAAGTAACAATCACACAAGCTCAGATTATTTAACTTATGCTACGTTATCTCTGATGATTTAATACCGTTAGTGGCCATATATAACCTTTAACACGACTATTACGTATTACATCTAAGTTATAGCTATAGGTTTTCATGAAAAATGATTTGTTAGAGCATTAAAATCATTTTCATACAACACCCAATAAATTTATACAAGATAACGTAAACAATCCAAAAAGAGGTAAAGGAAATGATATATAACAACAATCTGCTTAATGTGTTTGTTGGCCTCGACTGCAACTCCAAACCAATGTTAGGAAAGTTAGTTGTCCATCTCCATCTTCAAGCTTTCACCATCAACCATCCTCTCTATCACCACTATCAATGTTGAAGAACGAAGAAACAACCAAAGAGAAAATAGAAGAAGGGTCATGTCGGCTAGGTCTATTCCCGCATACCCTTTTGTCGTCACTCTCTTTTCCTTAAATAGTAAAATTTAGGTTTAAAACTGATTGACACCTGGCTAAGACACTGTGTTGTTCTCCAGTTAATTCTTAAATGTGAAAATTCACAGTCATGCAAGGTCATTGCACGGTTGTGCAAACTTCTCACTGTCGTGTATGGCACTCTCACAGTATGAGAGATCTCTCACTACTGTGAGAGATGATGCATGGGTTCTCACGCCCAAGCAGTCCAATGTTTGGCCGTGAGATTTCTCCTTTCCTTATTCTTCATTTGAAATTCTATCTTACCCTTTCTTCTTTCAACCCTCTTCCTCTTCATGCTCCATGAATCAATAGAATATGGAAATTGAGAAGATGGCTTCAATGACATGCTTTCGGGTCACTTTAGCTTCTTTACTTCCGAAAAGTACCTAAGATTAAATATGAGCTAAAGTGAGTGTCCTAAGCATTTCTAAGGCATTAATCATTAATTGTAGTATATCAAATGAATCAAAATTTAAATACATATCAAGTTCCCCCATATTTAGCCTTTGATTGTCCTTAGCCAAACTGTTAAAATCAAAATCACAAATTAAAACTTTTACACATTTTCTATATTTCCTAAGAGTAGATAACCATAAGTAAAGATGAATGACTTTCAAAACCCATAGCAATAACTTAACATTCAAAGCTTCTACTCATGGTCAATCAACACTCATCACCCTTAGAAATTGAGTAATCTAGAGGTAGACTTGGACAAAAGGTGTTTAAACAAGATATTTTCATAGGTACACTTAAACACCATTCATAATCACAACAACCCACAACTTTACATATCATTTCCTTTCTCCACCACTAAAAGTCACATGCATAATCTGAATCAAAGGACTTTTCTAGGGTTGTAATATAGGTAAGGGTAAAATGAGATGTATTTTGGGTAATGTAGTATAAAAATCATTAAGATAGTGAAGCAAAAGTAACGCTGAATAAGATATCAATCGCACACGTTGACATTCATTCAAAATTAGGTACCGTTAGCCATGAAGAATGCAGCAACTATGTTTCCCAATTCGATTCAGCGCTCATACCATAAGCCAAATGAACATAACACAAAATGTTCCATCCAAAACAACATCCTACTCATAAGCAATATATTCAAATACTCATTCGATACAACTTAATGAGGATAAACTATTAATTAATAACTTTTCACAAAGGTTGTATTCACTCCTTGCAACTTTTATTCAAACTCACATTTTTCTTTTTTCTTTTTTTTGATTATAAAAGTGATAGAAGCTACATCAACGTATGATTTGTAACATAGAGTTTTAACAACTATAACCAACCCACATATATGCAGACTCCCACACTTAGGCTTTTGTACAATCACATTCATCAAGAATTAACAATTGCTCCACTAGCTTTAAAGCTTGGGTAGGGCATTTAGTTAGGTGCATATAATGTGGTTTATTTAAAAGAAAAGGCTAATAAAGCTCAATGGGGGTTAGCAAAGGAAAATTCACATAAATGGGTAGGCTATTTGGCTAATATAGTTCGCAATCAACAAAGAATGCCTAATCATTTTCATAAAAATGCAAGTGATAAAAATGTGGTCTCAAATAGGAAATCAATGTAAAGTAAGGATGTATATGTCATAAATGTCACACAAAATAAAGACAGTGAGACTGATATGAATGTGTTAGTCTAACACGGCCCAAAACCTTACTGATTTTTATCTACCACTAGTCACCGCTCTTTTAAAGAATAATACGCATTAACAATCACAAGAGAAAAAGTACAGGTTAAGGTTTCCATGGATTTTTCTAGTCAAATCATACTCTAATTATAACTAAATAATCTTAAAAGTTAAAAAAAAGAAAGATTTTTTATTTTGTTTGTTTGATTTTAAAAATTGCCTAAGAAGTCACATAAGCAACAATTAAGCTAAAAAATGCATAAAAGCTAATATCAAACTAAGATCCCCACCCCCACATGTTGAACCCCGTTTTCGAAGCCCAATAATCGATTCGAATACCAAACAATGTTTGACTCAGGTCTTGGGACAAATTCCTAGAAGACTATTCGGGACAGTCACGAGAGGGTGGGGGAAAGAAAAGTGAAAGGTATCACATTTATATATAAAAAAATCTCAGCATGGCAGCAAATGAGGGTTCGCCGCTGCAAGCTATAGGTTTGCTGCGGTGAACCCATGGAGTTATCTCCATGGACCCTTTGGGAAAAGTTCACCGCGGCGTAAGTCATTCTTCGCCACGACGAAGACGCCTTCAAAAAGGTTCGCTGCGGCAAAACCCTTAGAAACCGCAATCTACAAATATTTTATACAAATACATACATTCAAATCTAACCATCCAACCTAACCACAAGCTAACATAATCATACATAAATGGAATTTCGATTCATCATTTCCTTACTAATTCAAAG
>JAOTAY010000191.1:14022031-14035066 GCA_025629805.1 Erythroxylum baracoense
AAAATATTGTGATTTTCTTATGATGCTTTATAAGTGAATAATGATATGATGCCATATGAAGTGAATGTAGTGATCGATAGTAGCCCACCCTTATTGTAGGATATGTACCGAAATGACCTCCGGGCGTCCCAGTTTGTACCCTGCAGTAAGGGGGCGCTACATTTGTGCATATGGGTAGTTAGGATTCCTTTGTGGTTGACCCGAAAGCTTCCAAAAGCATTCAATTGTTCTATAGATATAACATGAAAAGTTAGGCCAAGATTAGTGGGATGTCCAACCATTGTGAAAATTCCATATACTTTGACTTGTTGAGCACCACTTACAGTCATTTACCTAACCAAAGATGTCAACCCAGCTATTTGTTGCTCCAATGTATTAGTACTAGCTTCATTCACCTTCAATGGGTAGGGTCCTCTAGAATACTGAATTGTTGGGAGTTAGCAGCCATATTGGAAATGAGATTTTTGGCTTCAATAAGTATCTTGTCCATCAGTGCTCCTCTGCTTGCTACATCTACCATATTTCTTTCTTACGAAAGAAGCGCCTCATAGAAATACTATATCATGAGTTGCTCACTGATTTGATGGTACGGGCAGCTAGCACATAACCTCTTGAAATGCTCCTAGTACTCATATAATGTTTCCCTATGATGTTGTTGAATTGTACATATCTTCTTTTGAATATTTGTAGCTCGAGATGCAGGAAAGTATTTCTCCAGAAAAAGTCTCTACATCGCATTCCAAGTAGTAATTGATCTAGAGGGCAAGTAATATAACCAATTCTTAGCAGTGTCTCCCAACGAGAATAGGAATGCTCTCAGTTTAATATGCTCTTCTTACACCTTGGTTGGCTTCATGCTAAAACATACCACGTGGAACTCCTTAAGATGCTTATGAGGATCTTCACCTGACATACCCCGAAAGTAGGCAAAAGATGAATTAAACTAGATTTAAGCTCAAAAGCCACATCAATAGTAGGAAAATCAATGCACAACGGTTGATGATTAAAATCAGGGGCAGTATTAGAAATGGAATCACTAGAAGAATCAGAAAGTAAATCTAAAGCTATTTGAATTCCTGGTGAAGAGATAAGTTTTCTGTCAAATGACGATGGATCCTTGGAACTTTGTACAACTTGTCTTCTCGCTCTGCCCAACGTTCTTTCAAGTTTTGGATTAAATTTCAATTCACCAGTGTGAGAAGATCGTGTCATGCACTGAAACTAACCAAACTATAAAAGAAATTAACCACAGATAAAAATAAAATAAAACAAATAAATTCAGAATAGAAAAGGATATTAATCCCTAACAACGATGCCAAAATTAGTTGCGTGTCATAATACTACTAAAATAACTTGGCTAAAATATAGTTAGCAGTAAGTCTAGGTCGATTCCATAGGGATTAATTTCAATTACTTTCCTAAATTATCTATATAAGCAAAATAGGAGGTATTTAGTTTGAAGCCAATTAGAAGACAAAGTAAAATTAAATATACAAAAACAAATCTAGTTAAATAGCAGCAAAGTGATAAAGTTGATGAATGAGTTGAAATCTGGTTCTTTGGTTTAATATTGGCCTAAGAACAATTTTATAGATGTCGTTGAACTATCATCTTTACACCTCTCTTAAGAATATTGATCATGAACTAACAATAAGCTTTATTAATTCTAGTTTTTCCTTGGATCATAATTAATCAAGAAGAGCTCTCTAATTAACCTCAACTATTGGGAAACTTAGAACAAGCTCTCTAAGTTTATCCGGATGGCTGCATTACAAGTGAGAAAAACATATTAGTCCAAGCAATAATCACACAAGCTCGGATTATTTAACTTATGCTATGTTATCTCTAACGATTTAATGTCGTTGGTTGCCACATACAACCTTTAACATGATTATTACATATTGCATTCAAGTTTTAGCTATGGGTTTTCATGAAAAAAGAATGAATAGAGCATTAAAATCATTCTTATACAACACCCAACCAATCAATACAAGATAACATAAATAATTCGAAAAGAGTTAAAGAAAATGATACATAACAACAATCTGCTTAATGTGCTTCTTGTCCTTGACTGCACCTATGAACCGATGTTAGGAAAGTTAGCTATCCATCTACATCTTCAAGCTCTCACCATCTGCCATCCTCTCCATCGCCACTGTTAATGTTGAAAAATGAAGAAACAACTAAAGAGAAATAGAAGAAGGCTCCTTTCAGATAGGTCTATTCCCGCATACCCTTCTGTTGTCACTCTCTTTTCTTTATATAATAAAATTTAGGTTTAAAAACGAGTGACACCTTGCCAAGACACTATGTTGTTCTCCAGTTAATTATTAAATGTGAGAATCACAGTCGTGTAAGGTCATTGCATGGTTGTGCAAACCTCTCACGATGAATGGTTACTATACACAACCGTGTATGGCCTTCTCACGACTGTGCATGGCTATGCATGGTTATTGCATGACTATATAAACCTCTTACTACTATGCATTGCTATACAAAGCCGTGCATAGCCTTCTCACGGTTGTGCATGGCACTCTGACGGATATGAGAGATGATACATGTGCGTGATAGATTTCTCACGCCTATGCAGTCCAATGTTTGGTCGCGAGATTTCTCCTTTCCTTGTTCTTCATTTGAAATTCTCTCTTACCTCTTCTTCTTTCAACCCTCTTCTTCTTCATACTCTATGAATCAATAGAATATGAAAATTGAGAGGATGGCTTCAATGACATGTTTTCGGGTCACTTTAGCTTCTTTACTTCTAAAAAGTACCTAAGGTCAAATATGAGCTAAAGTGAATGTCTTAAGCATTCTAAGGCATTAATCACTAAGTGTAGTATATCAAATGAATCAACATTTAAACACATATTAGTAAGTAAGGAGACCTTTCCCCATATCATGATTGAATCCTTGCCCATAGATCCTGTTCATCTTTTTCCTACTCTTTCTATAGCCAATCTTCCTTCAAACGTCAAAAGAACTTTGTATAATAAAATAGAAATTTTGGTTACAATTACTCATCTTCCTAAGGAAAGTTATATCCATGATACGTCTCTCCCCTTATTAAGTCTGTACAATATTTATTCTCACAATCGTTCTTAAACTAGAGTTATTTACACTATTCTAACTGCCTATAGTCTTAGAGTGAAAGAAATTCTCCAAATTTCCAGATTGGAACAATGTGGTTTAAAACAATGTTAGCAGAGCAATATGTGAAGTTAGAAATCCCCAAAGAACTCATATCTCTTTGGAGAGGTCAAAATCATACTCATCTCCATATTGGTGCTATTCAATTAATACTCACCCTCTATGGAAGAAAAGGAATTATAGTTATTGCTAGAATATTTCTTCTTGATATTGCCTACACAACATACCAAAATGCTTTGATTGGAACTCTATTAACCACTCTTAATTATGGAAGTGTCATCCTTACAATTACTTACGATTACAACATTAGATTAGATGATCCCACTTTATCTAAAAGATTAAGTCTAAAATCAAATCATTGGAGCTGAGTAAGATCCTATAGTAATTATGGCCACCTTATACCATCAAATGATCCATCGTTTAAAAAATCATATTGTAAATCTTAACTTTTCAAACTCAACTTCCAATGCTTTGTACATGGTAGCAAATCAAGCCCATGATCAAACCACCATAATTTAGATCCCTAAACAATTAGTACCAATGGAGTTTGAAAAGTTGATGCCTATATAATAGATCACTAATTACCAGAAGGTGTTTCATTCTTCTAATAGGATTCAATCCATACTACTACTCCATCAATTTTCAAAACATTGAGAGATGGATATGTTAAATCCATCTACACTAGGCCCAATGACGACTAACCTAGATCATCTAGAACATTTAGCCCCATTTTATTGCTACAACCAGTCTTATCATATTAAGAAGGCAAGAGTGGACCTCCTATCCACTATGTAAAATCTGATGGCCAACCTGTCTATAGTAACCATAATTGAGGACATTTTATATAGAATGTTGACTCATTTATGAACCAGATTGTGAGATATGTCCACTCTTTTATCAAATCCTATTGATGAATTACTCAACTGGCAGACAGATAATGTTGTTGCTTAGAATATAATAAGCTTGTTGGTCTTAATCAATAACAATAAGTTACTTAGCAAATGGTAAAAATTGTGTCTTCTCAAATTCAAAAGTTTTATACTTCTTTATAAGATCAAATGGTTTAATTTGATGTTGATATACGAAGATATATTAATACTTAATATTTTGGTCCTAATTTCACTACCAAAGAATAAGAACTTAGATGAGTCAAAAAATTACTTCAAAGAATGGAAACAAGTATGCGAACAGAATAAGTAAGGACTATTTACGGGGCTTATCTTAAAATATTTACAATTGTTCAACCTATTTATACAACTCCAACACATCTTGAAGCATTTGATTATAAAAATATGTTCAAAATGATTTTAAAAGATACTGGTATAGTCAATTTTATCTATTTGAAGATTATGAAGTTTTGAACAATCTTTAGAGATTTCTAAATAGTTTACTGAATTATCTAAGTTAACTTAGATAATGATATGTCAGATGCTTCTCAACCAACTAAGGTTGAACCCGAAATTAGTGAAGCTAAATCTATAGGGACTTAACTAATCAAATGTTCACCACCACCAATACATGTACCTCTAACCAAGCTAACTTTAGGACCCTAATTTACTTTTGATGATCTTCCACCTAAAAAATGGCAGATCATCTTTATGAATTTGGTGTTTAGATTGATTTACAAATGACTCAACTAGATACTCCTTTAAGAGATATCTTATTAGAGTTTACTTCTTATTTCACTAGGATGACTATCGGAGACTCCAATATATTCAAGTAACATCTGTTGGTATTCTTCTTAGAGTTATTTATAAATAATTCATTGGAGATTTTCAGATAATTGACAAGCAAACTCGATATGAATATTTTGAAATAAAGTTTTGCTCTCTGGATAGATCAGATCTTCAAAAGCATTTTTAACGTATGATGGAAAATATAATATTTCCTTAACTTTTTAATGATGTCAATAAATATTATACGTTCATCGCATCTCTTAGCTTCAACCAGAACTTCAAAAGACCATTACCTCTTTACGTAAAGATATGAGAGAAATATCTCTTAGTGAGATTTATCAACTTGTATTAACATCTCTTGATAAACTCTGTGATCAATAATAATTTTTAAAAAATATGATTCAAGGTGGTCCTCCTCTAAAGAAGGATTACAAAAAGCCTTATCTTAAGATCAAGTCTAAGAAGAAAAAAATTGTAAGTGTCCTACCAAAAAGAAATATCATCACAAAAAGTTCTCGAACAAATGATCTTAAAAATCCCAGTTCTTTAATAAAGGTTATTAAAAATCCTTGAGCTTAACAAGAAGATATTGCTAAACAACCAATTACTTCATTGGCAAGATTAGTTCTCTCGTTATAAATTCACAATCCACCATATCAAAGGTCATCACGATGTGCTAATAGATTTTCTTTCAAGTTCTAGAAAGCTAATCCAACTTCTTACTCCTATCTTGAAAAAACCAATTCCTCTTATCATCCTCCCAATTATGGATCTCCCCCTCTATGCTAGAGTTAAGAAATCCTTTCCTCCAATTACTAGAAACCATCTTGAAAACCTAGAAAAAATTGTTTTCTTCTACAAAAAGTCTTTTTTATTACTTTCATCTTATTCTAACCACCTTGAACATTCCTCCATATCCACAACATTTTGATATTCTAATACCCTATCACACTCTACATCATCTCTATAATTCTCTTACTGAACCCACTATGTAGCATCTTTGGGCTTTATTTGCCCTTTATGCCTATCCTATTGGGATGTTTAGAAGGTTGTAGGAAGATTCAATAAGGAATTGGTATTAAGGATAAGAAGAGGGAGGAAGAACACTACAAAAAAGAACAACAATAGGAGAAGAGAAAGCATTAAGGAAGGGATTAACATTTTTGTATGCTCTTTTGTAGCTAAATTTATTTTTACAAATTTGTTTATTTGAACTCCATCTTGTTAATATGAAATTGGAATAGAATATTAAGAAGATAATATGTTTCAAAATCATCACTGAGCTTGATACAGTTCATTAACATCTTTATATAACTATATCCATTTCATGACCGCTTAAAAATTTAAAGCACTTCCTTATCTTTTTCTATAGTGGAGATGGATGGGAAATCTTTGCATTTTCTTTTATCTAATTTTTATATGGATATAGGCTAAGATTTTTATTGTGCTTCTTATGTTGTTTATAATTTTTTATTTTCAATGTTTAGTAATTTTTATTTGATTTAGTAGTAATTAGCATAGTTGATGAGCTTTGTTTTAGGTTAAATTTTATATGTTTTTAATAGACATTATCTTGTAATTTTCATCTTTATATTATTATGTATTTTAAACTATTTATCTAAATTAGTTTGATCTCTGACCTGTGGACGCCTTATTCTCACTTATACGAGTGACTTAATAACTAAATATGCTACTAATAATGTAGTATGACTCAAAGCTACAACAATGCAAGTCTAAGTTCTACCTCAAGTTTACATGGCAAAGGATGATCAAATCATTATCATCATCTTACTAGAAGAAGACAAAATCTTACTCATCAAAAGGCCTTATAGTAAACTCTCTCATTTGGATTAAGTAGACTCCTTAATGTTATTTACTTTGATTTTCTTCATTAGTTAATAGTTTATTCGTTCTACTATAGTTTTATCTCTTAAGCCTTTTTTTTTACCAACTTTACATTTATTTATCCTTGTGTTCATTTTCTACCATGAGATTCACTAAATATATATTTTCTTTATAAGGCATCCTTTAAATAAAATCATAGAGTAGATTCCATATGTTAATATCAGTACCCCCGTTGATATATCTTTTAAATACACGTAATTTACTATTTAATCTCTTCCATTTTGCAGAAACTATGCAAGTAAGTAGTGTATCTTCTTTGTTTAACTAATATTTTCTTTTGTTCAAGTTGGTTGTATATGGTTTGGTAGAAAGGTGATGGAAATTGCGAGGTGTGAGATTTCATTCCATATTCATAGTTGCTCTTGCTTATATCTATCTTTTAAAGGAATCTTAGTAGCTCAGAGAAGCCACAATGAATAGCCTGTAGTAACTTTTGGTTTTAACTTTTCAGAAGAAAAAGTTGCTATTAGGATCCCATATCTACTTTTAAGTTAAAAATAAACTTCTACTTTTAACTACTAGTTTATCTTATCCTTTACATTTTTGAGCATTATTGAATCGGTTGTTTCAAAATCCAAAATCGCCACATAGACGTGAGGAAAAACATGTTGAAGTAGGTACATATTGCACATCCTTGCTAATGCATCCACTATTCAACCCCTCTATTTTAGGATAACTATGATCTTATCTCTTATTAGGTTTGATAAGGCTTGATTTCTAATTCTTTAATAGTTATTTTAAAATGTATATTTTGGTTTAACAATGACTTTTTATAGTTTTGTAGTAATATAAGTACTGTTTAATGATGTTTGTAGTCAATTTAAGAAAGATAAATGTCATTATGAATTTGAGAGTTTTTTTTTATATAAGTGAATAAAAATGAAAAACTCATGAAAATAGGAGCAATAAATTAAAAAAAGTCCTGGAAATGGTAGAAAAATGATAGACATAAGCACTTTAAAATTTTCTTGGATGATAGGTTTGGTTTTTTATTTCATCTCTAAACCAAACATGTGACTAAGGGTATGACCTCAAAGAGTTTATTAGTAATAAAAATATTTTTGATTTGTTGGTGTCATTTTCTTCTTAATATGAATTATATGAGTTGTGCATGGGTGCTTTGACGAAAACATGATGCTCAAAAGCTAAACCAACTATTCTCATCCTTTAATGTCCAAGAGTAGTATACTGTGCTATGTATACTTATTATCAATGCTTATTTTCCTAAGGTTTAAGGCACTTTATGCGTTAAGTTTGATTTTTTTCCATCATTATAGCTATATGATAATCTTCAATTACAAACCTTTAAGTCATGAGGATTGTAAATCGTATATTTAGGCACCGACGACATATATTGGCGCATGATAAACATCTTTAATTAGAATGAATTAACGAAAATTTTATATTTTATATTATACTTTATTATGTAAAATTAATGTATAAATTTCTTTTATTATATTAAATATTCATGCCTTCTTATTTTTAATCATTATTAGAACAAACTAATTTAACAACAAAGTTTGATATGTTAATAAATGAATTTATTAAAACTTAATATTAACATTTAATAGTATAATAAAATGAACTGAAATAAAAATATAAAAAATATGATGATAAAATTAAACAAATTTTATGACAAATCTCAATCAAGCAGAATTTTTCAAAATAAAAAAGAAACAGAAAAAGCTAAAACTAAAAACCAACACGCACAACTGAGATAAGAAATTGATTCAAATGACCATGTGTTAGGGCATCGACTTTCATAACATTCTGAAAAGGTAAGTTTTCAGAATTTCACGGGATTTATTAATAGAACAAATATTGCGCTTCCAAAAATTATTTCCCCCTCTTCTAATCCCAATCAAACCATTTCTAGCCTAACTATTTATCGTGGTTTTAAAAAGATTAGAAGCTCCTTTCTTGGATCTCTCCTCTATTTAAAGATGCTTTCCTTATATATGTTATTAGAATAGAGTCGGCTATGATGCTTGGAAGGCTTTAGCTAATGCTTTTGGATCTATTTCTCAAAATTCTCAACTCTAGCTGAACATTGAACTCCAAGAGCTGAAGAAGAATGATCTTACCGCATCTCAGTATTTGCAAAAGTCCAAACCTTTGGCAAATGAAGCTATTGCGGGAAGAACTTTATCCGCTAATAATATTGTTAACGAATTTCACTCTGTACTTAATCTTCATCTATACCTAATGTCTTTTCCTAAACTTCACGGGTAACTAATTGCTCGCGAAATTCTTCTCTGCTCTGCCCAAAAAGTTTTAATAGTCAACCTCACCTGCAAATCCACCTCCTCTCAACCACCGTTGCTTCCTTCTCTACATGCTCATATGCAAAATGTTGGAAACTGACTGTGATTGAATCACAGGAGTCGCAAAAAAATCAAATTTTATAGGTTCAGATTGGATTCCGATAATTTAATAACTTGAATCATAAAATAAAAAATTGTACCTGATTTGATTTTCTTGTTGAATTCCTTTAAAAGCTTTTCATTGTGTCAATCACAAGCTATTCATGTATCCACCCTTCAACGGTACTCACAAAGCAGCTTCTCAACTCTTGAGAGGAAGTAAGCAAGAGTGCTAGCTCCCAGATGCTTATTCATATTTATAGAAAAAATTAGAATTTCTATTAAAATTAAATACCTCAATTATAGTTAAAGTCAAACTCTTAATTATAATTAATTTGATTTTAATAAAATCAAATATCTTATACTTGATTCCTAAAGTTTCTCGAACTTTATAATTAAGTCCAACTTAACTAAAATTGTTTTTTCTTTACAAATTGCTCTTTAATATGTGACATATTATGTTACTAATATCTTGACAATGATTATAAATTCTAATTCTAATTCATAATTAAAATTAGATAAATTAAGAACTTTTTTTAATTTTTCTTTAATTTTTCAATTAAACAATTTATAACCATAGATCAAGATTGACGTCTAGCAACATGTCATGACCACCCAAATATCAGGAATATCAAAGTGATTTGACTTAACTTGTCCATGCATGGTTATGATGTATAATTTAAACCATTCGTCATCCAATGTTCCAACTGGACATAGTATGGATATAGTGTCTACTATTTTGTATCTAACCATGTTTATTCTTGCTAAATAGTAATTGATTTATAATAGAAAATTGAAAATTCCTTTTCAAAATTCAATTCGCTCTACCTATAGAATTCAATAAATCACTACCAATTAAGGAAAAGAGAACATTCTCTCTAATTACTTGAGAGCGACGAATCTTTTATCGACCTACTCAACTATCTCCATATGATTCATACTGCATTAAAGTACTACTGACTTAATTATCCTAAGATAGTTCATAAATAGCATCAAAATACAATAATTCTTACACAAGATACTTTAATAATCTCAAGTCTAAGGATCAATTATACAATTATCATTATGAGGAAATCCATAAACACACAAGTAATATTCCATTTGGGATCCTCATAGTTAGGTTAGTTCAGTGACTTATTCTCTAATAAACACCCACATATTAGTTTAAGTATCCTCATATTTTAATTTATGAGATCAATTACTTTTTTTATAAGAAAGAAATATAATGTGTACTAGTTTTACCATTTCATCAATATGTCGTCTTGATGAAACTATAACTAGGAAACTTAGGAATAATACATAAATGTAAATTGAATCTCATAATTATGATTTCATTATTATTTCGATTACACAGTAATTATTCAATGGATTTTTTCTTTAGTATTAAAACATTAAATGTAATAACATAATACATAAAGATAAAGAATGCCTTTATTAATTAAACAATAATGTCATACATCAAATTGCAATCAACCTACGGGCTACAAAGGCATAAACTAAAAATCTCCCACTTGTACTAAAGTTAATCGCCTATGTATCTAAAACCATATCTATCCATATGTCGCTCATGACTCTTTTGAGATAAAGGGTTAGTGAGAGGATCTGCACGATTCTCTGTAATGGAATCTCGCTCCAATGTTATGTCTTTTCATTCCACTATCTTCCTAACTAAGTGATACTTCCTCAGTACATGTTTGGACAATTGATGAGACCTTGGCTCCTTTGCCTGTGTAATAGCACCATTGTTGTCACATTATAATACTATAGGCTCAATAATGCTAGGAACCACTCAAAGTTCAGTGATGAACTTCTTGATCCAAACCTTTCCCTTTGTCGCCTTTGACATTGAAATGTACTTTTCTTTAATGATTGAATCTATAATGGTTGGCTATTTAAAACTCTTCCAACTTACAGCACCACCATTTAAAGTAAAGATGTACCCTAACTTTGATCTACTATCATTTTAATTTGACTAAAAACTAGCATCTGAATATCCTTGAATTCTCATTTTAGCTCCTCTATAGACTAAAAACATCATCTTTAGTTCTTCTCAAATACTTTAAGATGTTTTTCACAATTGTCAAGTGACACTCACCTAGATTAGCTTGAAACCTATTTGCTATGCTTAAAGCATAAGAGACATCTAGTCTAGTACATAACATCGCATACATGATTGATCCAACTATCAAAGCACATGGAACACAATCCATTTTATCTCTCTCCTCTTGTGTCTTAGGACATACACTGTAAGAGAGAAATCTTATGCGATATAGGTAAGAATCCCTTCTTGGAATTGTCCGTGCTAAAATTTTATAGGACTTTGTCTATTTATGTGGATTTGAATAACCCAAGAAAACCTTTTTGATCTATCTTTATAGATCTTTATTCCCAGGATATAGGTTAGTTCTCCCATATCCTTCATAGAGAAGTTTTTGGATAACCAAATCTTTACAGACTAAAGCATTGGTATGTTGTTTCGAATTAGCAATATGTCATCCATATATAGCATTAAAAAAACAACTGCACTCCCATTAACCTTCTTGTAGACATATGGTTCATCTATATTTTTTGATAAATCAAACTCTTTAATTGTCTCATCAAAATGGATGTTCCAACTTTTTGATGCTTGCTTAAGTCCATAAATAGACTTTTGCAACTTGCATACTTGATTAGTAAATCTCTTGGATTCCCTACAAATTCCTATTGAGAAATGTTGTTTTGACATCCATCTGCCAAATTTCATGATCATGATATATGGTTATAGCCAATAAGATCCTTATGGATTTTAGCATAGCTATTGACAAAAAGGTTTCATCAAAATCAACTCCTTGTTTTTTATTGTAACCTTTAGCCACTAACCTTACTTTGGAGTATGTACTTTATCATCTGTGTCAGTTTTTCTCTTAAAAAGCCCACTTGTGTCTAATAGTTACAATACCATTAGGTGCATCTAACAAATTCAATACTTGGTTAGTATACACAAATTCCATTTCATAACTCATGCCTTCATGCCAATTTAAAGAATCAATGTCAAACATTGCTTGCTTAAAAGTATTGCTCATCATGTATGAGCAATATATTATCCTTCTCCTTTTCAATATGTAAATATAATCTAGTAAGGGGAGATGTGTCTTACTAGTGCGTGGCAGATTATGAGTCTTTTAAACCCTTGGTTATACATCATATGTATCAACTTGAGGTTTTTGTTTCATCTCGATGTGAATTTATGGCTCTTGAACTTCTTTAAGTTCTACCTCACTCCCACTACTTTCTTTGTAAATAAATTCTCTTTCTAAGAATGTAGCATGTCTTCAGACAAACACCTTTTGTTCAAGAGGATGGTAAAATTGATATTTGATACTCTTTTTCAGATACCCCACAAATTTGCATTTATCTAATTTAGCTTGAAGCTTATATTGCACAATTCACATAAGCGTCACATCCCTAAATCTTAAAATGTGACAACCTTGGTCTTCTACCAATCCATATCCCATATGGTGTCTTATTAATCAACTTGGATGGAATTCTGTTTAGAAGGTAAGTAGCAATTTCAATGGCATATCCCTAAAAGGAAACAAGAAGGACTGCATGACTCATCATGGAACATACCATATCTAATAAAGTACAATTTCTCCTCTCAGATACTCCATTATGTTGTGAAGCTCTAAAAGGAGTCCATTATGAGACAGTCCTATTCTTTTTTAAGTAACCAACAAAATCATGGTCTAAGTATTCGTCACCTTGATCTATTCTAAATGTCTTAATACTTTTGCCAATTTGTTTCTCAACCTTAAGTCTAAATTCTTTAAACTTTTCAAATGATTCAGACTTTTATTTCATTAAGTATACATAACCTGTAGCATCCCAGTTCCGTAGAACGGGTCGGACCAGAGAAACGGGTCCAAGTGAGGTAAATAAGAGAAATTAGGAAAACACATCTCATG
>JAOTAY010000191.1:14043464-14058945 GCA_025629805.1 Erythroxylum baracoense
GCATATATGAATGCATGCATATGTCACTATTCATTTATACACTCCTATTCATGGCAATTGGTGAGGGGATGTTACATCTAACGCCAACTTCAACTTCTTTTCTAACCCTTGGATAGTATTCTTCATGGAGAGATTTTCTTCCTTTAATCTTTCATTCTTTCTACACGTATTCAACCATTTTTTATACATAGCTTTGTAAGTCTCATAAATATTCTCCTTTCAATAATTCAGGCCACTTTCATCACTGTCATAATCAGATATTGCGTCTTGAGCTGAGTTGGTTACGTTTTTGTAGAGATTTTTCGATTTTCCCCCTTTTTCGTCTTCAGTTCTGTTAGGCAAGTAACTGGACTTTTTCTATACAAAGCAACTAACGCAGCACTATTAGCAATTTCTTCTTCACTACTGTATTCACTCTCGGATTCATTCTCACTCTAGGTGCTAGTAAAGGATTTTTCTTTTCTTTTCTTCAAAGTGTTAACACATTCAGCTTGACCGTGCCCAAAGCCTTGACACTCATGACACTTAATTATGTTCACCTTCCTTTCACCCTTTTGAGCTTTGGCTTGTGGCTTTAAATTGATATTTGATGAGCTCCCACCATATTGTTTAAATTCAGGTCTGTCCTTTTTTTATTCTTTTCAGCTATTTACCAAAGTTTCGTGCGAGTAGTACCAAATCTTCATTTTCATTAGATTCCTCTTCTGCATCATTCACACCTTTTCCAGTTTCAACCTGTAATGCCAGTCTTTTGCTTCTTTCTTACTTACCTTTTAAAAATTCATCTCGAAATTTGTAAGAATTCCAATTACCTTATCCAACGACAGATCATTGATGTCATGAGCCTCCTCTATTGCTACAATTTTAGGAATAAATCTTGAAGGCAATGATCTCAACGTCTTCTTGACAAGCTTCAGATCGGAATATTTCTCTCCGAGTTGATGCTCCTAATTTGCTATATCTCGCAATCTTTCATGAAAATCCCCAATGGTCTCATTCTCATCCATCTTCAGTTCTTCAAACCTCACAGCTAACATCTGTAATTTTGATGTTATCACTGATTTGGATCCTTCATTAATAGTTTGCAAAGCATCCCATGCTTCTTTGGCCAATTCACAGGCTGATATCAATGAGAAACGTCCTTCATTAACAACACTAAAAATCGTGTGCATTGCTTGTGAGTTTCCAAGTGCACTTTCTTCTTCGACTCTTGTCTATTCAACAGGATCTTTTTTAATTATGTCTCCTTTGTCATCAGTAATCATCAGATGCGTCCACCCATGTACTACTGAGTGTCAAGCTTTTGTGCCCTGAGCTTGAATAAAGACTTTCATACATGCTTTCCAAGCAGAATAGTTAGATCCATCCAATAGTGGAGGTCTGGTGATGGAAGCACCCTCTCTTGTATCCATGTTCACGAAACTAGAATCTACACCAACTTACTACCAAGTTCTAAAACGGTAACCCGCTCTAATACCAATTGAAAAACCGTATAAGTCAATTATTTTGCAAACTATCCAATTTTACGTGATTGTCTCTGGCACAAATAAAAACAAAACTTAATCAAACAATAAATATCATATCACACTAGAAATTTGATAACGCAGTTTGGCACTCCTTGCCTACGTTTACGAGGCCCTCACCCAGATTAATTCTTTCACTGAAGTACAATAGATAACTTACTGAGTCGACACCACTCACCCTTAACACTTTCTCTCAACCTCACTTCCCGTGAAAGATTTTCACTCCCAATAACACTACCGACTCGCGTTAATCTCAATAAAGGATTTTTCTCAACAATCTTATAACTGAAGAACACTAAATAAATGACTCAAGTGATTAAACAGAATTTAACATAAATAAAAACTCTTAAGAAAGAAACAAGACTAACTTCCCAAATTTTTCTACACTCTACTACCCCAAGATTGATTCATGCAAGAGCCAAAAGTCAATCACGACTACACCAACAAAATAATCAACAACACCTCAGTAGCCAGTTCACCAACGTAGGCACATCCAGCAAGATAATCTCATCATCAACGAAGCTTCAGTTGAAGAGCCACCCACGCATGTGTAAAACTATCAGCCATGTGTTATACCAACATTTAATATCAACACTGAAGCAAAACAACAAAAAATATACTACACTTAGCACTCACGCACGCCCAACACTAATCAGTCATCAAGTGGGTTTTATTATTACGCACACCTCCAATTAATTTTCCAACATGTGTTGCGCCTTTTACCCTTGAGATAGATGTAGCACCTTGACTTCTATTTATGCACACTACACTAAACATGCACCCTGCACTAAACAAGCACACTAGACACTCACATCATAAACTGTAGGTCTGATATCTTTTTCCCCAAGCTACAACTTCGTATTTTTCAGTAGAAACCCTTAATTCAAAATTGAAAAAATACCGTGATGCCCTTCAGCTCTTCATCAACGTAAGACCCACAATACTTCATCAAATTAACTTCTATGCAAGATAGAATTCTATTCTATCTATAACATTATCCAACTAGCGTTTCAATCCAAGATGATAAAAAAGTATGTCAAAATAAAATAAAGTAGATATATTTAACATATATCTAACAATTTTTTATTAAATGATTATCATTTATCAGCTTCAATATTAGACTTTATATTAGGTAAGCCTACTAAAAAATATTATATTTTTAAAGAACTGAATTATAAAAAAAAGGTTAATCAAATAACCCCAATAAATTAAAATACGTTAAATATTAAATACTAATTTAGATATACATTTATAAATTAATTAACATATTTTAAAAGCAAAACTTTGATTGTAATTACAAATCAATATTATGAACTAATAAATCAATAGCAAGTGAAGATAAATTGTTAATCTAAATTAACTTAATATTAATTGTGAAAGTTTAAATTTTTATGGACAAAATCTTCAGCATGTTTTATTAATCAAGCTCCAATTATAAACTATAGTAAGTTAACTCTAAGGATGGCCAAAGAGGGAGGCCTTACAAGAGCTGGAGGGAAGTAATCAAAGAGGATATGTCAAAGTTGGCACTAAATGAAGTTGTGGCTAGTTACAGAAAAGTTTGGAGGGACCGAATACGGGTAAAAGATTAATCGTGTATTGAATTAACCGTACCAGATATTCATAAGCAGTCCAGTAGTTCCTAGGAACTGCTGGGGCACATTGTTCAGTTTACAAGACAGGGCAAAGGGACACTAAGAGGTCACCCCGTTTAGAGGTTCTGAGGATGACTACCTTACCTACGGCGAGACAAGGAGGGATTGGAACTAGTAGCCTTTTCGACTCGCGCAGCCTGCCCCCTTCAGATATTTTTCATTTATTTTCTGTTGTTTTTCCTGCCCCCTTAAGGTATTTTTAATTTATTTTCTGTTGTTTTTTCTGCCACCTGCATCATTCGTATCTTGTCTTATTTGCATGTGGGTCCACCGAAAACAGCCTCTCTACTGTGTAGAGGTAAGGCTGCGTACTACAGGGTCTCCCCAGACTCCGCTTCATTGCAGAATTTCGAACTGGGTGATGATGATGATGATGATGATGATGATGAGTAAATTAACTCTAATTTGCTTATAAAGAGAAGTTACAAGTTAACAAGAGAAAACGTTCAAGTACCTCTTACTTAATTCCTTTTTGTAAATATGAGAATTCTATCTCTCATATTTTTAAACTCAAGAATTAGGAGTCTACGTGAGACGAAGATATTAAATTTAGGCTTAAAATCTTTGGATCAACATTATTGATGTTTGGTCTAGTGACTGTAAGACTATGTAAACATTGGCTATGACTTAGTGAGATATACTCAACATCATTTTTATATCTTATTTGATAATTAGTTCTTAAACTTCCACTCAAGATATGGAAAAGAAACTGTTGGTTTATTAAAACGTAAGCCACATTCTTTTATCTCTTTAAACCGAGTAGTATGTATATGTTTTATCTATTCTCTCACAAAACTTCGTTAATCGAGACTGGAAGGAAGAATCAACCTTTAATATACTTCTTGACTGGTAGTTTTACCGAAGATGCCTGCGTGGAATGTTAGATTCCATTTTGTTTCAGAGATCTTTATTTGTAGCGTTAGACTATTAGTGGTCCTTCTTTATGAATAAAATACTGCAGCTTTGTCAGATTCACGAGGGTAAAAAGGAAATGAATAAAGCAATTAGCTATCAGTCTTAATCTATCCTCTGAAAATATGCCTAATTTTAATTGCAAATGTTAATCATTTTCAACACCGTTATAAAATAAAATAAATTAAAAATTAAATAAAATTTAAAAAATAAATTTATAATTAAAAGATATTGTTTTCTTCAAAATTTAATTAAATAAATATTATTAAATAAAAATTAATTGATTTATTTTAAAAATTATTAATTTAGAAAAAATTGACCGATTAATTATTAAACTAATAACATAAAAATTATTAAAATAAATTAAACTAAAAAATTATACAGATTAAATTTTTACGGTTGAACTAATTATATTTTTTAATTAATGTTTCAAACTTTGTACGGTTGAACTAGATAAAATTTTTAATTATTGTTCACCGCTAAGTCTACATGTAACCGACAAGCAGCGACCATTGGTGTGTTGCCATTAATGGAGTTTAGCTTGAGCGGCCTTCCATCAATTTAGGTGCTGCTCATCACCTGTTGCCACAGATTTTGTTAGGTCGGATGAAATAAAACGTAGGAAATTGGAATTGCTAACTATTGTTGAATCTAACGTTCAACCTAAGGTACAGGTTAGGTCATTATAAATGAAATTCCCAACCACCTGGTATTTCATGCAACTGCGCGAGTGCAGATATGGTTGATAATAGAAATATCTTGGTATCGTTACGATGAATTCAATCTCCAAAAATCTTGTAATTTTTGGAATTTACTACAAAGAGCCTCACAACAGATGCACCTGCTCCTCGGAAATCGATGTCATAGAAGGAATTAGATTGGTTTTCCTTGTGCACTTGAACTACTTTAACAAGACTCATTTTTGGTAAGTAATTAAATTGTGTCACTTTGGTGGATATCAAACGAAACATTTCCGAAGAGTGACAGATAATAGAAATCAACCAGTTGGGCTTATCTAAGACCAAAATTACCATTAGTCATATTCTTATATTTTCCATAAAATATAAACAAAACAATAAACAAGGAGTTTAATTTTAGTAAATAATTTGTATATATATTTAGTTATGGTTTATTTTCAATCTTGTTGCTTTGATTTGAGGTTGTCATTACAAATAAAAAGATGTGGGGTTAAAAATAATAAAGAATAAAATATTGTGAAAGGAAATCCTACATCCAAGGTTCTTTATGCCAAATGCTTTCCAAAAGTTCTTTCGAACATGAAATATATTCAAACATTAGCTTGGCCCAATTTTAATATTAATATGTAGTTAGGCTTCAATAAAACAATTAATTAGAGAAAACTGAAAAGTAGCAAGTAATAATAGTGCTAATGCGATCGTGCCAGATTTAGGTTTGACATTTCAGTAAAATTTATATTTGAGTGGTTCAAACAATGTTTTAAAAAATGGACCAAAAGTTAAATCAATAAGACGAAAGATTTAAGGTTTTAAAAGTTAACTGGTATTAGATCGTTACAAACCAGATAAAGATTAATTAAAATTAAAGAATTTAAAATATGATTGAAAGAAATTATTCTTATCAATCGAAGAATTTGAAGTTTAATCAAAAAATATTAAATGAAAATTAATTTATTTATTTTAGTTTATAAAAAAATTTATTAATTTACGAAAATTGAATTAATTAATAAACTGATCAACTTTTAATAACAAAATTTATTAAAGTCAATCGAACCAAAAAGTTAAAAATTGAACCGAAAAGTTAGACAGTTTAAGATTTTTATGGTTGAACCGGTTGAATTTTTTAATCATTAAATTCAAAAACTTTAAAAGGAAAGAATATTTATGTTGTGTTGTGTTGTTTACCTTATATTTATGTCCTTATATAGGAACTACTCAATTTCTTTTTGAGAATTCTAATTTTTCAATTAATTTAATTTAAATCAAATTGTAATGGAGTTTAAATAGTCTTCTTGTGTTTATGTTTCAGTTGAATTTGGAATATAAGTTACATATATTTGATTTGTAGCATTTAGGCCTACAGTCTTCAAGCCAGTAGACCAGAATTTCATTTTTGTTTATATTTCTTGGCTTACAACCATTGTTTGTGATGATACATTTGAGGTTGAATAAGGTTAAAAAGACCTCAATGAGACTCTTAAGTCTTGAATGAGGCTTAAACTATTAAGCGAGACTCGATTATTTGAACGAAACTCTAAGGTTTCAATGAGATTTAAAAGTCTAAATGAAGCTCAAAGGTAGAAATGAGATTTTATGATCGAATGAGATTTAAGGACGAGAGTAAACTTCGAAAACTTGAATGAGACCCAATAGGATTTTAAGGCCTATATGAGTAAGACCTGAATGGAACAAGGTATGACAGATGGGCTTGCATTCTATTTGGTCCAAAATTAACTGATCACACTCAATTTGCCTAGATTTTGAGTTCGATATTCGACTTGAAAATTTTAAATGATTCAATTATTTGCTCAAAATGATGTTGTTTTAAAAAAGATTTGGATAGTTTAATTGTTTGAATCCAAACTTAACTCTTTAGATGCAAGCTTGATTAAATTTGAGATCAAATTGCAAGTTGTTAGGGTCCAATCTAATCCAACTCATTCTTATCCTCAAATTGAATATCTAATCAAACTTTATGGCTTGAATAAGTTTTCAAAGTTTGAATAACACTTTAAAGTTTAGATGTAACTTTAAAGCCAGAATAAGGTTCTTATAATAGAGCCACCAAGCTCTCATGTGATTTAAATGATTTTGTTAAAAAATTTTATACTTCAAAAGTCTCATAAGTAACTCTTATGTTTTATTAAAAAAAAATATGAAATCGGTCTTTAAATTATTTTGTTAATTTTTAGTAACAAACATACGACACTTGGTGTGGATCATGTGATTTAATTGATTTTATTAAAAAAATTTATACTTCAAAAGTCTTGTAGATAACTCTTATGTTTTAAAAAAAATATATGAAATCGGTCCTCAAATTATTTTGTTAATTTTTACTAACATAACATGTGTTTAAACAAATGACACTTCGTGTGGATACTCGCATCATAAGAGAGTAATTGAGAATTAGCAAAACAAAAGGATGGTATGCGTCAAACAAATTAATTTATTGATTTATCATATTTAAATATCATTATTGAGATTAAATATATTATTAAGTATATAAAATTTAAAATAAATTAATATTATTATTTATTAATATGTTATATAATAAATAAAAATTAATGTGCTATCGTATGAAAATAATAAATATGCTATTAACAATTAATATGATAATTTTATTTTAAATATAAGGAATTAATAATAACATATTAACTATTAATATATTTAAAATAAGTAATGATATTTAAATATATAAATCAATATAATTAATTAATTCATTTGTTTAATACATATCACCTATGTGATTTACTAATTATTCATATGTCTTAAAATTTTCAGGTTAACAAAAGGGACGTTTTATAAAATATATGGACTTCTTACAAGATTTTTAAAGTAGAAACAATAATAAAACGAAATTTTCATAAATGACAGAAATGATGTCAACTGAATTCGTAGTAGGCCTACTGGACTAAACTTGGGAGAGTAGGCTTGCAAAAACTAATTTTCTTGACAGAGATGATAATTTAGGCTCAAGTCAAGTTAATTGCCCCATTTTAAGGGATCAATCAAATCTTCTATTCTGATTAACCAGTTTCTATTTTATTTTATGAAATATTATTCACATATTTATATAAGGTCTATATAAATATATGGATAAGATTAAGTGATACAGAATTAAAACACTCTAATGAAAACATGATGTTCCAATCTCATTTTAGAATCGAAACTTAGACTATCTGAGATTAATCAGGCTTAAAAAAACATTGGGCTATAAGGAAAATTATGTTAAGCTCGAATCCAACTAACCCACTACCATCCCAAGTTCAAGTTGACGAGTGTTAAATATTCAGAGAAATCTTTAACTCAACTTAATGATAATAGTTATGAGAATTTACTTTAGGTTGTTTCCTTTTTATTAGCAATATTTCAAAAAGTTTAATTAGGGTCTAAACACCCTAGTAGAGTATAAATTGTACTTTTATTAGGTCTTTAATTCCTCATATGGATAAATTCTATTTTAATTAAACCAAACTGAAGAAGAGTATTTGGTCTTCGTTGAACAAATCAAATCCACCCTATATGTTAATTAGAGTTGCATCATAATTAAATTTGGAAGGTATAAATTATAAAAAGTAAAAGAGGTAGTCTAAGATGGGGATTGAACGGAAAGTTTGAATAACATTTTTAAGCATATTAACGTAAAATAATTTTATATTTCAAACCAAATCAAATCTTATAAATCTAAATCATACTAAATCAAATCATATCAATTAACTACTTTGGTTAATTTGAATTTATTTTATACTAATCTATCACTTTAAATTAAAATTTATAATAAAAATTAACAAAGAAGAAATTCAATTTTACACAAATCGAATTGTATAGGTTTTTAATCAAATATCACAATTATAAAATAAACTTCCCAAGAATTAAAAAAACATTTTATATATTGTCTCTACAAAAGGAAAATAAGGTTTACATGTGATATTTTTCCTATTTTGCTTTAATGACAAATAATTAAAAAATTTTATTTAAGATATATCATATATGACGACAAAAAATATCTCTCTAGTTATCAATCATGTAGTAAAATAATTTTTTGTTTTATAGAATTTTAATCAAACAAGCATCCAATAAATAATTGAAGAGTTATTCTTTTTTTTTTAATAAAAGTGAGTAGAAACTCTTTATTTCATAACTTTTATATTATTTAAATTCTTTATTTTCTTTTTTATCATAAACGTGAGACGTATACGAGTTTGATTAGTTTAATAATTGAATAATGTATATTTTATCAATCATAAACTAAATAACTTAATTATTATTAATTTAGAAAGTTCAAACTCAATCTTAGTCAGCGATGCTGACGTTGGATGCTTGTTGCAGAAACTGAAATAATGCGAAAGATGAAAAACATAAACCAGTGCCGTATCTTCTGTTAAGTCTCCCTTGCCCTGTTGCTACTTTTGCTAGGGCCTAAAAAGCGGGAGGTAAATGGTACAATGACAGATTACAAAACAAGAATCTCGAAAGTTGGATTCTGGGATGAGAAGATTTCAATCCCACCAAAAACCTGGAATTATTAATCAATTTGACCCCCGAAAAGCCTTGTAAGTTTTGGAATCTATCACAATAAGCCTCACAGATGCAATTGTTGCAGAAACCGACATGACGCTAAAGATGATAATAAAAAACCAGTGCCATAGCTTCTGTAAGGAGTTAAGCTTGTTTCTCTTTGCCACCAGGTACATGTGGTTGGGTATAACAAATGTTAGGGGAAGGACACAAATGGATCCAATGAGGCCAATGAAGTCTCCGAAGAATGGTAGAAGAGCTGCTATCAGTGAAGTAACAAGCAGGTAGCTACCTCGTATGGTGATTCTAAACAACAAGTTCCGAATTGCCAATGCACTTCCTTTAAGTCCATATTTGGTATCAAAGTACTCATATGATGGACATGCCAATATCTAAACGAGAACCATGTTAATTATTAGCCTCCAAGCAAAGTGCAGAAGCTTTTATATGAAAACTAGTAAACAAGTTGAACAAGAAGAATCAAAAATGGAAAAAAGTGCAGGTTATGGATAAATCGTACATGAAAATTAATGGTTGCTTGGAAGAATGCTGCAACACTGGCAAATGCCTTCGCCCAAGCAGGACCACTGGCATTGTTAAGCAAATAAGATGATGCAGATGATCCGTAAGCCCAATACCCGATAAAGATAACTGCATATATTGGTATAACTCCAACTGTAAACTGCACACACAACGCTTTAATCATGTTTTCAGTAGCAGGGGCTCTCAGAGTTGCCTGTTACAAGATGTTCTAATTAGTTTGTTGCTAAAACAGAGATTAGCAAAGACTCAGACCGAAACAGAAAAAGGAGAAAAACTGGAAGTAACAATAATCACAGAAGGGTTTTTAACTTACGATTTGTAAAATTATTAAAATAAAAATCAATATATATCAACTGTAGATCCATTTTCAAAGGCCACAATTACTATTTTCTTTCTTTAATAATTTTAAGATAACAAGCCATAATCTTTGATAACTTTGATGGATTTGAATTCATGGGCAACCTGTATCTCAGGAATCATGCCAGTACTAAACGGAACAAAACAATTGGAAATAGCCAGTATTGTCATAAAGATTCTTCCTGTCAATGTTCCAGGTATGCTATAGTCCCTGGGCGGTGCCTTGACTCCTACAAAAGTATACACATGAATCTGAAGTTAAATACTATACAAGCTTGTACACTAAAGAAGCCATTTCAGCAAAACCACAATGTCACTAGCAATTCATCAACTGAAGAGTCAATTGCATTCACGTGAAGTGCCAGAGAGAGGACCAATAAATATAAAAAAGACACGAAACTTAGCTTTTGTGCAACTGACATTCAGAGAAACCACGTCAATTACTTATCCAAGTTTTCAATGTATTAATGCTGCAGTGAACTTACCATCTCCTATGGAGACTGCAAGTGCTACAACAACATATATCACAGTAAAAATTGCTGACAGGCGCAACCAAACTGCCATAGCTGACAAATGAGGAACCATAATTGCAAGTATGAAACACGCAAGCCCTGCAATGAGATTGCGTTGAGAGAGCTTCAGTGCATTGTCATCCCTAAAAAGATTATATACACCCTGCATATCAAGTAAATAGAATTACAACAAACACGAAGAAAGATCATGATTGTGCACTTCACCAGAGAATATCAACAACAACCAAGCAAGATAGAATGTATTACCACAAGTATCAAGTTCAAGAGCATGCCGACCAAACAAAAAACTTAATTATGACAATCTATACCTCTTGCATGTAACTCAGGAAGCAACTAAAGGGAGTAAATTTACATATAATTTTCATACTCTAACTAGTCACTAAAAAAAAAAACCCAAATGAGCTCCAGATCCCCTAATTAAGCAATTATAACGATTCACCTCTTCAGTACAATTCCGAAATTGATCTGATCCAACCAATCTACACTGAAACTCTAAAATGCACTCAAGATTAGATATTCTATGTCTCTAGAATTTTCTCTATAATATTCACATGCTTGTAGAATTGTGAGAAGAACCAGACTTATCCATGCTACTCTTCCACTAGACACAGTAAATACATTCAGAATATAAAACCAGGATGTTGCAAATTGATTAAAGCCAAGTGCTGTGATTTCCTTCTACCTGAAAAGCTGAACCAACCATAATGATGAATCCAATATTAGCCATGAAAAGGTTAAGGTATTGCAGTATCCAAATGGTATAGTAGCCCTTCTTCCCTGTAATGAAAGTCCCAGTAAAACACAATTAACGAAGAAACCACAATAAAGCATATTCTGTATGTAGCAGTCACATTATGACACTAAAAAATAGGAATTGCTAAAAGCTACGTTGTTTTGTCTTAGACCATACCGTAAATATACCCTGCAAGATCTCTGTATCTAATGTGCCTCCTCCCATCATATTCATGGAGCTTCGCAACAAGTCCACTTGCGTATAATGACAGTGTAGTGGCTGCAATTAAACCAACTACACCACATACCCAACCTAAGTGAACCATAATGATCCCAGAATAACCCAGTATATAAGCACTGTTGATACAAGTGGTGAGAACAGCACATGCATGTACCCATGACTCTGCAAAATTCCAACAGAAATAAACAAGCATTTCAAATGATTGATTCTACATTTGATTTTCATCCGTGACAGAAAAAGCGGTATGATGGAGAATTATGAAACATTTGCCTTTGTTATATCCTCCAAGGATTCAAGAATGATGAGCTTGTGTCTAGTTGAATTCAATTTTTCCGTAGAAGGCTCTGCATTTCCTAATGTTCCTCTAAAAGTAAAACCACATCCATGGACCCATATAAACCAATTACAGTTTTCTTAATGAATTAAATTTCATTCCGTTAAACGAGTGTAGCTATTAACCATCATCCTGTGATAAAACAAGATAACTCTGGAGCCTAAATTAAAGAGTACAAGCACGGTGGTAAAGCCAGAGGAACCAAAGGAAAAATTACTTCTTCGGAGGGCCGGTCAACTTGAACAAAAACCTAGCAGAATACAGCACCATATCTGGAAGAAAACTACACTAGATCTAAAAGAAATACCTTGAGGGACCAAAGAACTTCAAATCTGGACCATAAGAGGCAAGATCTGGGAAGCAACCACATAGAGAGACAAGAAAAGTGCCCCAGTTAAAGAAGAGGAGCCTGGGATACAGATAGTCTAGCAACGGTTCTCGCTGACCCGAGTATCCAGGTCGGCGTAAGGCGAAGCTTGGAGAGGATAGTTTTTGTGAAAGACATTTCCCGAGAGAGTAAGTTAAAAGAGAAACCAGTTACTGTTTATCCATCGAAATTTATTACTTGCAAAAGATGCAGTGGTCCTATTCCTCATTTCCAAATATAGAAGCAGTTATACAAGTAACTCATTATCTAAGCATGATCCAGACTAATGAAGCATCTAAAAGAGTCAACAGACCAAAGATTACACATGAAATCCCTATTATACTATACAGTGTACACCAACCCCAAAAGCGCCTGTTCGTTGATTGCGGCACCTAGGTCTAACGCAGGATATGAGATTGTGGAAACACCCCTGTTTCCTAGAACTGAAAAAGAAAAGAAACAAAAGATGGAACCTTTACTAATTTGGTGTGCGGTACTGGCATTGTCATCAAGGCATTGTTCATCATGTTGATTGGCTGTCATATACAGAGAGTTCTTTGCTCCTCCTTGTATATACACTTGAGGGAGAGGTTGGTTTTCTTCATTTTCATCAGACAAGAGTGACAAGCCCTCTAGTTCAGCGTCCAGGTTTACTGCAGCAGGCATCATCTCCCACTTCTCTTACCAAAGAGACTGTCCAATCTACAAAAGAGACGGTTCTAATTAGGACAGGACTGGTCTTAGCCGCATGGAATACGTTGTGTTTGTTGGCGCATCTGATTCTTGGGAAGTTTCATTCATGGGAGAGGACGACCGACTTTGGAATTGAATTTGACTCGGATTATGCCTCTCTTCAATTACAAGCCATTGGTGTTAGCATATGTCCACCCAAAAACAAAAATAAATCGCCCCGACAATCCCTCTTTTGACTTTTGAGGACCTTCGCGTTTCCAAAACTTATTCAGTTATGTGGGACCCCGGGAGTGTTTCCTACGATCTGTGTTCTTTTCTTTCTCGTCAAGGCACCTAAGTTTGGTAAAGAAGTAATACAGAACAATGTTCCTATGTTTGACTAATATAATCATAATAATTTCCAAGAGATTAATTTTAATGACTAAATTAACATGACAGCTATGTGTGGACGTATGTAATTTTGACTTTTAAACCCCAAAACCTGATTTACGTATTTTTTTTTAAATTTTAAAATTTAAATTACCTATGAAAATAGGTGAACTGGAATTGGATCCGTCAAATAAGAAAAAACTCTGTTAATCACAAAAGCAGCGGGAGGCATTCGTAACACGCATGCTGAAAAACTAGAGTTTTTGATATTTTGTACTCCAGCAAATTGACTTTGAGAACCTTATGGGTCTGTTTTTTTTAATATAAACATGATTTTTATTCTTTTAACAAGTATTCCGAAAGATATAAAGCAATATTTCATATCAATTATATTTAAAATTTATCTAATTTTATAATGTCAGGCAAATTTATTTAAGACAATGATAAAATAATTTATTTTCTGATTCATTGAAAATTTAGTTCGTCGTCAACCATATAGTTAATGGTGTTGACATAATGGTCATACAAACAAGATTATTTGACATATCATTATTTTGATGTGATAATTAATAATATATTATAGATAAATAAAAACTGTGGTTAATTAAAAAAAATCTCAAACTTTATTCACAATAACAACAACAACATTAACAACATTCTAATAAAAATCATGTTGAGATGTGGGAGGTCCATAAGTATCTTAACTTTTAATTGGTTACAAAAATAACTCGACAATAAGTTTTTTGTTGAAGTCACTAATGTGGCTAACTACATTAGACTTTTGTAAATGTTACGTGGTTGACACGTATCTATTTTTGTTCAACTAATTATTTAATATTCAAATTAAAATTTAAACACAAAAATCTAATGTTCTAAAATTATATTGTTTCCCTTTCAACAAGAACTTTGTTGCAAACTCATTTTTGTTATCGTGATACAAAAACTCTGTTAGCTACGATTGTGATTGCCCAACATTTTCATATGGTAAGTTTTAGACGTGAGTCCATCTAACCTAGGTTATATGTTAGATGAAATAAATGCATTTTGTTTCAATGTTGTTGAATTGGTTATTTCATCTTAGAGATCTTCGGTTCTTCTATTTTAACTAGTTCCAATTCCTTTTCTAAGTCGTCAGTGGAAACGAATTAGGTAGATGTTTTCTGATTTATGTCTATATATTATCAAATCAATATGAAATCATAGAAAGGAAGATGACGAGGAAACATTATTCACTACTTTGATGTTAAGTACTTGAATTCCCCAATCTTCCATTGTTGCTTATTTGATCTGGAATTTTCAGTAAAATAGGATTGACAAACATTTAAAGCCATAGAAACTTAAGAGCTAGAACCATCCCAAACTTTTGCAGGAGAAGCATACTCCTTGGAAATAAAGCACATTATATACAAGGAAAAGTCGTAGTATTGAGAGATATTGGTTTTTGAGGTTCAACTTTTTTTAGAGTCATCTTGGTTCCATGAGATCAAAAGAACTCTAACTACTTGCCACTTTTCATATGTATATATTATGTTACTATTATGACTTGGCTACAAATTTACCTCATTATAGTCATTGGCATACGAAAAAGTACCTGTTCATGATGGAATTGTTCAGTTGATAGAGAAAGATGGATTTGCTTACCTGGAAATGATAGCTTGTATCTTCCTCTTTATTTGATCCCATCTCTGAAATCCATAGATATTGTTGCTTTATATCTCCTTCTTTGTGATTCTAATTTGGTGTATGTTTTTTCCAATGTGCTCTAGTAAAATGCAAGTAGCATAATCATCTCCAATATGACTCCATAACTTTACATAATGAATTTTTATTTATTTTATTAAATAATGTGATATAGGTTCTAGTTATTGGTGGTGGTGATAAGGGAGTTCTTAAGGAGATCTCTCGCTATAGCTCAGTTGTAACCCCCCGTTACCCTAGGATACGTACCGGAACGCCCGTAGGTCATTCCGACACATAACCTAAGATAACGAAGCGTTACGTGTAAT
>JAOTAY010000191.1:14088335-14121684 GCA_025629805.1 Erythroxylum baracoense
TTATATAGGAACCAACAACTAGGTTTAAGTCTTTACGTATGCATGGGAGTCTCTTGCCTGCGAATGGGCCAAGGAGATCGCGGACTGGTTCTGGGCTTGGAATGGCCAATAGGTATGAGACTGATCTTTGAAGATTGGACCGATCGGTCTGTGGGTCATTACGACTGGGCTCGGGCCCAGCACGACCGACCCGACCAGAAAGTAAGATTATTTTTCTGAAAAGTGAATTGCCGATACATATGCATAATTTTAATATTTATATTTATGATAGTTTATTAGTTACTAAAGTGGCAAACTTTGATGTTTAATGAATATTAATTTATGAAATATTTTAATTCACTTACTCATAATTTATGGATGCTTATTAAGAAAAATGATATAATGAATTCATGAGTATTTGAAGTTCACTAATTATAAAATATTTTAGGAATACCCAAAAATTAATTAATTAATTTTATAATTTATGGACATGAAGTGTTGATTTATATGCTTTGAATGAATATGTTTAGTATAGTCAAAGATAACTAGAATGTTTGTTTGAGATATATTTAATTAACAATTAAGTCATACAAAATTAGCATCATTATTGTAATTATGGTATGTCTTAGAATCATCCAAAGGAGATCCTAGATATACACTAAATGTTTTATGTGAAATAATTATTTTGAATTTAATTTAAGCGTTAAGTTTTATGACTCAAAGAATTAATATGTGAGCATTCTATTATGTTTTGCAGTTTCTATTCCTGTTAACTAATTCGATTGCTTTATTTGTTCCATTCTTTAATGGATTAAAATACTCTGACTGGTGTGAACAATTCCAATTTCACCTTGGCATATTGGGTCTTGATTTGGCTCCAAGTTAAGAAACTAGCTACTATTATTGATGCAAGCATCGTTGATGAGAAATTTTTCTATAAAGCTTGGGAAAGATTGAACAGATTGAGCTTAATGTTTATGCGAATGACTATTGCTAACAACATTAAGACAACTCTTCCCAACATTAAAGTTGCTAAAGAATTTATGAAATTTATGGAAAAAAGTTCCCAAGCTACTGATAAGTCACTTACAAGGATATTAATGACTAAGTTAACCACTATGAAGTTTGATGGTTCGAGAAGCATGCATGAATATGTCATTCAAATGACAAATATAGCAACAAGACTAAAGACATTGGGAATGAATGTTGATGAATTTTTCCTAGTACAATTTATTCTCAATTCTTTGCCTCCTGAGTAGTATGGATCATTCTAAATGAATTATAACACTATAAAGGATAAGTGGAATGTGAATGAATTGGCTAGTATGCTTGTTCAAGAGGAGACAAGGCTTAAGAATCAAGAGACCCCAACCATTAATTTGGTAGGTCATTAAGGAGCTAGAAAGAAGCCCAAAAGAAATTATGGCAAAGGCAAGGGCAAGCAAGGGCAACTTAAAATTAATGAATCCTCTAATCAAATTTATAAGAAAGAACATAAAGGTGATAGATGTCATTTTTGCACGAAACTCGAGCATTCTCAAAAAGATTACCTAAAATGTAAAGGCTGATTCAAAAAGAAAGGTAAGCTTAGTGCTTTAGTATGTTTCAAGTCTAATTTGGCTGAAGTTCCTTATAATACTTGGTAGATTGATTCTGGTTGTACCACTCATATTTCGAATACCTTGTAGAGAATCCTTACAACCTAAACCACAATCCTAAATGACAAGTTTGTTTTGATGGTGAACAGTGTCGAAGCTCCAGTTGAAGCCATGGGAACTTATCATTTGATTTTAGATACTAGACATCATTTAGATTTATTTCAACCACTTTATGTACCTTTTGTTTTTTGTAATTTAGTTTCCTTATCTAAACGTGATTTTGTTAGTTATACTTTCAAATTTGGCAATGGATGTTTTACTTTATTTAAAAATAATTGCCTTATTGGTTCTGATATTCTTTATGATGGCCTATACAAGTTAAATCTTGATAACCTTTTTGCTGAAACCCTACTAACCCTGCATCAAAATGATGGTACTAAATGTGGTTTAATTAATGAAAGTTCAACTTTCTTATGGCATAAATGTTTGGGTCATATTTCTAAAGAAAGACTACCAAGACTGGTAAAAAATAAAATTTTACTAGATTTGGACTTTACTGATTTTGGTGTTTGTGTGGATTGCATTAAGAGAAAGCAAACCAAACACACAAAGAAAGGAGCCACAAGAAACACACAACTTCTTGAAATTATACACACCGATATATATAGACCTTTCGATGTTCCATCTTTTAGTGGAGAAAAGTATTTCATCACATTTATTAATGACTTTTCACATTATGGATATGTCTATTTATTGCATAAGAAGACTTATGCAACAAATGCGCTAGAGGTGTTTGTTCATGAGGTGGAAACGCAATTAGATAAAAAGCTGAAAATTGTCAAATCTAACTAGGGCGGTGAATTTTACGACAAATATAATGAGTCAGGACAATGTCTAGGTCCATTTGCCAAATTTCTTGAAAAGCATGGTATATGTGCTCAATACACAATGCCAGATATACCACATCAAAATTGTATGGCGGAAAGGTGTAATCGTACATTAATGGATATGGTTAGGAGTATATTAAGTAATTCGTCTTTATCCTTATCATTATGGATACATGCATTAAGGTCCGTTGTTTACTTGCTAAATATGTTTTCTAGTAAGACAATTCCAAAGACTCCTTTTAAACTGTAGACTAGAAGGAAACCTAGTCTAAGGCACCTACAAGTTTGGAGTTGCCTGATAGAAGTAAGAATTCATGATCCACATGAAAAGAAATTGAATTCAAGAACAATTAGTAGATTTTTTGTTGGCTATCTAGAAAAGTATAAAGGGTATATATTTTATTTTCCTAATCATACAACAATAATTGTTGAAACTAGAAATGCTAGGTTCATTGAGAATGGTGAAAATAGTAGGAGTGTTGAAAGACCACGTAATGTAGTTATTGAAGAAATAAAAGTTCAAGTTCCTTTACCAACTTCTTCAATACATTTTACTCCTATAGTTGTAAAACGGTTTAACAATTTACAAGAGCAACAAATAAATGATCAAACACTTCATGAAGAGCCTGTAGTTAATAAACCTATTGAACCTGTAATTAATGTTCCAATTGTAGGATAACCACAAGAAATAGCATTAAGAAGGTCTCAAAGACCTAGAAAACTAGTTGTTTCTAGTGATTATGTGGAATATCTACAAGAGTTAGATTTTGACTTAGGAAATAAGGATGATATAGTTTTGTTTTCACAAGCCATTGAAAGTATTAATTCTACTAAATGGATTGATGTTATGAAAGAAAAGTTGAATTCTATGGAGCCGAATGAAGTTTGGGATTTAGTCAAATTGCTTGAAGGTTATAAGAGAGTCAGATGTCAGTGGGTTTTTAAGACCAAATGTGGCTCTTATGGCAATATTGAAAGACATAAAGCTAGACTTGTTACTAAAGGTTATATTCAGAAAGATGACATTGATTATAAGGAGGCTTTTTCATTTGTTTCAAAGAAAGACTCCTTTAGAATTATTATTACACTAGTGGCTCTTTATGATTTAGAGTTACATCAAATGAATGTGAAAACAATCTTTCTTAGTGGTAATTTGGAGGAAGAAGTGTATATGGATCAACTTGAAGTCTTTTCAATTAAAGGAAAGGAAAACATGGTGTGTAAACTTAAGAAGTCAAGAAAACATCGTTGATTAGTGTATATATCTAAAAATCAGTGGGAGTGAGTTCATATTTTTGATACTTTATATTGATGATATCTTGTTAGCTATTAATGATCTTGGTTTAATACACAACACTAAGAAATTTCTCTATAAGAATTTTGAAATGAAAGATATGGGAGAAGCCAGTTATTTGATAGGAATTGAAATATTCCGTGATAGGTTACAAGGACTACTAAGCTTATCTCAGAAAAGTTATATTAATAAAGTCTTGGAAAGATTTAATATGAAAATTTGTTTTACAAGTGTAGTTCCAATTCAGAAGGGAGACAAGTTTATTCTTAATCAATGTCCAAAGAATGAATTGGAACATAAGTAAATGGCAAATATTCCTTATACATCAATTGTTGGAAGCCTAATGAATACTCAAACTTGCACCAAACCAGACAGTAGCTTAGATGTCAGTATGTTGGGTAGGTATCAAAGTAATCTTGGATTGGATCATTGGAAAGCTGCAAAGAAAGTTTTGAGATATCTACAAGGTACTCAAGATCATATGCTCACTTATGAGAGATTTAGTCATTTGGAAGTGATTGGATATTCAAATTCTGATTTTTCCGATTGCATTGATACTAGAAAGTTCACATTTGGCTACCTTTTCTTATTAACTAGCGGGGCTATTTCTTGGAAAAGTGAGAAGCAGTATATTATTGTTGCGTCCACTATGGAAGTTAAATTTGTAGCATGTTTTGAAGCCACAATTCAAGGGTTATGGTTGCGAAACTTTATTTCAGGACTTAGAGTTGTTGACAGTATTGGCAGGTCGTTGAAAATTTGTTGTGATAATTCTGTAACAATTTTCTTTTCAAAGAACAACAAGTATTCTAAAAGTGTTAAACATATGGAACTAAAATACTTGTCTGTCAAAGAAGAAGTTCAGAAACAAACAGTGTCAATTCAATATATTAACACTAATTATATGATTGTAGATCGTTTGACAAAAGGATTGGCACCGAAAGTCTTTAAAGAACATGTTGAAAGAATGGGTATTATGAGATACCATTATTAAGATTTATGATGTTTGTATTTTGACATTGTGAGCTCATTTAAGTTTATGTTTATGTTAATCCTATTTTGAAGTATACATTTATGAATAAATTATGTTGATAGGATGTGTCTTTAACTAAGACGTTATTGTTGGACCATTAATATGTTTCTTATTTATGGATCATGTTAAATAAAGTGCTAATATTGTGGTACGTAGAAGGAATTATGTTGTTTGTTAAGATGTGAAACTGCTACAAATCTTATTAGTATCTTTGTTTGATTGTGATTTATGAAGTAATCAATATAAAAGAATTTAAGAAAGTTAATGCGTAGAATGTTTATTTATTATTAAAGCATGATATAACGTTTTTCAATTAACGAGCCAAGTGGGAGAATGTAAAACCTATATATTTAATATGTGACTAATTAAATAATTATGGTTTTAATAATATTAAATGCTAAATTCTGATCGGTCAATTTGATTAAGTAAGATTATGTTGATTACGTAAGATAAGGTTTTGTTTTAAATTTACCATTTGATGGGAACAGTTCAGATATCTTTATTTTATTTTGAAACTGGTCCCCTCTCTTGCCTACACACCTCTGTTTATTTTTTCACCATTAGAAAGCAGGATCCTTATAGATCAAGGTATGTAATTTATAATTTATAATTTAGTGCAAAACATAGAATTTGGAGATTTGGATTAAAAGACTATTGCAATTATGTCTATGTAAATTATGCTTATAGACATTGCCCTTTCTACAGCTTCTGTTGATGCTTTTACTGTTAGGAACAATCTTTTAAAATTTTTCTAAATTAGTATCTAATTTTTTAAATATTATTCCTATTAATATTTGATAGACATAACTAACAAAATAAATGAACGAATATAAATAAGTGCCTCTTATTTGATTTCAATAATTATCCATTCAATAACAACTATGTTTTTTCATTCACTATCAATTTTCTCTTGTCTTCGTCACTTTTCCATCAATAAGCACTTCTAAACCTGCAGCTTCCCGTTGCAACGCTCCTCTAAAAAGCTTCACTGCTTAGCAAAGGAACTTCACTTCTCTTCCTGTCTAATCTATTCAGGGTGTTTTTTATGGGAAAATGTGTTGCAATGATTATAAGATAACTAAGACTTCGGACTAATGATTGTTGGGATTCTCCTGCCTAGTTGAGAATGTTTTCATAGAGATTATTCTTGCTAGTTCAGTCATGTTATTGAATAAGAAGAACTTGTTCTTTAGCTTTCTTAATTTTTCGTATTTTTTAAATTTGTTATACCTTGGATTTGATTTGATTTTTGGAGTTATTTTATAGGTGGTTATATTTTGTTTTGGTTTTTGGATTGTGTGTGTAGAAATATATATTGTTCCCATAAGTTTGTGTTTGTAGATTTGTTCATTGGGTTTACTATGATAGGGTAAGCTAATCACTCAATCTAAATGATATTTGTTTTTGCATAGTTTAATCCATACCTAATTTTGAGAAGCTTTTCAGCTGCATAGTTTTCCTTCCAAAGTGAAACTACTCAAATTCCATTGCTTTTTAAAATGTAACTTACTTGTCTTAAAATCTTAAAACTGCTGTAAACAATTGCTTGAGGTGTGAGTTATATAGAGGTCTAATAACAATCACAAAAAGGGATGAAAATAAAGAAAGATAGCGTAGTTTTTCCAAATTGTTATATGTAACTTAAAATATTAATAAACAAGTTTTTTAATTAAATGATCCAAAATTTTAAAGTTTTAGAAGCTTGAATTAAATTAATTTTTTTATTTTTTAATAGGGACCAAATAATCTTGAGAAGTCAAATAGGAACCAAACCTTCAACAGGGTACTACACATCATTATTACCCGCTTGATAAAGCTTGCATAGAATTATTTGCCTCTTTTGCCTCCAGTTCATGATACCAAGTAATTGTTATCTTTCAAAGGTGGTCTAAGTTTAACTGGCAGTAGATTCCACAAAAAACCTCTGGAGTTAGAGGTTAATCTTTTTGAGGAATCTTCGTAACTCACCCATCAATCCCATGTTGGTCGTGGCCCAACAATTGGATAGATATTGTCACTTAACATTGAATCGGTGGCTTGCAGGAAGACTTATTCAAAATTTATAGTTGTGTATTTCTATATTATATTCACTTTGTTAGAAGGTAGCAGCTGTGATTCCCTATTATTGTAGTTGTAGTCACCTCGCCTCACCCTCTCTCACCTATGGTGTCGCCTCACTCTCTCGTAGTCAAGCAACCAATCAACCGCTCCTCCCGTCTTCCACCGTAGTCACTCCTTAGTCACCTGACTTGCCTCATTGAGTCACAAATACCATCCTAGTCAAACCTCACTGACACCTAATGGAGTTGCAAACTTAAAGCCTCAAAGTTGCAAAATGCATATTAGCCTCGAACAACATAACTGTGTGTAGTGTGCTTGAGCATTAAATTGATTGGTTAATTTGTGTCGTGTTGTAGTTTTTATGTATGTGAGTGACTTATAGTTGTGAGTTTAGACTTTGCATTTTGGAAATTGAGGATAATTGGATACTAGAATGTATAGATGTGTTTGTTTTGTCTGAATTTTGGAAATTAAGGAATGAGATTGATGATTTTATATAGAATTACAGAATTAGGAATTTGAAATTTTGGAAGTGTTTTGTCATCTATGTTGTTTGGCTTCTGGAAATTGAGGATTCAATAATTTAGTATAAAATTGAAGTTTGTGTTATTGTTTGAAATTTAAGAAATATTAAATTAAATGTTGGTCTTTGTTATAAATTAGATTATATATTATAACTTGAAGTTTATAACATATAAAATGAGTTAGTTAATTTAGGTTGAATTATATGATTACACGAATTAAGTTAAAGATGTGAGTTTATAACTGTTAATTATAATCATAGAAAATGAGTTACATTTATGAGTTTATAGATAAATTATGTAATCATACAAAATTAGTTATAGTTACAAATTTATGTAATCATTTATGTTTGCATCATATAATCACACAAAATGAGTTATATTTATGACTTTATGGTTGAATTATATGATTACACAAATTAAGTCATAGATATGACTTATAAGTTTTTGATTAAATTATGTAATCACTCAAAATAAGTTATAGTTGTAAGTTATGGTTGAATTATGCATTCATACAAAATGGCTATAATTGTAATTTTATGGTAAAATTATGTAATTATACATAATGGGTTCTAGTTGTGAGTTGTCCCTTTATGTTTAAATTATGTAATCACATAAAATGAATTATAATTGTGAAAGTGTAGCAATCAATGTATATATTTGAAGTTTGGGTTAAGAAACATGAGAATTTCTATGATAGAATGTGGTTAATTATCAAATTTTCTTAATGAATCATTTATATAAGTTTATGAAGGTCACTTGCATATATATATATCATATGATTGTTGAGAAATTGTTGTCGCTCTCTTTCTTCTTGTTATTGTACACAACTTGATTTTGATGAGAAGTTATTAAGTTAATTTTAATATATGTATTCATTTACTTTTGTAGATAAATGGAGGAAAGTTCAAGTACCCCTGATAATTTAGTCACTTCAGGTATATGAAGATTAATGATGGGCTCATAATAGATTGGGTTTTAGAATGGTTTTTAGAATAAAGAACCATATTATTTATTTGTATTGTAATAAGCATTTGAAAGGTGGGGGAATCACCAGATTAAAGAAGCATTTAACTGGAATGAAAGGTGATGTAAAGTATTGTAAGAAAGTGAGTTATGATGTGAAATGACAAATGAAGACTTTGTTTAAACAGTATTAGTATGAGAAAGATAGACGGTGAAGATTGAACTATGAAATTGGTAATGAGAGTTCTTTTATTAGTGTTCAGGATGATAGTGAGGATGTTGAAGATGATAGTATTCCTACCCAATAAGAAGGAAATGTTGCACATGATGTTAGGAAAAGAAGAGGACAAATGTCTAATTTTTTTGCATCATGAACAACTCCCGGAGCTTAGCCTTTAATTCGTAGTGCCTTATAATCTAAAGAAGTGGCTCTTAATATGGATATGGTAATGGCTGGATGGTGGCATGATTCAAGTATAACATTCAATACTACCCAATCTTATTATTATTAGCCTATAGTGGATCCTATTACCTCCTATGGTCTAGGATACAAAGCTCCTTAATTAATGACTATAAAGGTAAATTTTGAGCAGCTTTGTTTATGAAATAAAAAGTTACTTGGATGAAAAAAGAATGACTTGGGTTACATACAGGTGTTCAATCATGTGTGATAGTTGGACAAATAGAAGACATTAGCCTATTATTAATTTTTTGGTTTATTATGCAAAGAGGACAATGTTTTTGAAGTTTATTGATGCATCTGGCCTTGTTGGGAATGCTAATATTCTATTTTAGATATTTGTTGAAGTTGTGAATAAAGTTGGGCTAGAAAATATTGTTCAGTTTATTACTAACTATGATTATGCTTATAAAGCAACTAGAAGAAGGTTGTAAAGCAAATATAATTCTTTTTATTAGGCTTATTGGCTACCCTTTGCATTGGTTTGGTGTTAGAAAATATAGGAGATAGTGAGTATTTTCTTATTATTGATGAGACTATGTAAAATAGTGAGTATTTTCTTATTATTGATGAGACTATGTAAAAAGCAAAAAAGGAACCAAGTTCATCTATAATCGTGTATAGGTCTTGAGTTTAATAAGAAAGGATTTCACCAATAGCAATTTGTGTCATCCTTCTATTACAAGATTTTCAACTAATTTCTTATCACTTGAGTATTTTATTCTGATGAAAAAGGAGTTGAGACAAATGTTTCCAAGTGATAACTGAGTTGTATCTCAGCATGCTAGGTGTAATGTTGGATTGGAGGTTTCCATAATTATACTTAAAGATAATGAATTTTATTCTAATGTCAATTTAACACCTGAATTTGTAAACCTTTAATGAGGGCACTTCATCTGGTTGATAGTGATGAGAAAGCAACAATGGGTTATTTTTATCATGTCATGGAGAGGGCGAAGGAAGCAATTAAGGCCAATCTAAAAAATATGTAAAGGAAGCAATAAAGGCCAATTTAAAAAATATGTCTTTTTTGTACACACCTTATCTTACAGTCATTAATGAGAGATGAAAAAGGCAAATTCACTCTCTGTTGTTTACAACTAGAGTATTTTTTAATCCTAGTGTCTATTTCAGACCAAGTTGTACAAAGAAAGATGAAGTTAATAGGGAATGTTATATTATCTATTGCAAAAATTGTTGCCTATGAGATAATATAAGATCTCTTAAGCTCACAAATAGAGATTTATAAAAAAGCTTCTGGTGATTTTGGGATGTCAATTACTATTCTCCAAAAAGACAAACTTAATCCAGATATATAACTTTTTGACTTTTGTTACTTGTTGGAAATTAATTATCACTTTATATTTTGTTTATAATGCTACTTTGGTTGTCTTACAATTACTTAACGAGATCAATTCGAAAGTAGTGTTTTAAAATTGAAAAGGTTTGCAATTCGAATTCTGAGCCAATGTGTGAGTGTAGCACAATGTGAAAGAAATTGGAGCATATTTGAACGTATTCATCTCAAGAAAAAGAATATATTGGAGCACAAAAGATTGAACGACTTAGTCTTTGCTCGATTCAATTTAAAGCTTTTAAAAAAGTATGTTATAATAATTATTAAGTTAGATATAATTTCTTAATAATTTAATTTAGTTTGTTTACTATAGCTCTTAATAAAAAAAGTAGTTCTATAGATCCAATTTGCCTTGATCATATCGATCTTTTGGCATATTAGATTTCTGAGGAACTGAATTTAATAGATAAAAGTGACTTGAAAGATAATCTTGGATAGAAAAGTATTGACATGTTATTTGGTACAATAATGGTGATGATAAGACTCCTCTTATTAATGAGTATTTTGTACCAAATAAGAGTTGGGGACAATGAGACTTGAGCAGGTATGCAATTGAGTGAAGTTCGACGTTTTTATTTCTCTTCTTCTTTTAATTTCACTTATATTTTATGTATATGTTAAATTCTATATATGCAATATAAATATAATTGTAAATGTTTTTTGTTTCAGATTTCACTTCTAGTTGGTTATTTCCTCCTCATAAACTCCTACTGTAAATTGTAATAGTCTTTTTATTTGATGTTTTAAATTTTGATGTAATTATTATTTATTATATGATGAAATTGTAACATTTTAAATACTTTTATTGTCCTTAATTTTATATTTGTATGATGATTAAACTTTTTTATATTAATTGTAGTTATTATTTATATGTGAAGTATGTGAAAAGTAATATTAATAAAAATAAATAGATTATAGTTATTTCAAATTTCTATTATTATGATTTTTTGGAGACATAGTTGATATAAAATTATAAATTGTACAGTACAATAAATTAAGGGAGTATTTTGCAATTTTTTAAAAATTTAGGTACTATTTTATAAATTTTAAAAAATTACTGTAAACGGTGCTCGATATTGACCGATACCAATATAGTCTCATATCAGAACCAAATTTAGTATCAATACCAGTACGATATTCATAACATTGATAATTTTTTTGAAAATATAACACTGATATTTTTACTTTCTGAGTGATACATTTTAGCTCATTATTCTATGTTATTGCCATAACAAAATAAATTAAACCTGTTAGAAAGATGATTGTTATTAAGATATCACGTGCCAAAATAACATAACATTAAGATAATAGATTGATAAACGTAAATATTTTAAATATTTTAAAATTTAATTAAAATTCAAAATTTTAAAAATTAAATTATTTAATTTAAAATATTTTGATAATATTTTATTAATACGGTTAATAGAACATGTGAATGTAAGTACATACTAGGTGGCTCTTTTATGAGGCTCAACATTTACACATGTCCGTCCAATTAGCATAATTAGTAAGTCATTTATCTTTAACCTTTTTTGGGGTCTTTGTCATCTCTTAGTCTCTTGTTCGTCTGTTTTGGTCATCTGTTTATTATCAGTTAGACAATTCTACTCCTATTTATTGTGCTTTCTGTCCACTATTGATTGGCTCTTTTTTTTCTTCTATCTACTACTAACTAGTCTTCTAAACCCTAACTACTTTAACTTCTTGCAACTTTCCAAAGCTTAACAAAGAAGCTTCACTACTCTTCCTTTCTAACTTGATAGGGTTACAAACTTCTTATTTTGTTTCGGGTCATTCTTTATGAACCAATTTGTGTTGTGGGTGGTTTAATTACTATTAAACGTTAGCGAATCCATACTAATGCAATTTGTACTAGAATTTGGAATTGTAATTAATTTCCTTTTTTAAATTTCCTTTCCCAAGGTAAGCTTTTCTTCATCTCCAAAAAATTCAAGATATAACTCCAAGTCAATCTTCTTCAGATGTTAAATATTTCGTCTTTAGTTATGTCCTTCTAAATCAAATCCATGATAATATATGCGAAATTTTTTTTATTCTCTTATGAAAATGCCAAGCGGGCATTTATGAAGACGTGCATGAATTCTTTTATTTGTTAAAATTGGAATAGAATTGATGGTCAATTGTTTGATGAAATGACTCATTGATTCGTGGGACGTGATCCTCTATTGCTGCCTTGTGCCATACAAGGAAATCCACAAATTTATCTCTATCTGTGCAAAATTTGTAGATGCCCTTGCATGGCATAGAGTAGGAATAGAGGAAGAGGAATAGAGAATCTCCTGCCTTTGATTCGCAGTTCATGAGGGTTAGGAGTGTAGGGGTAAGGTGGGGATTCAAAATCGTATTGTTCAAACTCGAGGTTAGGTCAAAATCCCATTTTTCAGGCATTTTAGCTACAATAATTGATGAAGTTTATCTTTTGTTTCACAAAATAATCTTAGTTGATTGTCATCCAAAGGCACACATAATTTCAACATTGTTATTGAGAGCACATTTGTATGTTGTTATGTATTGAATATACACAAGCAGGACTCTATTTGTAGATCTTATAAGTACATGAATAAGAGAAATAATTTATTTACAATTAATTTCCTAAATATCTACATAATATTATCAAAATATTTTACAATTAGTCATATTTTGAAAACACTATATTTTAGTTGACTAACACTCTCTCAAGTGCAAGATAGTGAAAATGAAACCAAATTAAGTTTATTAACTAGTTCATTGGGCCAAGTTGCCATTGAGCACTTTGAAGAAAATGTTAATTGTCTGGTCAAATGATGATACAAAGATAAAAGAGATGGTTCCTTATTGAAGATGATGACGAATAAAGAGATAATTGTTCTCAATATATTTTATTCACTTATGTAATATGTCATTAAGACTAATTTTAATGGAACTGTAATTATTACAATAGATAGTAGTGGATGATGAATGTTCAATTATTATATTCCATAATAACCAACATAATCATAAAAGTTCAAAAGTAGTGCCAGTATGTGCTTGATATTTGACTTTGGCTATGGAACGAGCTACAATTTCTTTTTTGAAATAACTACAATTTCTTGCTTCTTTATAAGATAAGAAAATCAATAAGAAAGAATTAGAAGCCAGTTGTAAAGCATCGGTCAAGCTCAATCATCATTAGAGTATGCGTGAAGCTTCAAAGAGGAGGATGATGAGACTTGGATACCACGAAATAGGGTATCTCTAACATAGGGCATAATACTAAGCACTGCAGTATAATAAGTGATATATGGAGTTGTCATAAACTAACTCATAATGTGAATTTTATGGGCGATATAAGAACGAGTAATTATGATGTATACTAAATTTTCCACTAGTTATCAATACAAGATACGGTCATCTAGAGGTTTTCTATATGTTATTATGAGAAGAACATTACTCTCAATAAAGGTGGAAGCAAATTTGTTATCACTTATACTTGTGTAAGATAAGAGATTAGTAGCATACTTTGTTTAAGAAAGAAGTAGCCAAAATCATCATAAAGGACTTCTAGTCCAAGGAAACAGGCTATATGTCCTAGATCTTTCATCTCAAAATGCTTGCTAAGGTACTTTTTCAATTTTGTAACATTACCAAGGTCATTTTTAGTCATGATTATATCATCTACATAGAGTAATAAGAGCACACAACCTTTATCAATATGTCAAACATATAAGGCATTATAATATGGACAAGAAATAAAATTGAACTATTAAATGATAATGATAAATTTGGCAAACCATATTTAAAGGGCTTATTTTAGGCTATAAGGAGCTTTTTAAGGTGATACACATTATCTGAAGGATGCCTAAAGGTGGCTATATGTACACTTCTTTAGAAAGGTCACTATTAAGAAAGACATTTTTTTACATCTGTTTAAAATAGTTATAATTTTAATGGCATCAAGAAGGTGACATGCTTAGAGATTCAAAGATGCCTACAAATAGGATTCCAAAATCTACATCTCTTATGTTTATGTTATACCCTAGAAAACAACATAAGCTCAAGGTTCCAATTCAAAGTGTTTATGTGGTTAAAGAAACACAAAACATGTAGAATTGAAAACTCAAAGGAGGTTGTATTTAGGAGTACAACTAAAAAGATGTTCATAGAGGAGATTGATTCTTATAAAGTAGAGGGAACACAACTGATGGTATAAATAATAGTACGAGTCGTTTCTCCTTGAACATACTTAGGATATGAGGAAGAAATGAGTAAGGCTTGATCATGTTAAAAAATGTGTCTGTGTTCTTTCTTAACTTTTTCGTTTTATTAGGATGTACCTAAACAGGAGCAATAAAGAATTTTGATAAGACCGTTAAAGATTATCATTTTGAATATTAATTCCTTTGTCTTAATTGTGATTATTGATTCTATCTTAAACTTTAGTTTATGTTTTGTATTCAGATAATCCTTGCTAAATCTAAAGCTTAGACAAATCAACACACCACAAAATAAGTAGCTAGAAAGATAAAGTTGGCAGCATCATGTATCAGTATTAGACGTGGGAACGTTCCGTGAAACTTACAACTTCCAAACTTTGTGTCAAAATTGTTTAAACCTTATCTTAACCAAATTGGGTGAAATTAGAGAAGTTATGATTTGTGAGAGCTAAAGAATCATAACAAAAAGATCTCATTATTAACAAAACATGGGATTAAAGTGACTATAAATAGGGCTAAAGTGACTAAGGAAAGGCATTCCTAGTTCCATCTCCACTTTTCAAATTTTCACAAAATTCTCTTATCCTCTCTTTAGTAGACATTACAACAACTTTTCTTCATTAGCAGTTAGTAGCAGTTATGACCATTATTGGCTGTAGATTCTTTATCTTGGTTTAAGGAAGTTGAATCCTTTGGAACTTTATAAATTGGGAGATAAATGGGACTTGTTGGTAAGTGTTTTATTCATTCGTATATTGAATTATTTTTTGGTGCTTTTGCTTTTATGGTTATTTTTTATTGATTTATAATATATGCAATTAGTTTATTAATTGCAATGATCATTATTTATATTAAATATTGAATATGTAAAAGTACAATTCATTTAATCTTTGTAGCAACTAGGAGTGTTTAATTTGTTGTGCTAAAAATTATTAACTTTTATAAAAAGCATTCAACTATATTAAATGAAACCACATATGTTGTATTATCTTACCTTAGTGGTCTTTCTTTTCTTAAAGTTGTTATTTAATTAAATTTTAGAAGGTTACTAAAAAATAAATGTTAATTGAATTACATGTTTTTAATTAACTAATCTTAAGGAAAGACATGAATTTAATATCACATCTAATATATGATTGATGAAATAATTATTTTTTGTATCAATGATAAATCATAGTTCTAATGGTGGAAGCAATCATAACTAAGGTTTGTTTTATTACTAGTTCTCTTTTTGTTATTAACATAATTTAATTTATTTTCTTTATCACAAAATTTCTTATCATTACAACCCCTATTTCACTAAATATCTCTTTCAGAATGATTAACAAACTAAACTTCCTTATGGGATAAATTCCTACTTAAATTATATTTGTTTTATTGCAATAATTTAGGATTTAATTTGGGTATAGAAGACGTCATCACACTATGGAAAAAAGAGCTTTAGGCAATGACATATTTGTAATAGTTTAAAAAAGTGTTGCTAAAAATTAATATAAGGCAACAATTTTTAAAGTATTGCTTTTGATAATATTAAAAAGCAACGAAATTACATATTTATTTATATAGCTTTACTACAATGATAGTTGTTATAAAAAATCAAATGAATCAAGGAATTAAAATCAGATCTTAAACTCATTCAAATCCAGTCTTCTTAATTATAAATTAAAACAAACATTTTTTTTTAGTGTAACGGCATAATGATTTATACTGAAATTGTAATAAAAAATAAAGGGATAAAGAAAGGAAAAAATAAGATTGGCCATTAAGTGGCTGCATAGAATATTTGGGGCTTTGCATCCATCCAGAGGCCAGTGAACAAAAACCAAAGGGAACGCATTTTGTGACCTCACTAAAATTGCAACACCTGATTCGTCAACCTTGAGTCTTTTCTCTTCTGTGTCCTAACTCCAACTGGCAGACAAACACATGACGCGATAGTTATTTCATCTTCTCCTTGGCGATCCCAGTTCATGTGGGTCTTAAATTTGATGTCTTTATCTTTCTATCTGCATCTCTTTTGCATATGCAAACAAAGAGCAAGAGGGCCACCTACAAGCTTAAAGCCTATACTTATAGGTATATGATGGGTTGTTGAACTTGTCCAAAGAAATCTGGGTTTTGTATTAAGGGGTTCATGGCATGAGTTGACTCTATAAGTGACATAAACTGAGTTCATTTATTGTTTCAAAAATGGGTCTTTGTTTATACAAACCTATAAAGGATAGTTATACCTCTCAAGATTCTTATGTACATAGAATGTTAATCTTTCTCGTACTTAGGAATAAAGCCTAATTAATTAGTTAATGCATGGAAATCCCATTGTTTCATAAATGAAACATACCTGATCTTCGAAGCATTTCCTAAAATGGTGATAGTTGAAAAGATTAGATTTCAAATTCTGAATATCCATGGAACTGTAACTGGATATTCAGTAGCGGCACTAAACACTAAATACATTGGAAATATTGACATGTTCTTTACTTCTTGTCCCTTATTAACCTAAGAGGGAACTATTGCAAAGTCGAAGGATTTCTTCCTAACGAGAAGGCATGTGACGTTTGAAGGGTTAACCTCTGTATTTTTAGGACTGCACAGGATAAAATCAGGACGATGAAGTGTTAGGATCAACCTGTCCTTCCCAGCAAGCAGCCCCGTTGCATCTAGAAAAACATTTCATGAACTTCAATGAGCTTCCGACACTCAATGTATGGATTATAACGAGTCCCTTTCACATCAGGTGGTTAGGAAAATTGTCCTTTTGGACTATGCTTACATTTCCTCTTAAAGTACTAGCTAAGTTATGATCCCTTTATCCTCAAATCCAGCCATTTATTTGGTGCCAATATCACTTTTGATTCCTTCTAACTTGCAAATTCTCAAATGTAATCCAGTTCCTCCCTAATGATACTTTTTTCTTTTAAATTTTCCTCTAAAGCAAGGGTGGCTCTCACTCACCGACATCAATGCATCTTTGTTGTTTGGATTGAAAAGGACAAAATACTCATCATCAAGCAATCCACAGTGCTTCAAAACTTTGTTTTGAGCTTGGATTTCTGGTATTAAGATGAAACTGATTGGAAATAAGGATTTATCTGTGAGAATGTTAATCAATCTTGATGGCTCTAACTAAGTTCTATCCAAGTTGGGTAAATTGCTTCCAAAAGTGGGTATGGTGGCTTCTTTTACACCATTCTTGGGCGATTTTTCCTATTGTCACCCTCACTCTCTATTGCATATGCCCAGAGAAATCTAGGTTTAGTATTGAGGGGCTCACGGTATGAGCTGACTCCATAAGTGATATAAACCGAATTCATTTACTATTTCAAAAAGGGTTTTGTGTGAAGAATCGAAGGATGAGCTTCTATTACTTTTGTTTCAAATAGGTTGTTCTTGTTTCTTTATTTGATATAACTGGAATTGGAAACAAAGAAAAAGGAATTATATAAACTAAGATGGAAATTTTTGAGGAAAGATATTGCTTTCTGTTCTTGATTAAACTTGAAGTCCACTAGAAGTTTTGGGTTCTGTATCCACCATCGCAATCTGCATTTTGAATTTTGTGTTAACCATTGGAAGGTTTGATATATTTGGTTTCCTTAAAACTTCATCTTATTTGTTTTTGCTTCTCCACGAGTGTGTATTTGACTCTATGCTTCTTCTATCTCAGTCTTAATACAAGCTTATAGCTTTGCACTTTGTTTTGAAGGTATTCGAGTAGCTCATCACGCATGGCTTCATTCAAAGCATTTTTTAATAGTCCTGTTAGCTTCAGAACAACTCATTTTGGGGTCCTATTACTAGATGGGGTTTTGTTGCTGCTGTATGTTTTACAATGATGACACCATATCATTTCCTTAATATTATTTTCATTTAACAGGTTCAGCAAGATTCAATCTTGTTCGTTTGGAACTTCATGCTTTCTTATTTGGTTCTTATCATAGGGCTTGGCTGACATGAAGAAACCCCTAAAAATGATTTCGGGAAATATGACAGGAGGTAAGAACAGGTTGGTTTAAGAGAAGTCCAAGTGTTCTTCACTAGTTAGTGGATGATCAAAGTTCCCATTCTTATTAGTTATTTTGCTGCAGTTATGTGCATATATTCATTATTATTCATAAGGTTTGCTTGGATGGTATAACCTTGCAACTATCTACTACTTGCGTGTCATGCCTCCAATGAGGCTGTACAACTGTATCAACTCTTCCCTTAGGATAGGGGTCAAGGGTGAGTAATTGTGTTTCTTTTTGTATTCAATTACTTTTGGCTTAATGCTTAATAAAAATTCTTTAATTTAATATTGTTCATCTTATTGTCTTTTGCATTGAGATCAATTGCAAATTATGTTTGCTTATTTTTCCATTTACAAATATATTTCACCCAATGTGGATTGAAAAGTTTATGCCTTATGACTTTGTTTATAACAAGATTTGAGTCATTGTGTTGTTAGTTTTTGAACTATATTTGTTTATAATTTAGACGCAAATGTTACTTTTAAAGTAAAATCCAGTTTAGTTCATTTTGTTGTCAATTTATTTGGTAGAACTGTAGGTGAGGATTAACTTATGTATCTTCAGGATTTCCATGTTATCTGAAACCTAAATTTGAAGAAGTAAACGCAAGTCATTGATTATGTGATTGAACTACTATAAATAGATTTTGCATCTCTTTTTTCTATTCTCTTTTGTTATTATGAAGAATATAATTGTTATGGTTGTTAATGATTACATTATCATAACTATTTATTAGAATATAAAATTCATTCATTGAAATTTCAAAAAACCAAAAAATAATATACAATTTATCCTCCTAATATATACCATAAAAAATCAACAATTATTTTTCACATTTAAACTTTAAAAGATGAGAATGTACCATTCAATTATATATAATCTATATATTTATTTTTACATATAAATTAATATGGTGTCTTGATATAAATCAAATAACAAATAGTTTTTAAAAATGTTTGTTTCTCAATATGTTAAATATGAACATGTTAAAAGATACGTTTTTATTTAACGAAATGGATTAAAACTTATATATTTCACTAGATTAGTGTTAAAATTAATAAGTAATTGATCTTATAATATATAATATACGCTTTGTTTTTCACTTTCATAAATTTTGTCTACAAATGTATTCGTGCATGTATCACACTCATTCTATCAATCCGTCCTTCGTCCTCACCAGAAGACAGCTGCCAGCGGCGCCACTGGCATCTAATGAATTAGTAATGGGTGGATAAATTCTCGGTTTATTATAAAAAAAATTTTCCGTCCGTGATATATGCTAAAATAAGAGGGCATTCGTAAATATAGGACACCCCGCCAATAGCAATGGCGGGGTGGGAGAACGTGGACACCACCCCGTCATGAGAGATGGCGGGGTGTCCACCCCTCCATTTTGAATGGCGGGGTGGAGCCTAGCTGTCCACCCCGCCATTACAAATGGCGGGGTGGACTCAGAAATTATTTTTTAAAATATTTTTTAATTTAACTTAAAGTTTAGTTTAAGGTTTTATTTTTTAGAGTTTAATTTTGCTTAGGGTTGTCGTTTTTTATAGCATAAAAAGTTTTTTATTTCAAGGTTTAATTTTATTCTCTCTCACGTCACGGACAGAAAATTTTTTTATAACAAACTGAGAATTTACCCATAAATAGCAGATGTATTAATCTCTAATTTTTTTTGTTATAAAAAAATTTTCTGTCCATGACGTGGGAGAGAATAAAACTAAACCTTGAAATAAAAAACTTTTTATGCTATAAAAAACGACAACCCTAAGCAAAATTAAACTCTAAAAAAATAAAACCTTAAATTAAACTTTAAGTTGAATTAAAAAATAATTTCTGAGTCCACCCCGCCACTGTAAATGGCGGGGTGGACACTTAGCAGGGTCACCCCGCCATTTGTAATGGCGGGATGGACAGCTAGGCTCTACCCCGCCATCCCCATGACGAGGTGGTGTCCACGTTCTCCCACCCCGTCATTACTATTGACGGGGTGTCTTATATCTACAAACACCCTCTTATTTTAGCATATATCACAGACGAAAATTTTTTTATATAATAAACCAAGAATTTACCCACGTTTTGGCCACCAATAATGTACACGTTGCATAGTCAAAATTGCTTGCATGTTATATTGATCTTTGTTATTATCATCTAACGACACTTGAAACGGTGAACAATGCATTCGTAATTTTTAAATTTTTTACACTTAAAAATATATATTTAGTCAAAAATTGGAAATTTTTTTCTTGCACATTGTCAATATGAAAAACATTACTATATGTAAGTGGATTGACTATCTTTCCCACTAATTTAGCATATCAAAACACATTCTTCCATCACCTGCTTTCGTTGATTTGAACTCCTAATTAAAGGGAGAGCCTTCTTACCATCAACTAACCAGTAATAACTTTTCGGCTAACTGGTAGAGCCTAATGGCTAGTTGAATGTCTAGTCCGTCACAATCCACCCATTCTTTGACTTTTGACACCTTTATCGTTTTTCTTACCTATATCCTTAGGTTAGCCAAACTTCAATATAAATCAATATTGTAAGAATACTTTGAAGTCTCAATTTTTAAAATTTCAAAAATATAAAAAATACTTTATTTTAATAAAATATTGACTTTATTCACTTTCGAAAGTTATTAAATTTTGTTTCGAAGATCAATATATTTCTTTTAAAATTTAAAATCTTAATATTTTTCTTTTAAAATTTAAAATCTTAATATTTTTCTCGTGATAAATAAAAATTTAATATATTGAATTTGAATAAGAGATGATTATATATGAAGAGTTTTAAAGAATTTAAAATGACTACATTAAGGATTAAAGAAAGATTGAGACAAGATTCTCTGTTCAATTTTATGGTGTCTTATTCTGTCCCTTAAATCTCAGCCATTCATTTATGCGGATCCTGCATGGGTTCCGTATAAATAAATGTGGGACCCACATAAATAAAAGGCTGAAATTCATGGGATAGAATAAGACACCATAAAATTAGACAGAGGATCTTATCTAATAAAGATTACATTAATTTTTATAAAAAAAAAAGGCTTGGAGTTTTCTGTTTGGCCTAATAAACTTATACTTTGACTTTAACGTAACCGTCCATAATAATACAAGGCAGAGAGAGTTGGATTAAGTGAAATGACGACGACATCATGAATCTGTTTATTTGGGACCAGAATGAATGAATCCCGTCCGCCTTCTATCATTTTAACCTCCAAAAAGCTTGTAGTCTTTGGAATCTGTTACAATAAGCCTCACTGATTCCACAGTGGCGGCAACCGACAAAAGGCTAAAGACGATAACATTAATCCAATGCCATAGCTTCTGTGCAGAATTCAGGTTCTTTTTTGCCACTAGGTACATGTGGTTGGGTATGACAAATGTAAGAGGAAGGATACACATTGATCCAATTAGGCCAATGAAGTCTCCGCTGAAAGGTAGAAGAGCTGCTATAACTGAGCAAAGCATCATGTAGCCACCTCTCATTGTGATTCTAAATAGCAAGTTCCCAATAGCAATTGCACTTCCTTTAACCTCGTACTTGGTATCAAAGTACTCATAAAATGGAGATGAGCATATCTACAAGAAGAATGATAAATTGTCAACGTTCTTCGAAGCACGAGATCGAGTTTTTTATTTTTTATTTTTTGTAATGTTCTTCAATGCAAAACTGACAAAGCTGAACAAGAAGGCTGATATTAGATAGTACGTGTGAGGTAACGACTGTTTGAAGGAATACTGCAATATTGGCAAGTGCCTTTGCCCATACAGGACCACCGCTGGTATTATTAAGCAAATAGGAAGATGTTGATGATCCGTATGCCCAATACCCAACAAGCACGACTAAATATAATGGTAGAACTCCAATTGTCAGCTGCACAGCTAGGGCTCTGACCATGTTCTCAGTAACAGGGGCCTTTAGAGTTGCCTGTTGCAATGTATTCAACAGAAGATGGGTTAATAAGTTTGGTGGTAACCAGAATAGACAAAAAGAAAATCAAAATTAATATAACCAGTCAAAACGTGGAACTAAGATCATTAAAGTGAATAGTAATCAAATATATTGAATCATTTCCCAAAGCCGCATTAGTATAACATTTCTTCAGTGATTATAAGATAACAAGCCAAAAAAACTATACGAAGTTTAATGGGTTTGAATCTGCGGATATTACCTGTATTTCAGGAACAATGCTAGTACTAAAAGGAACAAAACAGTTGGAAAAAGCTCCAATTGCTAGAAATATTTTTGCTGCCATCGTTCCCGGAATGTTGTAATCCCTGGGTGGTGCTTTGACTCCTGTAAAAACATAAAAATGAATTTAAATGATTCACTTAATTGTCGATTGCGAAAAAATATGAAATACTAGAAAGCCACAGAGGACCAACAAGCGTGGAACGAAATACTGAGATTTTAGATTGGTGCAGATAATACCAACTTTAAGTATATTAATCTTAGTTATCCAAATTTGCGCAAATTTGGATACTACTGCGTAGCGAAAGCCAATTTACCATCTCTTATTGAGACCGCAAGGGCTGCAATAGTATATGTCATGGTCAGAATTGCTGACAGGAGAAGCCAAGCTGCCAGAGCTGACAAATGAGGAACCATAATTGCAAATATGTAACATGCAAGCCCTGCAATGAGATTGCAGTATGAGAGCCTCAGAGCATTGTCATCCCTAAATAGAGTATAGAGACCCTGCACGCCGTAAGTATAGAGTATTAGGTAAAGTGCCAATTGAACAATATTACAACTCTTGTTATATATGTATTATATCGCACAGTTTTAAGTGAAAACAGGAACATCTAAAACACTTTATAATTCAACAGTCTAACTAGTTTAAACTAATGGAAGACTCGACGACGAAAAGTGAAATTAAATTGCCCCTAAGATCTAAATATTATAATGGGATAGGATAGTGGACAAGATCAGACTCTCATGTGTTACTCCTAGAAATAGTGACACCAGGATTTTGTTAAATAAATAGAATTCAAATTTGTACCTTAACAGCTGAACCGGACAGAATGATAAATCCAATGTTGGACATGAAAAGATTAAGGTATTGCAGCGTCCAAATTGTATAATAGCCCTTCTTACCTGTGACAGTTCAGTATGCCAGAATCACTTGTGCTATCGCTTTAAAGAAATAGGAACAGCGAAATACTCTTTGATTTTTGTCTCTAAGCTCATACCATAAATACACCCTGCAAGATCTCAATATCTGATGTGACTCTTCCCTCCATGTTGGTGGAGCTTAGCAACTATTGTATTTGAGTCTAAAGACAGTGCATTGGCTACTATTAAACAAACCACGCCAGCTGTCCAACCCAAATGAACTATAATGGCCTCGGGATAACCAAGAATATAAGCGTTGTTGATACATGTGATGAGAAGAGCACATGTTTAAATCCATGTGTCTGCGAAATTTTCAACACAAAATAAATAAGCTAACCAGAAAATTTATTATTAAGTAATTTGCATTTCCCGATGTTTCCTGCAAATGTAAATTACGTTTGAAAAAATGAAGCTTTCTTACTTGAAGTAGACGTATCAGTAGTTCCATATTAGTCCAGAAGCTGATATATACACTTAAAACAGGCAACTAGCTCTATCGAAGGTATCGATAAACCCTTCTAAACAAGGATTTCTATATTCTACTCCGTCAATTGAAAGGGAGAAAATGTTTCTTAATAGTTGACGTAACCAAACGTAACAAAATCCAGCCTAATAGAGACCTAAGTTCAGAAACAGAAACAAATGGTAGCTTGATAGTATTCAAGATATGAGGAGGACTGCTGTTAGAATTTAAACAAGAAAAAATAAGGCCAAACCTTGGTTAATTCGGTGTGCAGTCTTTGGGGTGTCATCGAGAACCTGCTCCTCATGACATGAATGCAGTAAGCTATTTGCTTCTCCTTGTAAAGTATTTTCAGTGACTACTGAATGGATTTGATCTTGATTTTCTTCTCTTTCATTAGTCAAGAGCCGGATGTTCACTATTTCATTGTCTACGGACATTATCTCCCAATTGTCTGATCATACAATCCTTTCTATATATATATAAACTCGCTATCATCAAATCCAAGGAAAGAGATTGCCTTTGAATTTGGTTGGGTTGGTTGAAATTCGGTAGCTAACATTTGACTCTTGGGCCGTTGCTCTAATGAAACGTTGGAATGAAAGTAAGATATCCCCCTTGAATTCTAGCTCTCAAGCTTTATTTGCAAAACCGTAACAACTATTGGGCAGTTGATCAATATTTTTGACCTTTTCTATGTTTTTGTACGCCAACTTATTTGTAGTTAGATGTTCTTCATTTGCTTCATAACTGATTGAGCACTCTTGTTTTCTTTTTGAGAAATTAAATAATATTAATAAAAAAAGAGGCAAATTACAAGACAGGGTGAGTCAAAACTCACCAATCAACCAAGAAAAAGATGACACCGTTCAACACCAAAACACAAAGATCACAAAACGGCAATGTACCAAGGTCAAAACATAAAGAAACATCGTTGATACCTAATTGGGAAAAAAAAACCTAACACTCGAACATTCACCATTCTTTCTTTCCCTGATTAGGGTTGGAGATGTCTGCACTCACCACCATCTTGAGACGCGGAGGTAGAGCTTTGAGACAATCAGTTGGGTAATCCAAGTAAAGGTAAACAAATCTTCCTTATCTAAGTTCCTATTTTTCATGTTTGACACTTATGACTGGCTGATATAAAAAGATTGAAATTTTCTTTCTTGTCTCTTCATGTACCAGATCCATGGTTGAGTGTCTCTAACATTGTTTCCAACACCGATGGTGCTTCCATTCCATCACTTTGAGAGTTAACTCCACCTTCCATTGCTTCCCATATTATCGAGGAATATTAGCTTCGAACAATTGCCTGCTACTGTTGGTATGCATATTTCTCTATATTCTCCATGAGTTAGCTAATTGGGCTGAGCACTTCTTGATAGAACTATAGTAGGTTAATTGTTCTCTGACTTTTGTAAAAATACACTCCCTTACCTGCTGTGAATTTCTACTGATGTTCTGAAACCTACGTATGTTCCTTTCTATCCATATTTCCTTAATGCAAATCGTAAAGGAAATTAGGCAGATAATAGAATTAGGCTGATTATAGTATGGGATTTAGTCTGATAAACCATTATAGTATCTCTGTGAATTGGAATGTGCTTAAGGAACACAGACATTTATGTCTTATCCAAGACTAAATGTCTCTAAAGAAGGGACACTCAAAGAATAGATGGTCCCTATTCTTTTGTCTTGAGTTACTCAAGACACAAACCTCAGTAGAATTTAGGAAAGCAAGCCTATCCATTGTACTATTCTTGTTTATGGTAGTGAGCCATAAGATGAATGAGGAACTAGGTAATAGCTCTTTATACCAGACCACTTCACACCAATCCACTTTGACATTTCTCCATAACAACCATTCTCTACAATTTTTTGTTGTAAATAGACCTTGCGGGTGGTTTCTCCAAAGATATCTGTCATATATCGATAAGTTAGGGGAGTAGTTGGGTTAAAGGTAGTGAATTTCTCTCGGGAGTTCCATCCACTCACCCTCCCTAATAAAGGCCTTAACTTTAGCAGTAGAGGGAAGGCGACTAAGTGATTGAATGGTAGTCTGATTCTTGATTAATTGTCCCTTTCCTGTCCAGTCATCATACCAAAAACTAGCCCTTACTCCATCCCCTACCTGACATGAAATTTTAGAAACCAATTCGTCCTTCATCTTCAACAATTGTGATAGAAACCAAGAGTGGAAAGTCTTTAGATTAACGGACCATATACTCTAACCTTTTAGGACATAAGAATGGAGCCATTTTACCCATAGGATGTCATCTCCCTGCACGATAAACCAGAATTTCTTCATCAAGAGAGCTTTATTAGATGATTTAATAGGAATAACTCCAAGGCCTCCCTCCAGTTTAGGGATGCAAACATCAATCCACCTTACTTTGGCATATCCCCTATTAGGGATACCTCCTCCCCATAGAAAATTTCGCACTCCCCTTGTAAATACCATATTCAAGGACTAACAAGTGTGCATGGAGTTAAGTGCAGAATTTACTAGTTGTAACCTTCCTCCAAAGGATAGAGCACGATTGGTCTAAGAGGACAATCTCTTTTGAATTCCTTCAATAAGAGGATAGCATTCACTAAACTGAATCTTTTTAAAAGTGATTGGTAGGCCTAGATAGCATAAGGGAGTTTGTTTTCTTTGCATTCCAGTTAAAGAGATGACTCTTCCTTCCATGTATTCCTCACTTTTACAGAGAATAAAATGACTTTTATCGTAGTTAATAGTCAATCCAGACATAGAGCTAAATTGATTCAAAGAATCCATAAGGAGCTTGATAGAAACCTCATCAGCCTTAGAAAAAAGAAAGAGATCATCTACAAAGCATAAGTTCACCAAAGAGACTTTCTTGCAACAGCTGTGATATTTAAACTTTGAACCCCTCCCAGTATTATGTTTAAAGAGAGAGGTTAAGGCCTCCATACATAAAATGAATATATAAGGAGACATGGGATTCCCTTGCCTAAGTCCCCTTTCCCCATGAAATGTTTTTGGAGGAATTTCATTAACGAAAATAACATAAGAAGGAGTAGAAATACAAGCTTCAATCCATTTAATAAACACCCTTGGGAAACTCATCACTTCAAGTAGCCTCAAAATAAAATTACATTCTACACTGTCAAAAACCTTCTTAAAATCTATCTTGAAAGCACAATTCTTTGGAGCTTTCTTCCTCGAGTAGCTTTTTAGCAGCTCCTGCACTATGGAGATGTTATCTCCTATTTGTTTGCCCTGTAAGAAAGCACTTTGATTATCACAAATCAAGTTGGAGCTTTCTTCCTCGAGTAGCTTTTTAGCAGCTCCTGCACTATTGAGATGTTATCTCCTATTTGTTTGCCCTGTAAGAAAGCACTTTGATTATCACAAATCAAGGACCCCAACACAATTTTAAGTCTATTGGCGATAATCTTTGCAATTACTTTATATAAGAAATTAGAGCAAGCAATAGGCCTGTATTCCTCCAAGGATATTGGATTACTTAGTTTAGGGATTAAGCAGAGATAGGTTTTATTGATTTCCTTTAATAGAATTTCTGAAGAGAAGAATTCTTTAACAACTGCTTTCACCATCGATCTAATCTCAAGCTAAGCTTTCTGAAAAAAGAATCCATTGAAACCATCCAGTTCTAGAGCCTTTTTAGGATTTATTTGGAAGACAACCTTCTCTATTTCTAAGTCTTCAACATTTCTTCTAGTTAATAAAGCCTTCTCTTCATTGGATAGTTTGTTATGAATAACAGAATCCAAAAGATGAGTGTACATTCTTGTACTATGAGAGATATAGAAATCCTTGAAATACCTCTCAGCTTCTTTCAACAAATCCTCCTGTTTGCTAATCTTTCTCTCATCTGGCATGGTAATTTCCTTAACAGAGTTATTATTCTCCGGGCAATAATTTGGAATTTTTGTCACATTCTTTGAGCCATTTAATCTTGGTCCTCTGCTCCATAATACTAGCATGATTATTATGGGCTTGCAAATAGTCTAACAGAGCAATTTTCTCTCGAAATAAAAGGGAACAATCCCCAGGATTATAGGAAAGAGTATGCTGAACTTGGGATAGCTTGTCCCTGGCTACTAATATGGTTTGGAAAGTGCTCTTCCCTATCTGTTTCTTTAGTGATTTTAAGTCCTCTCTGATTAATTTAAGCTTCTGCACACATTTAAATTGGAGAGTTCCATTTACACTTAATGTCACCCCTACCCTCAAGCAGTCCTAAAACCCATTTACATCGACCATGTAATTGTTGAATCTAAAAGGGTGGCAACGCTTCACCTTTAGGAACAAATCTTCTACAATCATTAGTGTATAATTTTAAAAAAGAGGCCTTACTTTCAGGGAATTGTAGTAGCCATGCCTGGTTGACCAAAACTCAATCTAATTTTTTCCTGAGAGACCATTCATTAGCTTGCTTATTACTCCAAGAAAAGAAATGACTAGTCGTTTTAAGGTCTAGAACTCCTAACTAATCAACACAGTCCTTAAAGTTAGTAGAGTAATTTCTTAATGAAAATGCCCTTATGCTTCCGTTCTATAGAGAGTAGAATTAAAGTCACTTGAAATGAGCCAAGGCCTACCACTCTTCTTTGAAAACTCAGTAAGCTCTCCCAAAAAACCTTCCTATGAAAATTATGGTTGAAACTATACACTGCCGAGGCAAAAAAGGTGTATTCTACTCAACAAAATGCAACTTCATATGCATGACCTGCATCTCCAATTCTAGCACCTTAATGTCAACTATTTGAGGATCAAAACCAACAATAATTCTACCATAAGCATGAGCTTGATGATTAGAGAGAAATTGTCACTTGTTACCTAACTTATTAAGAAACTTGAGATTCTCTAATCTGATTTTTTTCCAAAATAGCAAAAATTGAAAATTTTCTTTTAGCCAAAAAATCCATTACAGCCAAAAGCTTTTTGGGGCAATTAAAGCCCCTAACATTGCAAACTAAAATCATAATGGAATGGCTTTGGAGCTTTGGCGTTTGATCCTAGTACCTTTCCTCCGTTAACACAAGTAAACTATTATACAACCTCCTTTCACTCAACATTGCTCGATGTTGAAGGGGAGGAGGTTGCCTCCATATCATCACCTTTACCCCCCCACCCCCTGCTTAATCTGGATTTCCACATTTGAATCTAGTAGTGTTGAAACAATTTTGGACACCTTGTGACTTGATTTCAGCTCATCATTTCCAGCCTTATCCATCTGGTTTTGATCCCTTATGACTGGTTCTTCTTGGGACACATTTTGACATAATACCTGCTCATCAGTCCCATCCTTCTCATCTTGATCTAGACCTATTAGTTCCATACAGCTCCTTTTTTTGAAGATTTTCCCAGTAGGTATCCACCTTTTTCCTTGTAGCTTCAAACAAGGCTTCTAATGGTAGTCCACTGTTACAGAATCTTCATACAATGTTCCATTTAACCTTAACCTGATAATCGGAATTTGATCAGGTAGATCCTTAAAGATATCCATAGTAATACATAGCTATGCATAGCCTAATCTTTTCCTTTCTGTTGTATTTTTGTTGATGGTAAAACCTATCTACTTGTTTTACACTCAATAACTACAAGTGAACGGGTGGTGACTTGAAGTAAAAAGAGCAGATATCGATCCCACAGGAATTGATGCCTAGACACCGCTTAATTTAGACACAATTTTGTTTAAGAAACTAAATTATGAAATGCAAATAATCTAAAAAATTAAATTAAAATTAAAAGACTAATGTAAATAATGGACATACCGAAATTGCAGAAAATCTGAATTCAAGAATCTAAATACTACAGATGACTTTTTTTTTCCTATTTTGTCTCCCTCCTATTTTACCGATTGAATTATGTCTCACCCTAGATTTCTGAATCTGCTAATTACCCTCTCTTAAGGTGTAACTATTTACCCCTAATTAAATTAACAGGAATCAAATGGACGATCTCTCAACCTACCCAATGACTCTGCCGGTTCAATTAGTTATCAAACTATCATATGGGTGATCAATTGACTAGTTGAGATCTCTCCTCTAACTATTCAATTAACGTGATGATTGCTAGTCTATAGGTTGCCAACTCTCATTGTACAATCCTACATGAATTTCATCTCACTCACTCTTTTGATTTGTTGCAAGATGACAATTAAAAACAATAATCATCAAAGACAATTGCATTCAATTCAATAAAATAGGATTTCAACATAATAGTTCCAAAAGCAATCCCTAAAATAAAATTAGCCTAATATGGTCTCCATAACATCATCAACATTTAAATAATCCATTTTTACAAAGAATAGAAAAGATTAAAATGACAGAAAATTGAATAGAAGGACTCCCTTTTTTTTTGTCAAAATCTGGAATTTTAGTATTGATGTGCTATTTTGCCCAATCTTAATGATGATCTTTGTCTTCAATCTTTCCTCAATGCTCCAAACATGTGTTCTTCACTCAAGGATGGTGTTTCTACAGGTGGGTATCGTTTCTCTTTAAGATGGAGACTTAATTCTCTTTTTATAGTCCAAAAATCCTAAGTTTAATGAAGCTTCGCAGATTGCCTCGGATTATAATTCCTACGTCCGTAGGAATTAGCATGATTCCCACGAGCATGGGAATTTGTCACAGAGGCATCTCTTATTTTCTTCTGTAATTCCCATGTGACGTGGAAATTTGCATGATTCCCACGAGCGTGGGAATTTGTCACAGATGCACTCCTTATTTCTTCTCCTTTTTGATCTTTAGTTTACCCTCCAAGTTGCTCCTTCCTTCTTCCTACATAAAAATAGTCAATTCTTGCCCTCAATTAATATCAAACACACAAGAATAACAATGAAAATCAAACTTAATAAAAACATACAAAATGAATCTTAAACTAGAACAATAATCAACAATTATGCTAGAAAACACGTGTCAAGTAGCTATAAAAACATATCCTAATACACACCTATCAATTTTCATCCATACAAAGAGGTTGTCCCAAATAATTTGCAATCATATCAAGGCCCTTGGTAGTCCAATATTCCAATGGAGCATTATATAAGTTAACCCAAAGAGGAACTAACTTTAACTTTTCTATTTCAGGTTGGAACCCTGATTACCAGCTTTGGAGAAATAGTGGAAGGTTCATCACATGCCAAGGTCTTTTTCCAGGACTTTAAGGCCTTGAGCTTTAGAGAAAAAGGTAAATACTGCTAGATTTTTTTCAACTAATAGGCCTTTGTTCTTCCAAGTAGTGTTTGCCCACTTTTGCAGCACTAGAAATGGGGATCTTTTCTCGAAAAAGAACCCCACCAGTGAAGCCTCCCATGATCGAGCTCCTTCCTGAAGGACTTCCAGATTTGACGAAATAATGACTCGACCTTGATCTTCCTTAGGGAGGGGGGATAATGTAGCGTTGTATCTCCTTCCACGGCTATTACTTGCTTCCAGCTCTTCTTAAGATCTGAGGAGGATGGATCGTTTTCAGGTGGCTTGGAAATAGCCAAAGTGTGGGAGGGGAATAAGGGAAACTCAGTATGAGAGTCTACACAAAAGGCAAGAGGCTCAGAAGCAGGCATAGCTGACAAACAAAGGAGAGGAATGTGGTGCAAAGATAGGGAGAAGATTTCAAAAAGTGGTTACCAAAAGAGGGAAAAGACAGTCAGGGCAGACTGCTAGGAAAGACAGAAATGCCCCTAGCAGTTAAAGAGAGGTTTAGAGAGAGAGCAAAGGATTTTGGAAAGGAGAGGAGAGACAACAGTTGTTTATAAAGATGAAAAAGTAAGTGCTTATGGCTTGAAGGGGAGAGGAAGATGAAAATAGAGAGCTACGCAGAAGATTGAAAAAGTGTTGAGAGCTAGAATAGAAGCAAGAGATTGTGGCTTGTGGGGAATATAAAAAGGAAAACTAGAGATTAGAAGGGTTAGAGGCTGGGGGAAGTGAGATAGATTAAAAGATCCCATCTCTTGTTTCAATATTAGGTTCCATCACAAATCCTCTCAAACTTGGAGAACACAAGGTTTTTAAGGATGCTTCAAAAATCAAGTCACTAAAAGTTAAATTGATCAAATAAGAAATTTAAAATTTTAAAGATTAATTGACTATCAATTAAATATTAAAAATTTAAAATATGATTAAAATAAATTAATTCAAAATTTTTATGGTTGAGTTTTTAATACTCTTTATGTTGACTCACGTGGTCTTTTCTATTTACTCACAAGATCATATAACATAAGCTTTAACCATGTTGGGCATTTAGATCATGTAATGTGATCCAATATGATGTCTATTTATATAAGAATGATGTGTAATAGAAGTTTGATTTTCTTGTTCTTTTTCTTTTAGTTCTATTTCTCAAACGAAAAAAGAAATAGAGGACTTGACGTAGATTGGTAGTTAAAGTGATTCCAGAAGTTAGAAATGGTTGGCGCCTAGGGGTTGACAGTTGATAATTGACTAGTTGGTCTTTCTATCGTTCATCTCTCTAGAGTTGACCTTTTGTATAAATAAAGGATGACTCGAAGCATATTTTATTTTTTGGTTCATCTTAACGACATATGCTCAATTCTCTCTTTCTTCAGCAGCCTGAGAGATGTAGCTTTTATAGATTGACTGACAACGGGCTGATTTTATGCTATCGGTATACTATTATAATGCGTAGGTCGCAGATGTTAATTTAGAAGAAGAAAATGAGGGCACTTAAGTTCTTCATTTACTAATCTATCCTCAAGTTCTAATAAAAATTCAAATAAGTCTTTAATTTTTTTGTTTATATAAAATTGCATGAAAAACTAAGAATTAATTTATACAAGTTTTGTTTTATAGTATTAGATGCTATCTTTATTCTAAAATCGGAAAAACGAAAATGTATTATTAAGAACAACCATAACGAGTTTTCCTATTATTGTCTTTTATGAGAATCTGAAAGTTCAGTTTCTACCGGAAGCAGTCTCTCTATTATGTATGGGTAAGGTTGCGTACTATCAGATCTTTCCAGACCTCACTTTATTACGAGATTTTGGACTAAGAGATGATGATAATAAAATTTCAGTTTCTCCGGATAAAAACAAAAAGATAGAGACAAGCAAGTTTTGACTTTTGGGGCTCAATTATGATAGATGAAGAGAGGTTTGCGATAGAATATTGGCCATAAGGGTTGAGTCTCTTTGTAATAAAAACATATAAAAAAAGCAAAAATATTGGAATTAGGCATTTGAAGACACGAATTTATTATCCAAAAATTACAAATATTGGAATTAGGCATTTTATGATTATCAATGACAAGAATTTATTATCCAAAAATCTTGTAATTTTTGGAATCTATTATAATGCGCCTCAAAGATGCAACTGTGGCAGCAACAGAGAAAACTCCAAAGAAAATGACATTAAACCAATGCCATAGCTTCTGTAGAGA
>JAOTAY010000191.1:14128233-14143233 GCA_025629805.1 Erythroxylum baracoense
TAAAAATGCATATTCAGTTACATGAACAATGTGGTAACATGAAATTGTCTTTGATTGTATATAGAAGAGCAAGTAGAGCGACCGCTTCCAGATATTGCCGGAATTTCAAAACAATAAGCAAAAAAGAGAGTAATTGTGAGTAACCTAAGATGGTCTCACCTTGAACGTTTGTTTAATTTTGAATTGAGTTGATATGTGATGTTGTGTATTGATTCTGGAACATTGATTGTCCGAGGAGTTTAATATTCGGGACTGTATTGGAAGTGTTCCTTGAATGTGAATGTGATTGACTACCTATGTTCTCAACTTATATGTTGAATGCCGGACTAAAAGTCCGATGATGAATGTGAATTGGAAAGTGAAAGCGAATGTGAATGACTGAACATAATGATTGAATATGTGTCATGCACTTCATTCCAAAAGTGTATGAATTATAAAGTCAGTTGTGGCCGGAATCGCTAATGAAAAAGAGCTTAACGCTCAGACATCGGTGGTAAGAGCCTATGACTCAATTTGTATGATACAGCCTGGTATCCACAATAGATATAAGACAGTATGATAGAGCTCAGTATCTATAACGGATACGAGATGGTAAAAAAGGCACTTGGTCACAATAATATGATAAATAAGTTTGAGTCTCATAAATATTGCATACACATATGATATGACTAAATTGAGCAATTGAACTGTTTTGAGAACTTGTATTGTATGAAATGTGTGATGAATGTCTTGCATGATTTTAATGAAATGATAAAATGTATGGATTTTTGAAATAGGATAATTGTGTAAAAAGTGTTTTATGTTATTACATGATGAAAATTGAGATGATGTAAATTATAATGACTTAAATTGTGTGTTACATGAAAAGAGTGAACCATCGAAGATGGTTACTCAATTGAGTTCGCAAAACTCAACCAAATTATAACGTTGACATTTTTAGGTTCAAGAGAATGACGACTTAACTCCTAAGACTGCTTAGAAGGGTTTTTGGTATAACTTTTGGATAAAAGAACATGACTCAAAGGTCCGTCAGTTGGGACAGAAGGAATAGTTTCTTTTAAATTTTTGTTTAGTTTTCTCATGTATGTAGCAGAGTATGTTGACTGAGTTGTAAAAACTCTAGGTTAACATTGTAAAACATGGATGACGGTTAATGCTACAGTGTACATTATAGTTTGAGAAATGAAATGAGGAAAATTTTGGTTTTCAGCTAATATGTTATTTATGGTTTTACTTACGATGCCATATGATATAGTGAAGGTTAAATGGTTAACACATCATTTCTATTGGGCATGTGCACGTGGTGCACGTGTGTCCGAAGGGTGCACGTGTGTCCGAAGGGTGCATGTGCATATGTCAGATGAGAGTGGAGTGTTAAAATAACCTTATATATATAGTTTCCATATTTGGTTTCCCCATTACAAGCTCAATACAGATTCGACCCACGCTAATTTTGGTACATTTTCTTCTTAGACTTCAGCTTACTAATCTAGATCCTTTATTGAGTCACTTTATTATCTTAATCCGAATCAAATTTTCATAAACTAACAGATAAGTTATCAAAACCGGTAAAAATTCAATTAATTATTGTCCACCAAATGGGAAAATTTCTAACATTCTCCCCATTGGACAATAATTAATTGCAGTAATTAATACAAGTTTAAAAACAGTTTAAAAATATGGTTAAGTCATATTATTGTATTGTTACCAAGTTTAAAACAAAACATTTGATCCAAAGATAATAAAAGTCCATCATTCCGTCTTGCAAGGTTTTTCGATCTTGAAAAATATCAAACACATGTGTTATGTGTGACACAGGTCCAATATAATCACGCATATCTAATACCTCACTAACATGAATGAAAAAATGGAGTGTGACAAACTAGGATGATACCTGTATGATTTGATATTTATCATCTTTCCATTTGTAGGTCTCGATTTCTCTAAACTTTATGCTAAACTACATATACAAAACTACATCAGAGAAATCTTGTTTTCTCTCACCAAATTATAAACAACATTAGAGGAAACCTATATAGTCCCTTATTGAATGCTAAATTACATTAGAGAACACCTTTATAGGATTAAACACTTATATTCCCTTATGTCATGTTAAAATCTATGGATACATATATTAAATTGTATATGTCCTAATGACATAGGCTCAAGGTCAATTTGAATATATGCCCAATGACCTTTACAATGCTTAAGATCTACACAGACCTTAAGAATTTCACACATTTTATGACAACATATAGTAACAAGTATGACTGAGGATAAATGATGATCATCTTTGTTGATAACAACCATACTGTTATAATACATCAAAATGTATAAACATACAAACAACAAACATAAAGATCCCTAACTAACAGTGTTTAAGGACTTCAATACACCCATACTATATGCATGTCTTTCAAACATAAGCGGGTGAAGTCCTTTAGTTAAAGGATCAACAAGCATATCCTTAGTCCTCAAATGCTCCACCTCAATATCACCTTTCTGTATCAACTCCTATATTGTCAAATATTTGACTTCTAAATGCTTAGACCCTGTGATATTCTTATTGTTGTTTATGAACAATATAGCAATAAGATTATCACAATACAACTGAATGGGTCTAGCCATCGAATCATTTACAGGCAACTCAGAAATCAAGTTCCTGAGCCAAACTGCCTGTGAAGTAGCCTCATAGCATGCTACAAACTCTGCATGGTTAGTCGAGGAAGTCACCAGTATCTACTTGACACTCTCCCATGATACTGCACCATTTGTTAACATAAAGATGTAACTTAAAGGGGACTTTTTGTCATCCACATACACAACAAAATCTGAATCTGTATACCGTACAAGGTTTAGATTGTTAACTCTTCTGTATATCAACATATAATCCTTGGCTCCCTTTAAGTATCTTAGCACTCGTTTAACTGCATTCTAGTGGTCCATCTCTAACTTAGCCAGATATCGACCCAGCAATTTAACAACAAATGCAATGTCTGACCTAATACACACTTGGGCATACATTAGGCTACTAACTGCACTAGAATAAGGATCATTCCTCTTAGCCTCCCTCTCTCTCTCTCTACATTATTCTTTGGACATTGTGCCAAAGATAATCTCTCACTGTGAGAGATTGGTGCCACAACAAGTTTACAGTCAACCATATTAAACCTTTGTATCACATGCTCAATGTATGCACTCTACAAGAGACCTAATGAGTGTCGGGACCTGTTTTGGTGAATCTAAATGCCAAGGACAAAAGATGCTTCACTAAGTCTTTCATGTCAAAATACTTGGCCAAAAGTTGCTTAATCTTATGCAACATGGTCAAGTCATTTGATGTGAGCAATATATCATCCACATATGATAATAAGAAGATAACTTTACTCCCCCTAACCTTATAGTAGAAGCATCTTTCAACTTTGTTTTCCACGAAGTCAAAAGAGGTTAAAACCTCATCAAACTTTAGGTATTACTATCTAGAAGCTTATTTCAAACCGTATAGTGATTTTCTCAATTTGCAAATCTTTTCATTCTTTCTTTGATCCTGAAATCCTTTAGGTTGCTCCATATATACCTCTTCATAAAGGTCACCATTCAGGAAAGCGATTTCGACATCCATCTAATGTAACTTTATATCATAATGAGCTATTATTGCCATAATTGCTCTTATGCATCCTTAGACGATACGGAAGAGAAAGTACCGTTAAAGTCAACACATTCTTTTTGAGCAAACTCTCTGGCAACCAACCAAGCCTTAAACAATTTAACTTTAGCTTGAGTGCCCTTCTTGGTCTTAAATAGCCATTTGTGACTAATAAGATTGTAACGTTGAGGAAAATCAACTAGCTCTCATACCTTGTTGTGCTTCATGGGTCGCATCTCACTTTTTATTGCATCCCACCACATCTCTATATGGGGTCCAGAAATAGCTTATGTAAAAATAAATGGATCTATAACATGTCCAATATCATAGTCTTGTTCACCCAAATAGAGTATGTAATCAAATAAGATAGTCAGTCGTCTCACTCTATTGGATCTTCACAGCTGCATTAGTTTTTGTACCCTAGGAACCTCCGTTTGTACAAGTATGAGTTTTTATTCCTACACAAGCATGACGCTAAGACCTTGATTGATTAGACTTGATTGTATGAGTGCTAGACACAAAATAACTATAGTATCCTCCTTACTCTCATCTGAAGGGTAAGAAGGACCACCCTTATCATAAACATCACATTCCAGAAACATAGTTGTTTGTGATTCAACTATTATTCCCCCTTTCTCTATAGTAGAATATGTAGCTTTTAGAGTTGTTAGGATATCCATATATATAGCAATGAGTAGAACAAGATTGCAACTTACTTTTATAAGGATTATACAAGTGTACCTCAGTAGGGCAGCTCTATACACGAATGTGTAAAAGTTAGGCTTCCATCTTTTCCAGATAATCAGGTAGGTTAGTTCTACTCTGTGTTGACTTTAACATGTCCTTTAAGATGTGATTACGCCTTTTGACAATGCTATTTTGCTTAGGACTACCTAGTATAGTGAACTAACTCACTATTCCGCAAGATTCTACATACCTGGCAAACATACATTTTCTTGTCCTAAACCTTATGTTTTCCATAATACTCTCCTCCACAGTTAAATTTGACAATCTTGATAAATTTTTCTAATTGGTTCTCAACTTCAGTCTTAAAGATCTTCAATTTATCAAGATTTTCAGACTTTTCTTTACATAAGAACACATATCCATAAAGGAAATAATCATCGTTAAATGTCAGAAAATATCTATAATTGCATAAGTAACTGTATAAGGTCCACATATACCTATGTAGATGAGGTCTAGTAGGCTAGAAGCACGAGTTAACCCCTTTTTCCTTATTTTAGTCAACCTACCCTGCAACAGTCAAGTTATGTTTCTAGATCATCGAAATCTAAAGTTAGAAGAATATTGTCCTTAATCAATCTCTCAACCATATATTTGAAAATATGGCCTAACCTTTTAGGCCACAACAAGTATGACTTATCCTTTATCAGGGCTCTATTTTTCAAGACCTATTCGGCAAGATATGAAGAAGCATACATCTCACGAGGGGTAAGACACATTCTATAGAATTCATATGACTAGAAAGTTATACCAATATGTTTTGTATTAAAAGATAACTGTGCAACCGAAGTATCAATTACAAAACGATAACCTTTATTATCTAATACTGACATAGATATCGTACTTAAAATGTGTCATGTAAAAAAACAAAATGAACCATATATCAAGGTTCAATCATACATTCCCTATAGATATTACATCCACTTCTTCATTATAGCTAATCATCAGGTTCTTCGCCTCTTTAGTTGACTTTCTCCTAGATATGAACCCCTGCATCGTGGAGGTAGCTTGATTAGATGTTCCATTATCTAGCCATCAATAACTTGATATGACTATCACAAAATTAGATTCATAAATTGATAAGCGAAGAAGTTATTTGATAATTTCGATTTTTCCTTCCAGGGCTTATACCTCTGACAATCCCACTTTTTATATCCTTCTTTCTACAGTATGTCCACAGGACCTTTACTAGCACTATATTGACCAACATTAATATGTGAAGAAGATTTAGACTTCCTACCTTTATATCTTTGGGGCTTAAAAGTTTCCTTTCCCTTAGTTGCTAGGAGGAGCTTATGAGCAGTGTTCTCAGCAACACAATAGGAAATCAAACCATCAAAGTCTTAATCCTCATCTTGTAAATAATATGTCGTCATCAGATTACTAAACTCTGGAGGGAGTGTGCTCAAAGCCTGTCAACTATGCAGAAATTAGGAAGAGAAATATTCAGCGCCTTCAGTTTACTGTGGAGACAAATCAATCTTGATATATGTTCCCTCGCTCCCCTTTCTCCATTGTACCCTATGGAGAATAATTCTTTCGACACTTATCTCAGCATTTGACAAGACCTTGTATCTCTGGGAAACATTATCAAGAAACTCCCGGGCTATGATTATCTCCGGAAGTCCACTAAGTAGATGGTGAAAAATGGACCTTTAATGGTCATGCAACATAATATGTTCGACTAATCCTAAGCTGCATAGGCTACTTTATTAGCTTCTAAGCTGTAGGATGTAGGTGGAGGTGGCCTATCCGTATGTATGACCATATCAATATCTGCCATCTCCATTGCACTCAATACATCCACTATCCACTTCTTTAAATTGAAACCATTTAGGGTTTCAATGGTGAAATTGTGTTCATTGATCGAAAAAAGGACTATAAAATGACAATGTAAAGATCAGCACAAATGCAGGATAACAACATTACTCGAAGCTATAAAATAGCATTTGTATCGAGAATTTGATTATACATATTATGAAACACCTGTGGGCTGAATACATAATATATACAACTAGACCTCCACGTAAAAGCGATCAGAGTACACACCACCATCTCTCATAAAACTACCACTTGCAGGCAAATAGATCATTTGAGCAATGGCTTTCCTCCATTTAGTGTCTTTATGCACATCTCAAAATCTCATATAAGGTCAACACCTATGGGCAAAATAACCAAATACAAGACCAGAGACATCTCCAAACATGCAAGTAGAACAATTTAAATATTAACCCAAAAGTTCACTGTGATGACTAAAATCTCATCAGTACTTAAAAAATCAACAAATATAAGGGATACATTTGTATGTTATCCTCACATTCTGTATAGGTATATAATATGTGACAATGCACTATCAATAAATACAAAATCTATATGCACATTCTTTATCACATACAAGTGCTAAAAACATTGTCAATTAACTTTATTTGAGAATTTCGTCATGAAAACTCTCAATCAAAGCAACTATCGTGCGTTACCAAATACTGAGCCTATTATACAAGACAAAAAAACCTCAAGTATCTCACTTATATCAAGTTCGTAATATAAAAATTCACTCAAAAATGACTTAAGAATGCCTTATTTCCATTTTCTGGAGTTAAAATGTATTTATTACCAATGTAATAAATCTAGAAAAATTAAAAACTCACTTTTTAAATTCCCCAAACCTAGGAACCAACCCCTAAATACCTTAGGGCACCTTATAGAAATTCTGAAATTTTGAGTTTTTTTTTGCGTGGCTGATGTCAACATGATGTTAATTGTACTATAATGCTGACTTCACCGTGATATCGTACGATGTTAATACTAGTGAAGGCGCGTGTCCCACCGCCTTAGTGGCGGTACTGTAGTAGTGTCAGGCGTATCTCACTAGAATTGGCAATTTTTAGTGAGTTTCAAGTTAGTTTTTCATCACCCGAAGCTCGTTTTAACCCATTTTCTAATGCTAAACACATTCAACACGTATTCAAGCAACCATATGGTTCATTTTTCTCTAAGTTTATCATATGGAGAAAAATAAAAAAAATTCATTCATCTAATTACGTAACTACTCTAGTACCACATGTAAGGTGTAACACGAGCCTCAGCTATGCATCCAAGATCAGACGTGAAAAAGAAAGAATGAAAAAAACATGAAAATACTTGATTTCGGTTACATGACTTCCAACGAGCTTTTCGAAGCCAAAAAAAATTTGTTTTCTTGAGAATCTTCACAAAAGTTGATCATTGGAACATCAATAACGTCTTTTTGTAGTTTTCTCAAAACGTGAACCTCTAAATGGGTCAAAGTAACTTTACGTTCACGAATGAATTTAGCCACCATAGGAGACCTTAACCTTATCTATATAGCTTTTATATTTAGCTTCCCCATCATAGACCCAATAGGGTCTGACCTACATTGATTATAGTCCATTTTCTTCCTAAAATTCATCCCATTAATTCAGATCCTTTATTTGGTTACTTTATTTTCTTTATCTGGATTAAATTTATATAACTTAACCGATAAGTTATTAAAAACGGATAAAATGTGATTAATTATTGTCCACAAAATGGGAAATTTTCTAACAAAAGTTTCCCACCGTATATCTGTAGCTATCATCCCTCAATCTCAATTCGAGCTCTAAAACATTCTTATGATAATAATAATTTAATGATCCATTTATTTGATTTTTTATGGCCTTTGTACATTTTTACCTTTTATTTTTCTCTTATTATCTTATATGTATTTAGTTAATAAAGACTGATAATGTGATTTGGAGGTCGTTTTGTAAACTTTTGGTAGTACTGTTAATGCAAGTTTCCCCATTATAATATCTTCACCTCCTTGTACAGTTTCTTTAATCATTTATAATATATGTTATATGTTCCTCCAAAAAAAACCATTTTCCTTTTATCTATTAATTTTTCTATCTATCAGTATGGGATAAAATTTAATTTATTGACCATTATCTTAATTTATAATTTTGTGCTAATTGGTGCAAAATATAAAGTTAAAAACGAGTACAATTACATCTTTATAATTAGAAGAATCACTAAAACATTAGAGGGAGATGAATGAACTTTCCATATCTGTAGTTTTTTTTTCATTTTGAAAGGAATTTTTGTCGTTAGTCGCATTTTTATGATTGTGATTTTGAGTACTCACAATAAACTAGCATGCCATTTGGTACCTTTTTTGTGAGCTTCTAGATGCAAATAATTGTAATAATACTTTTTGTCTTTTTACTAATACTCAGTTTCATCATACTCAACATCCTCTTGTCTGCAACATTTAGGGATCGGGCCTCAGGCAAGCCAAATGGATTAGACTTATCAAATTCAAAGCTCAATCGGGATTGGGCTAGCCACAATTTTTATTTTTGAAAATTTAATCAAAATTTATTTAATTAAAAATATAATATGAGAAATTCAATTAATTGAGGTTAGGAATTTCATTTGATTAATAAAAATTGAGATTTTATAATGAATGAATATATAAAAAATCATATATTAATAAAATGAATAAGATGAAATTAAATTAATTAATGAAGGAGGATATAATTTTAGGAAATGAAAAAAATATAATTAAAGTGAGAAATTCAATTAATTGAAGTTACGGATTTCAATTGATTAATAAAAACTGAGATTTTATAGTGAATGAATATATAAAACATACATATATTGATAAAAATCAATAAAATGAAACCAAATTCATTAATTAAGGAGAATATGATTATAGGAAATAAAAGAAAGAGATTATAATCAAAGTGATCAATGATTTAATTTAATTAATTGATAATAAGAAAAAATTTCATTAGTTGAAGGGTTAATTTACAAATAATTATCAAAATTTTTAAATGATACAATTTACAAAAATTCAAGATAAAATTATGAAATAATATTCTAGACTAGGAGTTTAGGACTACAAGAGACCGAGAGTGGAAAGTGGAGACTGAAGAAAGTGGAGACAAGAGAGAGAAACAAATTGTTGTAGTCAAGATCAACAATAGTTTGCATCACTTATTCTACATGCAGAAGCATTATATTTGGTAATATAATATCAAAATTAAATGAATATTAAGGAAATGGTAATAATTAATAGATAATTAAATATAACTTCATCAAATATTTTATCAAAATAATGTCCACTTGATTAATGAATATGAGTATGTGTATAACTAGCTGCCTCCATATCAATAACTATGGTTGTATTAGTATACAAATTAAAAAAAATAAAGTAAGATAATATAAAAAACATAAAATTTATATATCAAAAAGAAAAGAGTTTATCACTAATATCTTCATCATCTAACTAATTTCAGACATATATAAGAGTTTCCACAGTATGAGGATAAAGTCGAGCATAATGAGGACTAATAACCTAACTACTAGTGCTAAAAGCAGACTCCGAAGTAACAGTAGATGATAGAATTACTAATAGGTCTCGTGTAATTACTTGCATGATCGAAAAATTATTTCCACAACTCTTCCACCATAATAATACATCGAACTACACACCTTCAAATTCAGTCACACAATCTTCTATCAAATATTTATCTAACTTCATCATATTATACGAAGTCCTAACCTTTTTTTTCTTTCATGAATTCTGTAAGTGAAAGTAACAAACTATTCTCAGAAGATGAGCCCAAAATTGAAACTGAAGTCATAAGTAAGCAACATGAATTACTAAGATCCAATTATGAATTTTGTCCATTATGAGTTGATAATCATTAAACAAATCATACCATAAATTTTTTAATGACATCTACATGTTCTTAAGCTCGATCGCTGTATAACACATTATATATAAAGTTAACCCCCTTCATCTTGTATCCTAGGTCTAGCACAGATAAGGTTGCAACAGTATGTCCATCCATATACCAATAAAAATTCAATTTCTCCATTATCTGCTCTGCATAACTAGAATAACCTCATCGGAATTAAATATCCAATCAGATAAAGCTTTCTTTTTCTCACACATAGTGAAGCAATAGTGTGAGTTGAATATTTTTTTTTCCCGAGAACAATTCAGTTGCCGTACAAAATAAGTCCAACTTTGCACAAAGTTCTCTAAACAACTCCCATTGGTCTTCTATAGGTATGCAAATGTACTAGGAATCTGTTGTCTCAATCTGGTAAACACATCAACATACTGGATTGCTGATTCCAACATCTTGAAGGTTGAGTTTCATTTGATTGGATAATCCAAAACCAACTTCTCTATACTAGGAATGTATAGTTGTCGTGCAGTTTCTTTGAATTTCTTAACTCTTGTAGGTGTTACACTCCAATATACTATACTATTTTGAATAAAATCTATTACTCCCTTTATCATATCAAGCCCATCCTTTACAATCAAATTCAAAATATGCAAAACAAAACATATAGAATAACCTTCTACCAACCAATAAGCTCCCAATCTGTATCTTATTCTTCAACTTTTCAAGTATAACGTCATTCATGTTATAATTTTCAATTGTTATGGTGGACAATTTGGTGTCGATATCACAATCTATGAAACAATCTCTTAATACGATTGCTAACTATTCACTCGTACGTGGTGCTGACACATTATAAACCTATCATGTAAAAATATATCCAACATCAATCATAATATATCGAAAAACTAAATGATAATAATATTAAGTAATATAAATTACCTCAAAAAGTTATTGCGTAGAGTCTAGTCATTGTCAACATAATATGCCATTACTGTCATATAATCCTTCTTTTAGTTATCGACTATCCACATCTATGTTATAATGGCAATCCCTCCTTCAATACTCAACAATTTTCTTAAAATTTCTTTTTTCTTATCCTCATATATCTTTCTTTAATGTATTCTGAGTTGTAAACTTAAAGGTTGGTTGTAGTGAGTTGTAAAACATCGTAAATCTTTTCGTATCAACTATAAATATTGGATGTTTTGTAATAGCAATCCATCCTTCAATACTCAACGATGTTAGTTAAATTTCTCTCTTCTTAGCCTCATATATCTTCATAATATCTTTCTTTAATGTATTCTAAGTTGGAAACTTGCAGGATGGTTGTAGTGATTTGTAAAACATCCCAAGTCTTTTTGTATCAACTGTAAATAGTGGATTTTTTTTTCACCAATTACCATAGAAGCAATAAAAAATCTTGATATGTTGTCATCATAAGATTTGTAATCATTTCATTCTTCCCTTTCATAAGGTTAGGGGTTAAAAATGTGTGACCTCCTAATATGATTTTTTTCTACTAAACGAATATGTCTCTTTAAATGAGATGTTCCATATTTGGAAGTCCTAGCTAACATCTTCCAGCAATACGTACGTTTAGTTTTTTTACTTCGACCATTGATCTAGTCCTAGTGAAAGTGTTTCCAAACTTTAACTTTCAATTGATCTAGATTTCTATCTTCACTTGGTACGGGATTAGAAGTTTCCATTTCTTTCTTTGGTACCGAATTACAACTCTCTACTGAAGGAATAAGCTCATCCACCTGAAATAACCAACATATAAATATGTATGTTATTCATAATCATAATTGATCATTCATAAACATATGAGAGAATAGGAGAACATAAATCATAATAATAGATTAAAGTTTATCAATTGCCATTTTTCAGTGACTTATACGGTCATATGCACATGTCAAAAAACACACGGGTGTTTATGTATTTTTGTAGACTTACACTGTCATATACATAGGCATGTATATAACCATGTAAGTCACTATAAAATTTTTCATACTTACACGGTCACATACATGAACGTGTATGTCACTTAATCACACTTATATGTGTATATGACTGTGTAAGTTCTCGAAACTTATAGGCACTTACATGGCGACATACACACCTTATGTATTTGATTGTGTAAGTTTATAAAAACACCTTCCAGGCAGTAACAATCCCATCAATTTCAGTATTTCACAAATTCAATTTTCAATCAAAATATTCAGGAACTTTACCTTAGTGGGTTAGTTTGAAGAAGCAAAAAAAGAGGGTGGCAAGGAAAAGAAGCAGCAGGGTGGCATGGCAAGGTGAAGGGGCAGCTGGAGGGAGTGCAAATGGGCGACGTGGCGAAGGGATGACAACAGTGAACTAAAGTCTGGTTTGAGAGAGAGAGAGAGAAGGTAGGGGTTTAATGGCAACAAGGAAGGAAGAATTGAAGAAGATAAAGGAGAGGGAGGGTGGAGTGAAAAGTTTTTAACCTAGATAATATGTACTCAGCATGATAAGGAGGTCGAAGCCATCTTGTCTGATCGTGTAGTGCGCCACTCCAACTAAACAACTACCTACACACGAGCTATTGGTGAAATGAAAGGGACTTCCAGATAGCAAGGCAAGCTGGGAGTCAATTCAGGGACTTTGGTAATTCAAGGAACAAATCGAAGTCTCCTAGGAAAGGAAAAACACATAAAGAAATGATATCGCTTTACACTCTTTTCCCTCCACCTTAGAGTAAAATGATGTCGTTTATACTCTTTAAAATGAAAAAACTTACTAGCAAAACAACATCATTTTGCTTGTAAAGGAAAATAATGTCGTTTTGCTGTAAGATCTGTCGAGCTCGACATGAAGCCCAACAAAACTCAAAATTTTGGACTCAATGCTCAGTTAGCTAGAACATAGTCTGTTAACCTCATATTGGGCTCTCGCCTAGGCCCAAATGCCATCCTTAGTATAATTATTTTTCTTTTGACTCGACATAAACAATTATATCATTATTATTTTCTCTGTATCAGTATGAGTGCAATTTATATCCTACAAAAATATTTAAGATATAATTTTATTTTTCTTTTTTAGATATAATGAATATATCAATGATTATAATTTCTAAAAAAAATATCTCAATGATTATACAATTCATCATAGAATTTTTTTCTATTTTTAAGTTTTGAATAGGAACATTGTTAGAATATTAGATTTCAAAAACCTAGGTGAATATGAAACTAATAAAAATAATGTTAAATCATAAATATGAATAAATAGTTACAAAAAAACTAAAGTTATCATTAACAAGAAAAATAATTAATATATGAAGAAGGATTAGACCATAATATCACTCTTTATATATAATTTTATAGTTATAATTTATTGTATCAATATTAGTTTATTATTGTATCAGGTTGCATCAAGTGAAAGCCGAAATTAATATTTATAAATAAAATCCTCTATAAAAAGGAAGAATTTTAGAAAGATGATAAGAGTCATTAGTTTGTGATATCTTGAATTCAATGAGATAATATCCTCATGTACTCATATAAAAATAAAGTAAAAACATATCCAAAGATTAGTAGATATAATTTATCTTTTACTTTTTCTATTTTAAAATAATATCTTAAAATGCATTATAAATATGTTATGTCGAGATTAATTAATTATGAGTCTTTAAGTTTTCAAATTTGAAATGCATATACACAATATCAAAATTTTGATTAGATGAATATTTAATTTAGTTAATTCTAGATTTACTACAATAATACTTTGCCATATGATGAATTTTTATTTGACATAATCTTCAAAAGATAAGTTGGGAGGGACGCCATAAAGGATATCCTATATTAATGCAAGTGAGTCATACACTAAACATGGGGTTGAACATTGTATTAAGTTGAGCATTGAATTCACATACAATATATAGCGTGCGCGTGTGTGTTTGTTCATTTCTGTTGTGACTATTTAATAACCTGAAAATCAAGCAATTAACTATTGATGTGAAGAAGAAAAGACATAGGCCTCGTTTGGTGAATGACTTATCAGTAAAAGTTGAGCTGATTGACTATGTTTAATTGATTGATTAAGTTAAACAGTTATTTATTGTGTTTGGTAATTAGTTGATTTAGTTGGCTGATTGAACCCAATCAATTGACTTTAAAAAAGCAGAGGTGGCCTAGCTTTTGGCGTTCAGCGGATCAAAACTGACAAATGTGCCCTCTCAAGAAAACCCAGGTTGAAGGAGGTGTTGATTCTGGAAAATTCATGGGTTTGCTTGTGGTTGGTTGAATGACCGTGTGCGAAGTGCGGTAGCTAGTTGCGGTAAAAAAAGTTGCTCCCTTTCTTTCTTTAATTAGATTTTTTATGCCGTTTTCTGTGTTGCCTAATATGCTATTCTGGAAACCCTCTATGCACGATTTAAAACTTGGTTGGAGTTATGTCTGCATTTAGGTGTTGTTTGCTGGCGCTGGTGAGTGAGAAATATGCTGCTAGCAAGATCGGAGACATAGGGAAGCAGTAACAGTGAGACAGCATAAGGCAAAAGGATGGCGGTTGAGATTGGTTGTAAGGGAAGCAGTAACGTGGGAAGCGGTTAGGCAGAGATGAATAGTGGACATGAACCACTTGTTAATTTGTCCATCAATGAATAGTACATAAACATAAGAAGATGCGCAGTGAAGAAGATGAAGGTTTTGTTTGTTTTTAATATTTTAAATACTTAATTCCAATTAAATGAGTTTAATTGAAGTTAAGCAAGTTTAAATTACTAATAATTTTTAAAAAGTGTTTTTAATTGTTTTTAATTGTTTTTAAGGGTTAATTTTATTAGGAATGTTTTAGAAGTTAATTTAAATTTTCAAGATGTTGAATTATTAAATTATATTAATCATCAAATCAATTTCAAAATTATCATAATTATTTTTC
>JAOTAY010000191.1:14145733-14148875 GCA_025629805.1 Erythroxylum baracoense
CCTCTTATATTTGCACCATGAAACTTTGATTGATGATACATTGTCTTTAGGTAAGGTGTTAACTATCCTTCTCTTTCTGGATAGCCTTTGTCAACCAAGTAATATTTACCTAAATATCTATAGAGGAAATATAATTATTATAGATGATATCATAAAAAGTCTAAATCATGAATAGCAACTCCTACAAATCTTAAAATTACCTATCGGTGCTTTTAAAAATTTAAGTCTCGGATTACTAATTGTATCAAGGAAAATACAAGAATCGTGTGTTGATCCCTCCTAACCCACTAAAACATACGTAAACAGTAAGTCCAAGTCACATACTGCCAATACATTTGTAGTCGTTATTCCTTTTCATCCTCTATATCTCATTTGATCCTCCTCCGCAACAACTACCGCTATATGTGTACTATCAATAGCTCCAATGCAATCCTGATCATAAGATGATAAAACAACATTTTTCAATAAAAATATAACGAAGGGGGAGTAAGAACAAATTTAATTACCTTAGAATGTGGCATATATCTCGCATCATTGGCAATTTGTTGTGGAATCTACTTGAATTCGTGATCTTTTGGTATGAGTATATCCCTTGAAAATCCATCCATGGCACTTAAAACTTCTTTAAAAACTCTACTCACAGTTTCACCTGAATGTTGAAAACGCTTTTGGGTATCCCTGTTAGGGGAACCTTTACTTAGGACATACACGAATAAACTGACTTTCTACAAAATAGACATCCTATCAGAAGGTCTTAAACTATAATTGTTTTTCAAAGCCATACATAATTGACGAAATGTATTTTGATTCATCCTAAATGTATTAAAACACCATTTTTAATGACCATTCAATAATTCATTCATCCATAGTTCTCCTTTTTGATAAGAAGTCATGCATTGTTCCTTGTATATGTGTAACCTGTTACACAAGCCACTGAATCCCAAAACTCAATCTCATTGTCAAAAAATTGCTTCATTTGTAGAAGTTGCATTATTTGCATAACATTATCATCCATACCTACAAATCAACAAGTAAAATTATATTATAAATAAACATAACACTTATATGTGTAAATATAAAGAAATAAATAATATAACATGTAATAAAATTATAGATCACCAACAAGATATCATAATATAATAAAATAAGCTAACCAAGTTCATAATGTCTTAAAACATACCATCTTGGCCCTAAGTCTTGATTCTTATTTCGCGGCAATAAGGTGCCAAAATTGGGGGACTTTGCGAGTAAAAACAAATAAACAAACAAATAAATAAAATATAAAAAATGTAAGGTTTGCCCGAAAAATGCATGGGCTTGCATTTGAGAATGCACGGCTGTGCATTAGGAAATGCATAGCTAAAAAAAAGAAAGACTCGCGATCGTGCATGTGCACGATTGTGACATTTTATAAATAGTGGGGGTTTGTGATGATCGCGCTTGTGTACGACCGTGAAATTCATGGAAAATTTTAGTTGTCGCAATCATGTATTTGCACGATCGTGACATTTATGAAAAGTTTTGGTTGTCGCGATCGTGCATTTGCACGTTCATGCAACCCTACTGCACACTCCGACTTTAAATCATCATAATTTTCTATCCTAAGTCTAAAAATTATAAACTTTATGTCATTAGAAAGCTGTAGGAATGATCTACAACTTTCATAAAGACAATTTTATCAAATTCTTCCTAGATCAATATAGTTTATTCATTAAAAATTCAGAACACATTTTCATCCCCTTTTTCTTTTTTGCAATCTATAAAAACTACTAGCTATATCAAAAGACCCAAATATAACAAACATAATCCATACTCATAAGACTCCTAACAGAACAGACTCTTAACCCAACAATTTACTTAAGAAGAATTTATCCAAAAACCATATGACAACATACCATTTCATTTCCAAACACCAATTACAATCCAACAAAGAAGGAAATCCTGCACATATATAAAAGAGAAATTCTTCACCTCTTACTGTTATTTCTCAAACAAAGCAAAGTTTCATTTCTCAATCAATGTAACATTTATACATAACTTCAATTACATATTAAGAGTCAAAACAGTAGCATAATCTAAAAATACAACATGAATGCTTATGCTTGATATGCTTCTAAAGTACTAAAAGTTTCTGAACTAACTTAGTTACAAAAGAAATAGAAATTCTTGGAGTCAGCCAAAGTCTTTGCAAGGTTCAATGTTAATCTGCTATTTCTGCACCTGAGGAATGGAAAATGATGGGGTGAGCTGTGAAGCTCAGTAGCTAATACGTTTATAGCCATCAGTTACAAGCCACACACACAACCAGACATAAATATAAATTTATATCACATATAAATATAACAATCCGATTATTTGTAGTTCGAGCTCCAGGTAACATATTATTACTCAAATCAAATCATGTATTTTTAATCATCAAAATATAGCACTCAATCATACATCATTCTCAGCAAATCACATCAAAGTACACAACAATATAGCTCAAGAGAATCCCATAAAATATAATGGCAAAATTGAAGTTTACACCGTGAACAACATGAGTCTATTTTTCGGAGCTCATGTGCCACAAGCGGGCAGCTTGGAGAAGGCTTTAGGTCAACGTGCACGTGATGAATGAAATGGTATCTCTCTTGCCCACACAAGCAAATTTTTTATGCTTACATATTTCATATCATATTCATATTTTCACGCTTCTTAAATTTTCTGTTTTGTATTAACACCAAAGTAGAAGAATTCTTACAAAGTAAATATGGTATTAAATCCACAGAACATTTTTCCCATATACACAATGATTCAAGACAAGCATTTATACACACAAAATCAAATAAAACAACCCATCATCACAAAAGCTATAAACATATTATATACCTATTTACTTGTAACTTCAAACTTAAGTTCATTCTTCCTTTTGCTCTCGCCTTCGATATTCTTGATTCCCTTTAAACAAACATATTTTTCATTCAAACATCATATACGAATAGAACTTCCATAAAGTTCTATTATCCAAAAATAAGTTTTATTTAGGCTAGAAGAACTAAGATATAGTTAGAGATACATAAAGATCTAAGAAAACGAATTTCTTGGTTCTCTTCTTTCTCTCTTCATTTTCAACATAAAACCTACTTTCACTAGTTTCTTCTTC
>JAOTAY010000191.1:14161884-14181572 GCA_025629805.1 Erythroxylum baracoense
CGCCACCCTCGCGGGGCACGGATCCGGGTATCACTGTCGATATCGGGTTCGGGTTCGGCGGAGGTGGGGTGTTACATTACAAAGATTTCAACTACTTTAAGCTTAGGTTGTTCTTAAATTCTTTAACAGGGATCAATTTTTCAAGATATACTTTGTTACCCAAGAATTCTATTTTTTCCTAAACTAAGATGAAAAGATTGTTTCATACTTAGTTTATTAAAACTAAACCCAAAGTTAGCATAGTAGAGTTGTGGAGGGTAACTTAAAAGAGTGGCAAGAATCCTAACATGTTTATCACTCATTTCAAGAAAATAAGAAGACGATGCTGGATCGCACTTCCAGAAATTGAATACGTGATGTTAGCTTAAAGAATAAGGTCATTATAAGAAGAATTTTTTAGGCACTTATGATGCTGAGACAAATTCTTATGATTTTGCTGTAGCTGAAGTCACTATCCTTAAAACTTGCCTTTGCCCCTCCTTAAAATGTAGATCCCAGGAAGTTAAAAAGAAAATGCCAACTCTATCAACCAAAGTTCATTATACCTTTAACATTACCAAAGTGAAGGACATTTTTGATTATTTATTGTAAGAAAAGTTTATCATGTTTCCCTCGGAGCATAGAATTCCAATGAAAGAGGAAATTAGAGGCAGAGACTGTTGTAAATATCATAACACTTAAAGCCACCAACAAACTTATGATGGAGTTTTAAGAAAGTTCCAAGATTATATTAATAATGTAATTATGATGTTTGTTGAAGATGATCAAAATATATTGATAGATGAAGATTCGTTCCTATTGGTGGCAGTTGTTAACACCACTGAATTCGATTTGCACCTTTTGTTAGATGTTAAAAAGAAGTTGAAATTTGATAAAAATCAATTGACATCAACATCAAATTTAAGAATAGATGTTTTTGTTCCTAAGTATAATACCAACTTTTGGTATTAGGGCCAGAGAATTCCTAGGATCCAACAAAAGGTAAAGATCTCAGGAAGAAATCATTGAGTAGAATTCACTTAAGTTTACAAGTAAAGAAATGAACATTGAATTCCTCGATGTTAGCATAGGTAAACTAGACTCGAGGTATCACCACAGACGCCACCATCTCAATATGGATAGCTAGTAAGACATCTTAAGAATATGACAGTATGAAACTTTTAACTCAAACTAAAAAAAGACGGTTTCATCGAAAAATATCCATTGCCAAGGTTGAGAAAAACAAACTAGCAGTAATAGAGAAGTTAACTTCAAGAAAATCAGTTCATAAGAAACTACTTTCTTTAAAGAAAGTACTATGGACCTTAACAACAAAAGGGGAAAGGTAGAAGCCATCAAATAAAAGTGAGATAACACTTAAGTGAATCTTAGATTTCATAGGAAGTTAACTCAATCTAACAGCCAATAAGAAGATTCCGATAAGTTCATTACGATTAGGGAAATTCCTATTCAAGTTCCATATACTAGTTCATTCTTAAAGCTTCCAAAATCACTTGGTAAATTTAGTGCAAAGAGGGCAAAATTTCTCCCTGAGAAAGGTGAATATAAGGTGTCAATACTAGCAATAGGATGGGAATTCCCAAGAAGGTGGTTTTAGAAAAACTAGTTAAAGTTATGACATAACATATAAGGCCTTTATATATTAAGGGCCATCTTAACGAACAATTAGTTTTTCTAAAACCACCTTTATATCTTAAGGGCCATCTTAATGATGGTGTGCAATAGTTAAAATTTAATCTAAAGAAGTTTAATGATTGTGAAGGTCAGAATTAGGAACCACTAGTAGAAGCAAATTTTAGTGATTCGAGGGTAATCCAAAGAGTCTTTATTAATAAAGATCCAGATTCAAAGATAAAGTTGGAACTAGTAGATCTCCTGAAAGAGCTCGAAGATTGTTTTGCCTGGGATTATATTGAGATGCTACGATTGAGTATAACTTCGGTTAAAAAAAGACTTTCTGATAAAATCAGAATTCCACCCTCATCAGTAACCTCCTAGATGATAGTTAAAAGAAGATGAGTTGAATGTTAAAAAAGAGATTAAGAAACTATGTAAAGCTGGTTTTATTAGACTAGCTAGGTATAGTGAGTGGTTGGCGAATATAGCCCGTGTAATTAAGAAAAATGAAAAAAAAGAATTTGTGTAGTCTTTAAGGATTTAAATGTAGCCACTTAACAGCGCGTCGTAACGTTAATCAAAATGAAAACTAGACTACTACTATAGTAGTGGTGAGTCTAGGTCGATCCCATAGAGAGTATGTGTAAAGTTGTTGAAATGAAATTAATCGGTGTTTAGGTTTAGGTTTAGGTTTAGGGAGATTTTTGGAAATAAGAAAATAAAAGAAAGCTAAAATAACTAACAAAAGCAATGTAAAGAAAACATGTAAAAAAATGATAAAAGTGGGAATTTGGTAGGGATCTGGTTCTTTGGTTCAATCTCGGCTTACACCCTAATTAAACAAATTTCATTGATTTGTTGTTCTCAAACCTCTCCTAGCAACTATTAATTATAGGTTAATAATTAACCTGAGTTTTTCCTTAGGTAGTGTTTAATCAAGATACGATCGTTAATTAAACCTAACTACTGAATAACCTATGATACAGTCACTAGATTTAATTAGGCAGTAGTATTACGAATTAGGAAAACTGATTAATCAAGGCAACAATCACACACGATGCGTCATTTAACCTAGGTTATATTATCCATAATGATTAGAAATCATTAGTCGCTACATATGAATTTCAACTTAACAATTACGAATTATATCGAAATTCTAGCAATAGATTTGTAAAAAAACGATTCAATGAACTCATTAAAATCATCTTTTCATAATACCCAATGGGTTCATACATAAATAACTGAAGAATAACGAGAGTACGATTATCTATACACAAAACCTAAATCAATTAATATAGGATATCACAATTAATTTCTAATGAGAGAAAGAAACAACTAAAACAAAGAAAAACACTTAACCCGAGTTGTCAGCGTCGATGTCACCTCGAAACCAGCATCGGGATGTCTAACACTTCATGAGTCTCTCCCAAAAAAATAATTTAGCCCCGTTAAAATACCCCAACCAAAGCCCCTAGTAACGCCTCCCTCTTTCTGCAGTTACTGTTCTCTTTTCGCTACCATTCTCTCTTGATTTGACGAATTAATATTTGGTCCATCTTACATTCAGCTCCGTTACTTTAAAATGAAGACTCATGCTACTTTTCTCTTTTTAATTCACACAAAACCCTTAGCTGTACAATGTTATCGATAGGTCCTCTATGTTGTTTCTCGTCCCTGCAGTGAGTTTTGGTCTTATTGGTGCATCAGCTGCTGCGTCGTCATTCCTTGCTCTTTCCCACGCTACTATTTTATTTCTTCTTATTCATGCCTCTTTAATTAAAAACCTGACGTTACCTCTTGATGCATTGCGTTTTACGCTGATCTGCTCACCATTTAATTCACGTTGTTATTTAGCTAATGGATTGCTGTATTTTCTTCATATTGTGCATGCGTTTTGGTCCATTCATTTCCACCAAATGCAAGCTTCATGCTTCCACCTGCTGCACCTTAGCTCCATGGACGTTGCCTTATGCATTGTCCATTAATTAACTTATTGCGTGGCCATTAAATTAATGTAAATTGCATATAAAATTCTATGCATAATCATGCAGCTCACGTTCTTTGCATTTTGTGTTTTCATTTTCTTGTCTTTTAATTTTCTTCTTCTTGCTCCAAAAAAACAAATGAAAATTAATTCTAAAAAAATGACCCAAATATCATGCTTTCGACTCACTTTAGCTCCATCACTTCCGAATTGTGCCTAAAACCACATATGAACTAAAGTGAGTATCTTAACCAATTTTATGTCATTAATCACTAAGTGTTATGAAATAATAAAATAATCAATTAAGCACATGTCAATTTCCCCCACACTAAGCTTTTGACCATCCTTGGGCAAAATATCAAAATTAAGCTCATAGATTCAAAAACAACATTTACTCATTTCTCATATTTTCCAAGAATATATAGTCATAACAAAGATGAATGACTTTCAAAAATAATAGCAAGAATTCAACATTCCAAGCTTTTAATCATGATCAATCAGCATTCATGATCTTCAAAAACTAAGCAATCTAATGGTAGACTCAGAAAATGTGTTTAACTAAAATATATCCATAGGTACACTCAAGACCATTCATGATCATGCAATTCCACAACTTTGCATATCATTTCATTTCTTCACCACTAATGTTCACATGCAAAATCATAGATCAAAGAACTTTTCAAGGTTGTAATGTGGACAAAGTTAAAGTAAGATGTATTTGGGTCAAGTAGCATAAAAGTCATTAAAGCTAGTGAAACAAATGCAACACTCAATGTGACATCATGTGCACAAGTTCACACTCATACAAAACTGGGTACCATCAGCTATGACGAATGCAACATGTATATTTCAGAACGCCATTCAACTCTTACACCTAAACCATATGAAGCATATACCAATCTGAAGGAATCACTCATACAATTTATATACATTGAAACCAAAAAAGTGAACCTTCTAAGCCAACATCTACCTCATATTTAATATACTTAAATAACACATTCATTATAGCTCTAGGAAGATGCATTAATTATGAATAACTTTCCAAACTCATATGCATTTCCTCCTTGATAAATTTATTTATTAAAAAAATCATTCTTTTTCTTTTTCATTCTTTCTTTCTTTTTCATTTTCTTTTCTTGTGCTTTTCTCTTTTCTTTCTTTCTCTTTTCTTTCTTTTTTAACATTAAAAGAAACTACGTTAACATGAGAATTTCAATGATAAGACATAACAAAACATCCCAATAAAAAGAAAGGTAGTTAACAAGGAAAAAATCATATTAATGGGGTAGCTATTTGGCTTATGTAGCTTATGAAACAAAGAATGCCTAATCATTTCCATGTTAATGAATATGATAAAAATATGGTCTCGAATAGAAATTCAAGGAAAAATCAGGATGTATATGTCATAAAGGTCACACATTATCAAAATACAATGAGATTGATATAAATGTGTCAATCTAATAAGGCTCAAAATCTCACTGGCTTTGTCTACCACTAGTCACTACTCTTATAATGACAATGCATATCGACCAATCACAAGAGTAAAAGTACATGCTAAAGTTACTATGAAATTCTCTAGTCAATTAACACCTTAATCATGACTATATAATCTCAGAAGCAAGAACAAATGAGAAAATGTTTGTTTGTTTGTTTTATTCTTTCTCTTATTTTGATTGAAAACTTAAAACAAGTAAAACAAACAAATTCAAAAACATGCATGCATATTATAAGTAGTGTAAAAAAAAGGAAAAGAAATTTACTTCCCTTGGGTTGCCTCTTAAGAAGCGTCTTGGTTTAAGGTCACTGACTCGACTTCACACTTTCCTCATGTAACAAAATTGTGATCTTCAGGTATTATAGTTAGATCCACTTCTAAGCTCGTCCTCCATATCCTTAGACTTTCGATCTCTATTAAGTCCATGCTTTCTTGAAAGATCTCAAATGTCTTTTCACCTTTTTCTTCTCTGTTTGTTTACTTTAGCATGCTAGGTAAAGGTAAAGAGTTATTTTCAAAAATAATTATAAACTCAGTTGTCAAAAATAACCATGAAATCACTACTTACCCTAAAGTTAAATGATATGTCTTTTTTTAGTTAGAGCTCCTCCTCAACTTCTTCTTTACATGCAGTTCCTTGAGTATTACACTCACGATTCTCAAGCTCTTCATCACTTTGTAAGATTTCTTCACTAACGTCCATTGGGTATACCTTAGGTTAATATAGCTACCCCTCTTCCACTTGTGATTCTAGGTAGTCAATCCTCACTGCCATCTCACCCATTTGGCTTGCCACATTATGGCTTCTAGTTGTTAAATGCCTCATTTCCTGCTGGAACTATTACAGTTACTATTGTAGGCTCTGTTGAAATTGGAGATTGTTAACAATCACAACATTCATCAATTCTTCCAAAGATGTACCTGAGTTTTGTTGGCTTTCCACATCTTGGAAACTATACCAAGATTGCCTTTCATCATGTTGAAATTGTAGGGTATTCTATTGAAGTTGTTGCATATTGAAGCTACTGCATACCCTGTTGAAATTGAAGATGGCTAGCATTACAAGTCTTAATATGGTCTTCTAGAGGCACACCTGCCCTGTGACAAGAAGTTTCTGGTCTACACGGGAATTGTTGTGTATCCTACAAACTATTATAAAAGTAAATCTGATGGTTATCCCATCTATTACCAAAGTTAGGTTGATCAGTCCAACCTTGGTTATAGGATTGAGAATAAGAGTTAAAGAAAAAATTACTTTCATCTATAATTTTTTTTATATAAATCACAAACATGAAACAGAATAAAGAAAGGATTACAACATAACTGAAAAGAAACCAATTTCAAACAAATATATACAAAACACCAATTAAAATCACAAATAAAAACTGAAACACTGCACTCCCCGCCAACGGTGCTAAAAATCGATGGCACATTATAACACTAACCAAAATAAAATAACTAGACTACTACTATAGCAGCGGTGAGTCTAGGTCGATCCTATAGTTAGTGTGTGTAAAGTTGTTGAAATGAAATTAATCGGTGTTTAGGTTAAAGGGGGTTTTAGATTTTTTAAACAAGAAAATAAAATGAAGCTAGACTAATAAAAACAAATGAAGGAAAAAATGTGAAAATGATAAAAGTGAGGAATTCAGTAAGGACTCAGTTCTTTGGTGCAATCTCGACCTACACCCTAATTAAGCATATTTCATTTATTTGTCATTCTTGAGCCTATCCTACCAACTATTAATCGTAGGTTAATGATTAACCTGAGTTTTCCCTTAGGTTTTGTTTAATCAAGATACAATCATTAATTAAACCTAACCACCGAATAACCTACGATACTATCTCTAGATTTAATTAGGCAGTAGCATTACAAATTAGAAAAACTGATTAATCAAGGCAATGAATACATACAATGTGTCATTTAACCTAGGTCAAGTTATCCCTAATGATTACGAATCATTAGTCGCTACACATGAATTTTAACATAACAATTAAAGATTATATTAAAATTTTATTAATGGGTTTGCAAATAAACAATTCAATGAATGCATAAAATCATCCTTTCACAATACCCAATGGGTTCATACACAAAATAAGCGAACAATAACAAAATTTTGATTATCCATACATAAAACCCAATTCAATTAATATAGGATAACAAAATTAATTTCTAATGAGAGAAAGAAATAACAAAAACAACGAAATATACTTAACCCGAGTTATTGGAGTCGATGTCACCTCCAAATCAAGTCAGGATGTGTAGCCCTTCATAGGTCTCTCTTAAAAAAATGCTTCAGCCCCTATGTTATAACCCAACTGAAGACCCTTCTTACGCCTCCACTCTTCTGTTTTTTATCCAACCTCACTACTATTCTCTTGATGTGACGAATTAATGCTTGGTCTATGTCTACTATTCACCTCTTCATTTAAAGTAGAGGCATCTATTATGTCTAGCAAACATCTGCATTTAACAAATGATTGGGTGTTTGATATGTGTAAGTTGTAATAAAACCCTTGATAATTTGCAAGCGCACAGTTTGTTAGCATAGTACCTAAGGTGTCAATCTTACTAGCAGGGATAATCTAATCCTAAAATTTAAGACTGGAACAAATCGTAGAAATTTAAATATAACGAAACTAAAATGAGAATGCAATTCAATCAGTAAATTCAAAGTAAGAATCAATCACGAAAATGTTAATAATTTAGCAATTGCAGCACACACCTAAGAATTAACCTAAAGGAATTACCAATTAAGAGAGGGAATTTTACCTATACTTAATGTTAACCTAACTGATTATAAATTACCAAATTGTTGGTTCTAAACGATCCGAGGGTTAGTTACTCTCTCTCAAGTTATAACCATTAACCCTAAATTATAAACCCTAATCAGATTATGGAAATTGCAATCTCTCAATTAATAACCTATCCAAAACCCTAATTAGTTTTGAAGTTGTCTAATAAACTATTGGAAACTTTATGCAAGATCTCTCTTTGCACAATTTACCGATTTGATTTAAATCTTATTCCATTAAATCAACTAACTCTTGTTAGCCCAATTTCATTATTTTTCATTCGATTCACCCTTTCAGTTTATTATTGAATTATACACTTGCATAATTAAACCACAATAAATCTAATAAACACATAAACATTTAGATTTCATTAATTCAAAGACTTCGAAGGTGAGTTTAAAACATCCCAACATTCAAAAATCCTATCGTCAAACTATTATTCCCAATTCTATACAATAATAAAATGGAAAATAAATAAGAAACACGGTTTAAACAGATGATGGGAGGCAGCGATGTTAGGAAACTCCTGACCCGAGAAGTACGTCGAGTTAGCTTCTTCTCCACTTCTCTCGTCCTTCTTCTCCACTTCAATCTCTCGATAAATTCTCTCTAGGGTTTCTCAAAACTCGCTGATGCAAAAAACTCTCCTATGCCTCTTTGTCTTGTTCTTTAAATATCCTAGGTGTTCTGAGTAGCCCTAAAGTTTTTTTAGGACTGTAAGGTCTAAAACATTCCCTTAAAACTTAACGTTTTTTAATGTCTATACATTTACCCGACGTAGGCCATAATCGTGGGTCACATTCGAGCCTTCTGTCATAATCATGGAATGCAGGCCACGATTATGGGCCATGTCCTAGGCTTCTGTCATGATTGTGGCATGTTTCTACCACACTCGTGGCCTACTATGCCACGATCGTAGGTCATTGTTTTAGCTTAAATGTCTCCGAAACTTCTCTGTTCTTTGATGTTGACCCTGAAATACTAACAAATACATCAAGGTACCTTAAAAACATAATATTTAAGCTCAAAGACTTGTACTAATCTATAAAAACAATTAAACACAAATAATTAACAAACTAACACAATTCTAACCTAAACACATACCAAATGATTGAATTAACAATTAAATTCATATCAAACTAAGCCCTAAAATATGATGCAATTTACACTTATCAATATCCCCACACTTAACGTTTACTTTTCCTTAAGCAAACAAAAAAACAAACACACAAAATCATAAAGCACACAATACAATAATGAGATAATGGCCTTTAGTTCATGAAATAAATTTAACTTTAAACATAATCATTCAAGTTATTTCAAATTATTAACATACAAAATCCACATCTAAGGGCTCTAGACTAAACATACATATCAATCAAAGCCCAAATGTCAAATTACTCACCCTTTTCAATTGTACACACACATTAATAATTCTTTGGTCATTCAGATTTTGTAACTACTCCTAAATACGTTTTTATGAGAAGTTAAGCTATTTACATGTTTGGTAGGTTTCTTTAATATTTTTATAGACATGGACCTAGTTTTTTACTCGGAGGAAAACATTGGTGATGAATGTCAATCCGATTACTAGACTAAATCATATTTTTAATAAGTTGCTTAGTTGAAACGTCATTATAGCCTTTTGAAGCATAGGCACACTTTTGTGATGCGTTTCAATCCAGTTACTTAGCTACATCACATTCTCAACTAGTTAATAGCTCTATTTATAACCTAAAGGCCAACGGAATAGTTATTTGTTTAAAATTAACCAACGTTTCTTTTTTTATTGCCTACCTTATTGCTTAAGCTACTTGTTTTCATGAAAAATACTAGCAGAGCTACTTTAGCCAAAAGACCTAAAATTATTAATGAATGTGACAATTTAAAGGGTGATAAACTCACACTAAATCCTAATTAACTTGCATATTTAGTCAAATAACCCAATTCACAACCTAATAGACTATATTCAAAATAAAATAAATTTCAATCCATCTAAGCCATTGAAACATTCACATAATTCAGAGAATGCAACCTAATAAGCTATCATATAATATGTAAAATTCACATTCAAAGCAAAACACATAACCCTCCCTACACTTGAACAACACATTGTCCTCAATATGGGAAGGAGGCAAACAAACATGCATGGAAAGAAAAAACTTAAATTAAAGTAAAAACAAAAATAAAATAAAGACTAAATTTAAAAAGAAAAGGGTTAGAAACAAAGCTTCATGGTGATGGAGGTAGGATGGTGTCAGACGTGGCAGTTGGACGCCTTGAGCCTGTAAGTAACGATGGATATGACATATATCCTGGCTCTGACGTCATTATGTTTTAGCTATCTCCTTCATTATTCTAGAGTTCTTCACAAGTGTATCTGTAATTACCTTGGTGCTTGTGGAGATTTTATCGAGCACTTTCTTCCAGCCTGGTTCATCGGTATCTTCTTCCCCTTTGGACTCTTCACTAGTTGAGTCCTCTTCTGCCTGCTAAGCAGGCGCTGTGCTCGAACTGGCCCTGACTAGCCTAGATTTTCATATGAGTCTTTTGGCTGATATCTTAGAGTTCCATGTTATGGGACTTCAGGATTTCAACTTGCCATAGATGATGATGATTTCGAAAATCTAGGAGGTGGAAGGTTAAACTGCTACAGTCCACGCTACAATACTCAGGAATGATAGAAACCAAGTACCCCATACCCAAATTTTTGCTCCTCTTACGTAGAGTTGCAATAATAGCATTCAACATATATGTGGAGGTGCACACTAGGATGTTGTGATCCATGCACCACAACAAGAACAGTTCCTTTATTGAGTACATATTAGTTTTTAATTTATCAAAAACTATTTGACACATAAATTTATGCAATAATAAGTGCTAATAGGTTCTTATGAATTATGGGCATTTTTAGAGTCAAATTGCTCTAACCCAGTGAGCTCATTCTAATAGCGAGAAGCATCAAAATCGTAATGTTGATCGATAATGGAAGACTTGGGGAACCCACAAATATCGCATATGATTTTGATGCTCAATTCATAATTTCTTCCCCATAACATAAACCACATTTCCTTAAGGTTACTAGGTTTGTAATAAAGGGAAATGAAGAATTATAGAGTGAGCTCCTAGTAGACATGATATTGGAAGTGTATGAACTTCGCCCACTGAATTCTTTCTTTTAAGTTCTCTAACCTATCTCGCAGTTCTAGCATATCAAGTGTACTAAAATCAAAACATTTCAGGACTACAATTTGTTTAGCATTGAGGACTTGGAAATGAATACCTTCCTCTTCTGTGTAAAATTTGAAGGGTACTCCGAAGGCCACCACCCTATTCCTTCACCCTTGTCCTGAGACTTGGTTTCATCCCAATAATTAATCACACTTTGTTGATTGCTTAATGCGCAAGATACTGGCTTGTAAGTAGGTAGAAATTAGAGGAGATTGCAAGTTTGGAATTTGACTAGAAACAAATGAGAGTGTTTGGAGGTTCTAAACTTAGAAAGATAAAGTTAAAATGAAAGTGAGTGAAAAAGTGAAGAAATGAATATATAGGTGGGTAGAGGGTAAAATGGTAAAAAATGAAACTAAAATTCACATGTCTCGTTTTACCCTGCTGCAGGCCACAATCGTGGCCTATAATATTTCCACCAATTTCTAATTTTTTCTTCTTTTTTCCTTTTACACTTTCCCGATATCACTTCTTAACTCTTTATAGCTCTTTCACTTCTCTTTTGTTGACTTTCTCAATCATCTAATTCATGTCGAAGTCCTATGCCTTTATGACATTATTTGGAAATGAAACAACTTCACTATGGAATTCAAACTATCAAAAAATAATCAAAGGAAATAACATGAAATTAACAATCTATGGGTTGCTTCCCATGCAACGCTTTTTTTAACATCGGTAGCTCGATGTTCTTCTTGTGCTCAAGGTGGATCAAATGAATAATGCAATGGCATTGCAGTCATCGATCTTACAATTTACACATGAGTTACCATATCTTGGGTTCCACCTTCCTTTTACTTCCCCTTCCTTCGCTTTCTCCTTCACGATCGTTTCTTTGTAAACACGTTCCCAGGGTCCTCAATATCTTCCCATTGTCCTTGAGATTTGGTTTCTTTGATGTTAACTGGAAGTAAGGGAGAGCTATTATCTTTGTTTGACACAGTAAAGGTTATTTGGTGCTCTCTGACCCTTAGAGTTAGTTTACCCACATCAACATCAATTATGGAGCAAGCAGTAGCAAAAAATGGTCATTCAAGGACCATAGAGGTTTTCACATCTTCTTCGATATCCAATATAAAGAAGTCTGTGGGGAAAGTTAAAATATCAATCTACACTGGGACACACTTAATAGTCCCCTTTACTCAATGAACTGTTCTGTCCGTTGTCTTCACTAGCATCTCTGTGGGTTCTAACTCTTTTAACCTTAATTTTTGACTAAAAGTATAGAGCGTTATATTGATACTCGCTCCCAAATCTACGAATACCTTATCTGTTTTGACTCAATTGACACTGCAAGGAATGTAAAAATCCCTTGGGTCCTCTTTCTTCTGTGCTATATTAAGGTTTTCTTTCACTATGCGCTCTTTAACCTTCTTCTTGTTTTATTCTTTTAGTGTGAGCCTTGTTTGTAGATGTTCCGTCATGTCCTCAACCTTACTTAATTCAACCTCTTTAGAATTCCTCATTGCCTACTTGAAGTTGACTTCCCCTAAGCTAGGTCGAGGTTCCTCGATTGGCTTGATTATGAGCTCACTTAGAAGGAATTCCATAAATAATTGTCCTTCTCCCCTATCTCCATCTTCTTCAGCATGTTCAAGTTTTTTTCCTAGGTCTAAATGGCCATGATCTGTTTCTTTGGGTTAGACTTGGTATTGTTTGGAAGGGTTCTTACATTTCGAGTAGAAATTCCCTCTACTAGTTAACTTACTTAAATCTCCAGATTATATATTAAAGAGGCGTGGTTCTAGTGACTTGCTCATATTTGCTTTCAAGCCTCCTATGTGCATCCTCCATGCCCCCAATTTTATCTAAAATCTTATCCAACTTGGATTCCTTTGAACTCGGTTTATCTTTATGGAACCCTAGTTGTCCTTGAGATCTGAACTATCCTCCAGCATTGTTCGAGAAGTTAGGGTGATTCTTCCGCCCAGGGTTGTATGTGTTAAAGTAAGGATTGTTTCCCCCGCCTCATCCATATTGACCTCCCATAAAATTAACTTGTTCCAAATCATTTTACTTCATCAAGAAACAGTCCATTGTATTATGGTCCATCTATCCACAGAGTTCATACTTTAGTTGCACGACTTTTACCGAAGCTAAGGATGAAGCCTTTATATTATTGAGTTGTCGAATTAAGTTATCAATTTTTTCCTACATCTCTGTCATTTGATCAACAACTACAATTCCTTTTTTTTCTCGGAAAGTAGTGGTTTGTCTACTCCGCTCATTTTTTCATAGGTAATTATTACTTGTCATCTCCTTTATCAGCTCTTCTACTTCATCTACCGTCTTTCTCATTAGTGATCCTCTTAAAGCTGCATCAATTATGCCTCTCGTATAAGGGTTTACTCCATTATAAAATGTTCGCAACAAGAATTCCTTAGGTAAGTTATGGTATGGGAATTTTCGTTGCAAATCCTTATATCTTTCCCACTCTTTATACATCAATTCCTTGTCACTTTACTAGAAGTTGGTAATCTCTTTGATAATCTTTGTGATCCTAGTAAAGGAAAATACTTGTCTAAAAAGGCACGAACTAGTTGATCCTAAGTTATGACACTAGCTAGGTTAAGAGAATGATACCAGGCCTTTGTTCTATCTCTTAAGGTAAAAGGAAAGAGCCTAATTCTTACCGCATCCTCTGACATCTGATGATACCAAAAGGTATCACATATGTCAAGGAAGTTCACTATATGTGTGTCAGGATCTTCATTCGTTAGTCTATAGAATGGTAAGTTCTGTTAAAGCAGGTTTAGGAGGGTTGGTTTAATTTTGAAAAAGGCTACTTGTACGGGTGGCCTCATTACTCCTTGGCTAGCCACATTAAACCATGGTCTAACGAAATCTATAAGGGTTCGTTGTTGACGTGCTTGGTTCACTCTGTGGTCCAAATCTTATTTAAATTCCTCGACCATTAATACTCTTGCGATTTCTTCTTCTTCTTCAATCCAAGCTTTCCTAATTGATTGTTCTAATCGAGTGATAAATAATTCTAAGGTTTCAGTTGCACAACCTAAACTTCTTGTGACTTTTGTGTTCATATAAAAGCACGAATTCAAAAATAGAAAGAAACGAAAATAGAAATTAAAAATTAAAAATTAACGCCTTAAATTAAATTAAAGAATTAAACTAATCCTCCCCAAAAATAGTACAAAAAACTTCATTGGGTGTTTGATGTGTGTAAGTTTCAATAAAACCCTCAATAATCCATAAGTGCACAGTTCGCTAGCATAGTACCTAAGGTGTCAATCCCATAAGCAGGGATAATCTAATCCTAAAATCTAAGGCCAGAACAAATCACAGAAATTCAAATATAATGAAACTAAAATAAGAATTCAATTTAATCAATCAATTCAAAGTAAAAATCAATCACGAAAATATTAATAATTTAGCTATTGCAACACACACCCAAGAATCAAACTAAGGGAATTAACAATTAAGAAAAAGGGAATTTTACCTATCCTTAATGCTAACCTGACAGGCACATCGTAACATTAGTCAAAATAAAATAACTAGACTACTACTGTAATAGTGGTGAGTTTAGGTCGATCCCACAAGGAGTGTTCGGTTAGCTTATGAAATGTAATTAATTAATGTTTGGGTAATGGGGGATTTTGGATTTAATAAGAAAAAAAATAAAATAAATCTAATGAAATCAATTTAAAGAAAACATGCGAAAAATAATAAATTTGGAGAATTTGGTAGGGATCCGGTTCTTTGGTTCAATCTCAACCTACACCCTAATTAAGCATAATTCATTGTTTTATTGTTCTTTTATCTCTCTCAGCAACTATCAATCGTATATTAACAACAAGCTCTATTAATCTTGATTTTCCTTAGATCCTAATTAATTACGAAGTGCTCGTTAATTAACCCTAGCTATTGGGAAACCTAGAATAAGCTTTTTAAGTTTATCCAAACCCCTGCCTTACGAATCAGAAAAATAGACCAATCTAGGTAATAAGCATACAAGCTCGAATTATTTAAGCTATATTATGTTTTAGATAAATTGTGAATCAAGAGGTTACAATTCTAATCTAAATTAGGGTTAAAGATTATAATTCGAGAGAGAGTAATTCACCCTCGAACCATCTAGACCCGGTAATTCGATAACTTCATAATCAGTTAGGTTTTCATTAAGGTTGGATTAAAATCTCCTTTCTCTTAATTGATAGTTTTTAGATTGATTCTTGATTTAGTTATGCAATTGCTATCTTGTTTATAATTTCGAATTTAATTCCTGACATTGATTTCTTGATTGAATAATTTTCTGCCTTAGTTGTTTATTTTGAATTTTTTATTTTGAATTATTGTGAATTTTGAGTTAAGCCTTAGATTTTAGGATTAGATTATTCCCACTTATGAGATCGACATCTTAGGTACCACCGAGGAGGCGATAGTTTAGTTCTATAGTTTAAGGTGTTAGATTAGGTTCTTAATTTTTGTTTTTGTTCTTTCATGTTATTTCAGAATTAGTGCTCTTATATGAACATATGAGTCATTAGAGGTTCGAGTCGTGTAGCTGAAACTTTAGATTTAGATAGCAGCCAACTAGAACCCTTAGGAAAGCTCGGCAAGAAGAAGAAGAAGAGATCAAGAAGACAACAATGGTTGAGGAGTTTCAATAGAATATGGACCACGGAGCGAACTAAGGACAGCAACAGAGGACCCTAATGGACTTTATGAGGCTAGGGTTCAACGTCGTGAATCAAGGAGTAGCTAGGTCGCCTGTTCAAGTAGCCTCGTTCAATAGTAAACTAGCCCTTCTTAATATGTTTAAGCAGAATGTACAATTTTATGGATTAGCGAATGAGGACCCCAATGCACACATCGTGAAATTTGTCAAAATCTGTGATACTTTTCGGTATCATCAGATGTCAAAAGATACAGTCCGAATTAGACTGTTTCACTTTACCTTTAGAGACAGAGCGAAGGCTTAGTATCATTCACTTAGCCCAGCTAACATTATGACATGGGACCAGCTAGTTTGTGCCTTCTTAGATAAGTGTTTCCCGTTGACCAAGACCACGAAGATCACTAAGGAAATTACCAATTTCCAACAAGGTGATAGGGAATCAATCTATGAAGCGTAGGAAAGATATAAGGATTTACAAAGGAAGTGCCCACGCCATAACCTGCCCAAGGAATTCTTGTTACAAACCTTATACAATCGAGTGAACCCACCGACAAAAGGCACAATTGACGCAACTTCAAGAGGATCCTTGATAAGGAAGATAGTTGATGAAGCAGAGGAGTTGATTGAGGAGATAGCGAGCAACAACTATTTGTGGACGAACTAGTGGGGTAGGCAACCTGCTACCTTCAGAAAGTAAAAAGGAATCATCGTGGTCAATTAAATGATAGAGATGCAAGCAAAGATCGACAAACTAACATGCAGCTCAATATTATGAAGACTTCGTCCTTAGCTTCAGTAAAGGCAGTATAACTAAAGTACGAGCTTTGTGGACAGTTAGATCATGATATCGTGGACTATTATTTGATGAAGGAAGATAATCAAGAGCAAGTAAATTATATGGGAGCACAATATGGATGAGGAGGGGGGCAACAATCCCTACTCCAACACCTATAACCCTGAGTGGAAGAATCACCCTAACTTCTCCTGGTTGAACAATGTTAGAGGACAGTTCAGGCCTCAAAGACAAGCAGGCTTCCAACAAGATAAAGCAAGCACGATGGAATCGAAGTTGGATAAAATTTTAGTTAAGATTGGAGGCACAGAGGATTCACATAAGAGGCTCGAGAGCAAATTCAAGAAAGTAATGAAGAACCATTCCTCGTTTATACATAATCTAAAAGTCCAAGTAGGCCAACTAGTAGAAGCAATGTCTACTCAAAATGCAGGAACCCTTCCTAGCAATACCGAGTCTAATCTGAAGGAACGAATCATGGCTATTAGTCAGACCCAGGATAAGGAATTGAGTAGGTGAAGGAAGAAGGAGATAAAAGAGAAGGTCAAGTGGTTAAAGAATTCCTTCCAAGTGAGCTCATAATCGAGTCAATTAAGGCAACTCGACTTATACTTCCACTCCCTATTTCTGTTTAGCGAGAGTTATTTGCAAAAAGGACCGCGAGGAACTTAAAGGAGATTAAATCAAACAAGGTTGAGGAAGTAACAAATCAACTACAGACTAAGCTCACATTGAGGGAATTCGTCAAGATGAAGGATAAGAAGCGAACATCAGAGGAGAACCTCAACATCACACAGAAGAAAGAGAACCCAGGGCAACTTTTCATCCCCTACAGTATCAATAGAATCATCATAAACAGGGCATTCACGGATTTGGAAGTGAGTATAAACACGATGCCCTACACCTTTAGTCAGAAGTTGGGGTTAAGAGAGTTAATACCCACTAAGATGCTGGTAAAAACGGGCAACAGAACAGTGCATCAACTGAAGGAGATTATAAAGGATGTGCAAGTAAAAGTTGATAAATATACCTTTCCCACAAACTTCTATATATTGGACATTAGAGAAGATGTGAAAACCTGATAGTTCTTGAACAACAATTCTTAGCCACTGTTAATTTGATCATTGACATTAATGGGGGAATTAACTCTAAGAATAGGAAAGGAGCAATTAACCTTCGAGGTGTCTAAGAAAGACTACGGATCTCCTTTACCCCCAATGGACAGTAAGTAACCTGAACTTCAAGGAGAATGGAAGGATATCAACGATCCTGGGAATGTATTCAGGAAGAAGCACGCGTGTAGAAGAAGATAAGGAAAGGAGAATCGTAAGGAAGGTGGAAACTATAGCATGGTAGCTCAGGTACAAATTGTGAGATCAGTGACTAAAATACTAATGTAGCATTCATTTGAACCATCATGAGCCTAAAAAGAGTATCGAACTACTGACATTAAAAAAAGCACTAGATGGGAGGCAACTCGTGGAAAATTATTACCTTGGATTGTTTTTATTAGAACGTTTGAATTTCGTAGTTAGGATTATTTTTGTTTTCAAATAAAATCAAAAAGGAATAGGATTTGCAGAATAAAGTGGATAATTTATCAAGCAAGTGAAAGAGAGGTGAAAAGGGCCACAAAAGAATTATTAGGTGAATTTGAAAAGATTGTGAAAAAAAAAAAGAAGAAAGTCAAGAAGTGGTGGAAAACTACAATCCACCACCACTTCTTGATTTTCTTCTTTTGTTTTTTTTTCAGGCCACGATTGTGGCCTACAACTAGGTAGGAAGGGAAGGACACATTTTTAAAAGAGAATTTTTACCATTTTACCCTTCAACCACCTATATATTCATTTCTAACTTCACTTTTTCATTCACTTTCACTTTTACTTTATCTCACTAGAATTGAAACCACATCAGCTTCAACATCTCTCTATAAATTTTTAAACTTCCAAATTCTACTCAATTCCTAAGAAATATGTCGTGCATTAAGCACTCAGCCAGACGAGAGAAAGTAAAACAAAATCAAGTTGCGGGACATGGGAGAAGAAATAAAGCAGCAAACTTCAGAGTACCCTTCCTGATCTATACAGAGGAGGAAGGTACTCGTTTCTGATCTCTAAATGCTAGACAAATAGTAGTTCCTAAATATTTTGATTTTGAAACACTCGATAGGCTAGAATTGCATGAGAGGGTAGAAAATTTAGTTGAAAGAATCCAGTGGGCCCAATTTATACGTTTCTAATTTCCTGTCTATCAAGAGCTCACTTTGGAATTTTTCATTTCACTAACTTATAATCCTAGGAACTCTAAGGAATTATGGTTTAGGTTGAGAGGAAGACGTTATGAATTGAATGTAGAAATTGATAGTTGTGATTTGCATTGTGATTTAGGGTTAGATTTGATAAGTATTTAATGTCATTTCTAGTGTTTAGTATGCATTTAGGGTTTAATTAGGTTAGTTTTTGTGTTTAAGTGTTTTATGGGTTATTTTGAATCTTTGAACTTAAATTGTATATTTTTTAGGTACCTTGATGTGTGTGCTAGTATATCAGGGTAAATAGGGAAGAACGGGAAGAGTTAAAGAGTTTTCGGGCCAAAAAGCATAGGCCACGATCATGCCTACAAGCCACAATCATGATAGAAGAGGAAGAACCAGAAGCAGCCATGCCATGATCATGCACACAGGCCACGATCGTGATAGAGAGCATCAATTCAGGCCACGATCGTGCAGGCTGATAGAAAAACTCAAATTTCAGACGAATTTTTAGACCGTTTCGACCCCAACTTTGACCTAGAGCCTTGAAGATATAAGTAGAATATGATGTGACAGCCAGCAGAGTGAGAAGAGAGAGAGAGCCAAGAGTTTAACGAAAAAGTTTCCATTCCTTCGATTGCGAGAGAAAACCTAGGGTGACACTGAGAGATTAAGGAAGGAGATAAAGGAAGAGAGACACGGTGAAGAGCTTGATGCGAAGTACTTCCCAAAACAGGAGGTTTCCCGCTGTCATCGTCCTAAATTCTGTTCCCTACAGTATTTCCATTATTTCAATTTTATTCATGTATACAATTGAAATAGGTGTTGAGATTTGTTTGGTTGAATGTTGAGTTGATGTCTAAACTCACCTTTGGATTTGATTCTTGA
>JAOTAY010000191.1:14181672-14198723 GCA_025629805.1 Erythroxylum baracoense
TATTTCCATTACAAAACTGTAACTGAAGAAGATTAAGGTATATGTAAATACACTTGCTTTCTAGGGCACTATATTTATATAACTCCAACATAACAAACCTAAGTCTGACATTCAACAATAAATTGAGAATACAAATAATATTCAAATTCATATGCAATCAGAACACTTCTAATACATCCCTAGATATCAAACTCCTCGGACCATTAATATCTAGAATTGTCACATACGGATCATTAATAGTTCAATAATTGGAAGTTAAACAGAATAAATCAATCCTAGTGAGAACATTTAGATTATTTACAGTACGCTTTAGATTAAGCTATTGCTTGGGTGGTTCGGCAATGTCTTGATTCAGTCGATCGACTTGTGCACCTAAAATCATTCAATACACACAAAATTCACATTACAAAGAGAATCAATGAAGTACATATTAAGTTTTTTACATTTATGTATGTGTCATGTTTAACGCATGCTTAATGACCTTCTTGGGTATGTTTCCTTAATCACAATTCATACTCATTCAAACATTGTCACTTAGATATGTCTTGTTTACATTTAGGTTTATACCTCAATTAACTTATTTAATCTAAATTCATCAATCAATCATCAAAATAGTTCATTTCAAGCCCAAATGGATCATAGGATAGTACCTTACCATTAGTTGTTCCAAACACCACTTAAAAGACAACATTTTATGTTCAAACTTTGCCCACGATCATGGTGGACCTCACCACGATCGTGACAGAACCTTATGCATCTGGCGACAATTGTGGGGACTTTGCCACGATCATGACAGGACCTAAATAATCGGGCTACGATTGTGTATGGAAGGCCACGATTGTGCCCTGCATGATTTCTTCCAATTCTGCATGAATATTTTACATTTAAGGCTTGTTTGGTTGGATGTTAATTAATGGAACATAATAGAATGTAAGGGAACGGTTTATAATGGAATGGAATGTAATATAGTGAAAAGTTGTTTGGGAGGGATGGAAGGGTTCATAATGTAACGTAGTGAAACATTGTTTGGAAAATGGATGGAATGGAATGTATTGTATAAATAATGACTATAATACCCCTGATATTAAAATGGTTGTTATAAGAGGCTTAACGTTATGATTTTAAAACATAAATCATGTTCAATTGAAAAGTCACGCACAACTGTGACAAATAATTTTTATATATTTTTTATTTTCATTAATAAAAATTTTATTATTATTTTATTATTAATTATATACAATTTTTATTAATAATATAAAAATATTATTATTAGGGTAAGGAGAAATAATATTAAAAATTATTAATTATATACAAGGGGTTAGGGTTAAAAGAAATAATTGGTATTAAGAAAAATTATTGTGGGCATATTAGGTAGTTTGTATTTATTAGTTTACGTTCCATCCTAAACCCCCCAAATTGGAGGTTTCATATTTTCACTGTTTAGGATGGAATGGAACATAACATGAAACCCTCCGCTTCCATCTCGTTCCGTTCCATTCCATTATGAAACTCTCAACCAAATATTGAAAGTGTGTTACGTTACGTTTCGTTTCATTCCAAACTCTCTAACCAAACAAACCCTTAGGCACCTCATTTAAACTTCCAATTTTCTATATTCATGCTCATTTATACATCCTCATTTAGGACTGAATTATACTCCAATTCCAGCTCACAATTTATTCATTTGATAGCTCACAAATCATGGTCTTTCGTGCATAAAAAATCAAACTAGAACTATAATACATTATCTTGCTTATAGTTCTAAATTCATCCGTAAATCAACCTATATGATCCATGATTTTCCCACACTAAGAACAAGCATAAAACTTCTAAGTTTATCCAATAAATCTCTAGCACATATCATCATCAACATCACATGCATTTCATTCCAATTCAAGCATCATTCTTATACTATTAAACATGTCATAAAGATCAAATTGTTACTTACTTATGAGGCTTCCAATTTCGGCTCAAAAATTCAAGTTAAACTATCCCTCCAAGCAAGAAAAATTCGTCATAACTTAAGGTGAAAATAGGTTGATTTTGGACAGCAATGTGAATTTTCTGTAGTAATTTTAGCTAGGGTTTAAGTAAATTACAGAGAAATAGGTAGGAGAAATTTTCGATGGTGAGAAGTGAGGAAGGCAATAAAAACTTTGCTACCTTTGTTTAGCTAAACAAGGTGTAATATGTCACTAATTTTTCAAAGCCATTAGTCTTAAGGCATAGAAAACATTTTCCTACTTTATTAGCTGCTACTAATCCATTCCATAAGTTGCCATTTGTCATTAAATGATTAGTCCACATGTCACATATTAATTGATCCACTTGCCACACAATAATTGGTCCATTTGTCATTCATTTAACTAGACCAAATGTCACTCAATTATAGGTTTAGTCACTCTAATTTTTCATGTATCAAATTATCCTACCACTTAGAATTTTCCTAATCCAAATGTACATATTAATTCATCAAATTTTTAATTAATCACAATTAATTCCAAATTTCCAATTGTAATCTAATTAAATCAAAATGCAAGACATATCAATTCAAAATTTGCATCATAGACATTTTAAATCTTTCATTCCCTGGGATATACCAATTGAGTGCATATGTTATCTCTGTAATGTGAACAATTATTAATATTCGTGTGTGTATGCTATGCAAATGAAATGCTCTTCATGCTATTTTTCACTTTCAATGTTTTAGGGTTCTAACCCTGGTCATGCTCCAAAAATTGGATGTTGCAATTTTTCCCCTTAAGAAATTTCGTCTCAAAATTCTTACCTAATTGATCAAATAAGTAGGGGTACTGATTCCTAATGTGCTCCTCCGTTTCCCATGTGGCTTCCTCACTCAAATGATTTCTCCAAAGCACTTTAACCAATGGGATCACTCGATTTCTCAACTGCTTATTCTGGTAGCCAACTATCTTTACCGGCTCTTTATTATAACTCAGATTACTCACAATTTCAACTTCCTGAGCCGATAATAGATGAGTCGGATTAGACTGATATCTGCTAAGCATACTTATATGGAACATATTATGTATCTGAGACATCTCAATTGGTAAGGCTAACTTATAAGCCAATTGTCCAACTCTCTCAATAATCTTATATGGACCAATATATCTAAGGTAGAGCTTACCTTTTTTACCGAAACTCAACACTTCTTGTTAAGGTGATACTCTCAGAAACATTTTATCTCCTACTTTGTACTCCATAGCCCTCTGGTATTGATCCATATAACTCTTCAGTCTATCTTATGCCACTTTAATTCTATTTCAGATCAGTTTCACCCTATCAACTATGTCTTGGATTAATTCTAGGCCTTCAACAATCCTTATACCCTCTTCATCTCAATATAAAGGTGAACGATACTTTCTACCATACAACAACTCATACGGTGCCATACCGATACTATCGTGACAGTGATTGTTATAAGCAAAATAAATCAAAGCTATATACTAATCCCATACTCCTTGAAACTCCAAAACATAAGCCCTTAGCATATCCTCAACAGTCTTAATCATTCTCTCACTCTGTCTATCTGTTTGAGGATGAAATGTTATACTGAAGTTTAACTTCATATCTATAGTTGTCTATAGACTACCTCAAAATCTCAAGGTAAATCTAGGATCCCTATCCGATATAATGGACACTAGAACCCCATGTAATCTTACTACCTAATTCACATATCTCCGAGCTAGCTAATCTAGTGAGTTATTGTGTCTCATTGACAAGAAATGAATCGACTTGGTCAATCTATCAATAATGACCCATATGGCATCATGTTACCTCAGAGTCCTAAGCAGACTCATTATAAAATCCATAATGATTTATTCCCATTTCAATTTCAAAATCGGTAACAATTGTAGCTTACCAATTGGGGCCTAATGCTCTACCTTAATCTATTGAGAAGTTAAACACTTAAGCACATAGCCAGCCACTTGTCTCTTCATCCTTGGCTACCATAAATGTTGTTTTAGTGTGTTATACATCTTGGTAGTACCAGGATGCATAACATAAATTGCTATATATGCTTCTTCTAAAATCTCCTTTATTAGATTATCCACATCAGGTACACATAGTCTTTGCTTTAACCACAGTGTATCACTTCTCAATTAATACTCTAAACTCAGATTCACTTTCAACTTCTCAATAAGCTTTATTAATTTTAGATCCTTACTTTGAGCTTTTTTGATTCTTTCATATAACATCAGTCTGAGTTTCAATATAGCCAACAAAACTTCATTCTGCCCCAAATTCAACACAACTTTCAATGCTCTCAATTGCACTAGGTTAGGCAACCTCTATAACTCTACTTGTGTCACACTACTATTGGATTTTCTACTTAGTGCATCAGCTACCACATTAGCTTTTTCAGGATGATACTCAATTATGTAATCATAATCTTTCAACAATTCAATCCATCTTCATTGTCTCATATTTAACTCTTTTTGACTCAATAGATATTTCAAACTCTTATAACCAGTGAATACCTAAAAAGTTTCACTATGTAGGCAGTGTCTCCAAATCTTTAAAAAAAAGACCATAATAGTAAGCTTAAAATCATGTACTAGATAGTTAAACTTGTAAGACCTTAACTGTCTCGATGCATATGCTATTACTCTGCCATACTGCATTAGTACATAACCCCTGGTGTGAAGCATCACTGTACACTATATAACCTCCAGTTCTAGATGGAATAGCTAACATGGTGTTATAGTTAACCGATGCTTTAGCTTTTCAAAACTTCTCTGACATTCATCATTCCATTTGAAAGGCATATTCTTCCTCAGAAGTTTTGTCAAAAGGGTTGAGATTAAGAAAATCGCTCGACAAACCTTTTATAATAACCAACTAATCCGAAAAAACTCTAGATCTCAGTCACCTTTATCAAAGCTTCCTACTTCATCACTGCTTTTACTTTCTTTGGATCTATATATATGCCTTGTCCAGATATAATGTAACCCAAAAATACTACTTGTTTAAGCCAAAGTTCACACTTAATGAACTTGACATGCAACTGTTTCACTCTCATTATCTGTAGCACTAACCTCAAATGCTCAGCATGTTCTTCTCTGTGTTTCGAATACACCAGAACATCATCAATAAACACAATAACAAAATGATATAAATAAGGTTGAAATACCTTATTCATCAAAGCCATAAATGCTCCTGGAGCATTAGTTAACCCAAACAGCATCACTAAAAATTCAAAATGCCCGTATCTTATTTTGAATGCACTCTTCTGTACATCAACCTCTGCTATCTTTAGTTGACAGTGCCATGATTTCAAATCTAGTTTCATGAACACCTAAGCTCCCTATAACTGATCAAACAAATCATCTATCCTCGCTAGAGGATATTTGTTCTTCAATGTCGCCTGATTCAACTATCTGTAATCAACACATAGCCTCAAAGTTCCACCCTTCTTCTTTACAAACAAAACCGGAGCTCCCTTAGGTGACACATTGGGCCTAATAAATCCTTTATCCAACAACTCCTGTAACTGTATCTTAAGTTTCTTAAGTTCTACAGGTGCCATCCTATACAGAGGAATTGATATAGGAGCAATACCTGGAACAAGGTCAAAGGTAAACTCCAATTCCCTTTTTAGGGATAATCTTGGTAATTTAATGGGAAACACATCCATGAAATTCCTAGCAATGGGAATATTCTGAATGGCCTGTTCATTTCGGATATCAATTACGTAGGCCAGATAAGCCTCACATCCACCTAGGATCAATCTCAAAGCACTCATGAATGAAATTAATCTGGCTAGCACTGTCTGACTAACTCCTCAAAATACTATTCTCGATTGATTAGGGGATTTAAGAATCACTTCCTTAATGTAACAATTCATCATAGCTCTATGTGCAGTGAGCCAATCCATACCTAAGATAAGGTCTATTTCCCTCAACTGTAATATTATCATATCGGGTTTCAACTCAGCCTGATCAATCTGAATACTACACCCTTTACATACCTCTCATCACTGTAGTACTACCTACCATTGTACTCACCTTTAAATCACAATTTAACATTTCTCTCTCATAATGCAGTTTGATGCCAGATGCGGTGTGATGAATGAATGTGTAGATCCTAGATGTAATAATGCAAATGTTTCAAAATTAAAGACATTCAACACACCTGCTACCACATCTGAGGAGTTCTGTGCCTCCTATCTGGTGATGGCATAGATCCTGGCATGAGACTGCAGCTGGTTATTCCACACCTCAGTCCTGACACTAGGACCTGCTAATTGTGTTCTGCCTCTCTGTACTGATCCAGTAGCTCTACTCTGTTGGAATGTTGTCTTAGTCATTATTCCTCCTCTTATTCTAGACTGTGGTCCCAAAGTCTTGGGACAATCTCTAATCTGATACTCAACAGAGCCACAATGAAAACAAGCTCTTGATAACCTCCAACATTCCCACTATGCTTCTTACCACAGTATTCACAATTAGGCATCTTTTGGAACTATCCTCCTGATACGGGTCCCCTACCTCTACCATTATAACTCGATCTAGTCTGGAATCAAGACAATTTGTTCTAATGTTTACTGAAACTTCTGCCAAAATCAGCCTAAGATTCAACCTGTCTCTTCACTTTAGACTCCTGTCTATACTTTCCCAGACCATCTTTCAACAACTTTTCAATTCTAATCGAGGCTGCTCGTAATTCTATAAAACTACCCAAATTAGAAATGGCCAGCCTTGTTCTGATTTCCATATTCAACCTATCTTAAAATCTCTTACAGTTGTCCTCCTCAGTCAGTATCAATGCAATGGCATACCCCGTTAACTCATTAAATTAGATCTCATATTTAGCTACTATCAGACTGCCCTGCTTCAGATCCAAAAATTCCTTCATTTTTCTGTCCAGATAAATCTTAGGCATATAATTCCCTCTACATGCCCTAAAAAATTCTTCCCACTTTAAACTACAAGGTCTGGTAGCATTGCCTGGAATAGTCTTCCACCACTGGTATGCTAGACCATACAGTAATAAAACTATGTAATTAAACTTCTCTTCAGACTCGCAATACATTTGATCAAAAATCCTTTCCGTTCTTTCTAGCCAACCTTCTGCCTCAACAAGGTCTGTACTTCCGTAGAAGTTTATAGCCCCTTGCTTTCTCAATTTATCATACCTCCTTTCCTTTCTCTTAGGAACTCTCGGAGGCATTTGTGCAAAATCAGGTACATGAAACTCCCTATTGGCTCATTCAAACTCTAAGTCAGCTGACTCGCCAACTTTATCTCCTATGACAGATAACTTATAACGAAAATAATTGTGACCACTAACTGAGTCGCCCACTGTATATTATACCTAAATGTTCTTATATGCTCCTATGGATGTGAAATTATACTCTGATACCAAAATTTGTAACACCTCACTACCATAAAGAATATACCTGAACATCTAGAAGACATTTAAAAACATACACTATGACAATGGCATGTTAAAGTAGTCTTATACACTTATTATGGCATTATACACTTTGCAAACATTAAAAGGCAACATTTCCATTTCATTCACTAAGATAATTTAAACAGTAGTCTTTTAAAAAATTATTTGCATTATCACAAGCATCTAAGAGTTTACTTCTCTTTTTACAAAAAAGTTATACATGACAAAAGGAACTATATAAATACAATCTAAAAATCCTCAAATGTCAACTGACTGACCTTTGAGCCATTTCTTAATACCAAAATGTTCCTCTAGCATATCTTAGGAACTAGGTCTCCTTTCTTGTACCTGAAAAAGCCACAATACAATTTTGATGAGTTTTGCGAACTCAGTGAGTGAACCATTCTCAATGTGCTCACTCATTCAGAACATTAAACATTTCAATTATAAATCAAATGCATAATATTTCTTATCTAAAAAATTCATCATAGTTTATATTCATTTCATATGATCTTATCAGAAGAATTCAATCATACTATCAAATGTACATAAATATGGCATATCTTAATATCATCACAATTGAGAAATGATTTTGCAATTGTATATGTACAAATGCATAAGCATATGAGACTCCACTTCGTCATTATTTTGTTCTGACCGAGCACATTTCTTTGTTCCATATCCCTAGTAGATATTGGACTCTTTTTAGATACGGGCCCGTACTTATTATGGATATTGGGCTCATTAATCATGAAGTTAATGGCTCTACGTGCAGAATTCTAAGCTTTAAGCTCTTTCAAACTCACTACTTTGGTCATAATACCTTTATCGCATCATGCATACTAATGCGATGCATCAAACCCCCAAAATTTGCTATTAATAACATTTATTCACAATGCACATTTAAATTTAGATGTTCATCAGACCTAAGTCCGACATTCAACAATATGTTGAGAATATAGATAATTTTCAGATTCATATGCAATCAAAACACTTCTAATACATTCCCAGATATCAAACTCGTCAAACCATTAATGTCTAGAATTTTCATATGCAGATCATTAACAGTTCAATAACTAGAAGTTAAACAAAATAAATTAACCCTAGTGAGAACATCTAATGTACTTACAGTATGCTCCAGATTATGCTATTTCCTAGATGGTCCGGCAATGTCTAGATTCATTTGATCGACTTGTGAGTCTAAAATCATTCAATACACACAAAATTTACATTACAAAGTCAATTAATCAAATACATATTCAGTTATGCACATATATGTATGTTTCATGTTCAATGCATGCTCAATGACTTTCCAGGGTATGTCTCCTTAATCATAATTCATGCTCATTCAAACATTGTCACTTGGATATGTCTTGTTTACACTTAGGTTTATACCTTAATTAACTTATTTAATATAAATTCATCAATCAATCATTAAACAAGTTAATTTTAAGCAAAAACGTATTATAGGATAGTACTTTATCATTAGTTGTTCTAAACATCACTTAAAAGACAACATTTCATATTCAAACCTTTCCCACGATCGTGGTGGACCTTGCCATGATTGTGACAAATCCTTATGCATCTAGCCATGATCGTTGAGACTATGCTACTATCGTGATAGAACCTAAATAATCAGGCCATGATTGTGTACTGAACGCCACGATGGTGCCTTGCATGATTTCTTCCAATTCTACACGAATATTTCACAGTTAGGCACATCATTTATACTTCCAATTTTCCAAATTCATGCTCATGTATACATCCTCATTTATGCCTAAATCATACTCCAATTCTAGCTCACAATTTATTAATTTGATAACTCACAAATCATAGTCTTTCTTGCATCAAAAATGAATCTAGAACTATCATACATTATCACACATATAGTTCTAATTCTTTCTCAATTCAAGAACAATATATTAACATCTTTCTTAACCACAAATCCACCTTCATTATACTTCAGTTCCAAACCTAATTCAGCCATGAATTAACCTATATGATCTATGATTTTCCCACACTAAGAACAAGCATATGACTTATAAGTTTGTCCAACAAATCTCTAGCACATGTCATCACCATCATTACATGCATTTCATTCCAATTCAAGCATCATTATTGTACTATTAAACATGCCATAAAGATCATATTGTTACTTATTTATGAGGCTTCCAATTTCTACTCAAAACTTCATATTAAACTATCCCTCCAAGCAAGAAAAATTCACCACAACTTAAGGTAAAAATAGGTTGATTTTGGACAACAATATAAAGATCACTTTAAACTGGTTTTTTAGCTATTTTGTGAGGAATTAAAACGTAGATTTTCTATAGTAATTTGAGCTAGCATTTGAGAAAATTATAGAGAAAAGGTAGGAGAAATTTTCAATCATCAGAAGTGAGGAAGGTAGCAGAAACTTTGTTGCCTTTGCTTAGCTAAACAAGGTGCAAGATGTCACAAAATTTTCAAAGCCATATATCTTAAGGTATGAAAGATATTTTCCTACTTCATAAGCTGCCACTAATCTATTCCATAAATTGCCATTTTTCATTAAATGATTAGTCCACATGTCACACATTAATTGATCTACTTGTCACAATAATTAGTCCATTTTTCATTTAATTACTAGTCCATTTGTCATCCATTTAACTATGCCAAATGTCACTCAATTATAGGATTTGTCACTCTAATTTTTCATGTATCAAATTATCCTACCATTTGGAATTTTTCCTGATCCAAATGTATATATTAATTCATCAATTTCCCAATTAATCACAATTAATTCCAAATTTCTAATTGTAATCCAATTAAATCAAAATTCAAGACATGTCAATTCACAATTCACATCTTAGTCATTTTAAAATCTTTCATACTCTGAGACATATCAATCGAGTGCATATGCTATCTTTGTAATGTGTACAATTATTAATATTCATGTGTGTATGTTATGCAAATGAAATGCTCTCAATGCTATTTTTCACTTTCAATGTTCTAGGGTTATAACCCTAGTTATGTTTCGAAAATCGGATATTACAATCCCATCCATAACAAAAGCTACATTGATCAGTCTAAACATTGCTATAAGATTGAAAATATGTGTTATAAAGGAAATTACTTCCATCTATGTCAAAAAAAATTTAACACAAATACTAAATAAAAAGTGAAAAGATCAAGAAATAATTTAAAAGAAACTAATTATAAACAAATTTGTACAAAACACAAATTAAAATCACAAAAAACAAAAACACTATACTCCTCAGCAACGACCCCAAAATTAACATTGTGTCATAATTCTAGTCAAAATAAAAACTAAACTACTACTTTAGCAATGGTGTGTCTAGGTCAATCTCACAGAGAGTGTCTGTAAAGTTATTGAAATGAAATTAATCGATATTTAGGTTAAGGGGGCTTTGGAATATCAAAATATGAAAATAAAAAGAAACTAGACTATTAAAAACAAATTAAAGAAAACATGCAAAAAATGATAAAAGTGGGGAATTTAATAGGGATCCGGTTCTTTGATTTAATCTCGACCTACACCTTAGTTAAACATATTTCATTAAATTGTTGTTCTTTAACCTCTCCTAACAACCATTAATCGTGGGTTAATAATTAACCTGAGTTTACCCTTGGGTACTGTTTAATCAAGATACGATCGTTAATTAAAACTAACCATCGAATAACCTAAGATATAGTCTCTAGATTCAATTAGGCAGTAACATTACAAATTATAAAAACCAATTAATTAAGGTAACAACTACATACGAAGTGTCATTTAACCTAGGTCATATTGTCCCTAATGATTACGAATCATTAATCGCTACGCATGAATTTCAACATTCAATTGCAGATTATATCGAAATTCTAGCAATGGGTTTACAAATAAACAATTTAATGAACACATTAAAATCATCTTTTCATAATATCCAATGGGTTCATACACAAATAATTGAAAAATAATGAAAATGTGATTATCCCTATAGAAAACTGAAATCAATTAACATAGGATAACATAATCAATTTCCAATGAGAGAAAAACATAACAAAAATAATGAAATGCACTTAACCTAGTTCGCCGACATTGATTTCTTGTTGATTTCATCTCTGAATTGACATCAGGACATCTAGACCTTCATAAGTCTCTCCCAAGAAAATTCTTTAGTCACCATATTATAACCCAACCGAAGAACCTTCTTGTGCCTCCACTCTTCTGTTTTCTCTCCATCCTAGCAATTGTTCTTTTGATTTGACAAATTAATAAGCTTTGGTCCGTCTTACTATTTAAGCTTTAAAAACTCCCTTGACGTCGTCTGTGTTTAACACAGTTGCCTGCATTCAACCTAGACTTCTGAGCTACATTTTTTTAGGTCTTCCAAACATCTAACATGCTGCGTTGCTTTTGATGTTCCTTGGTGTTGTGCATCTTCATCATGCTTCATTGTCATTTTTCTTCTTGGACATTGCTGTGCTGTATGTCATTTTGGTCCTCCTTTTGCTCGCACACTACTATTTTATTTCTTCTTATTCATGCTTCTTTAATTAAAAACCTTATGTTACCTCCTGATGCACTGTGTTTTATGCTCATCTACTCACCACTTAATTCACGTTATTGTTTAGTTACTGGATTGCTACATTTTCTTCATATTGTGCAAGCATTTTGGTCCATTTATTTCCACCACATGCAAGTTTCATGCTTCCATCTGTTGCACCTTAGCTCTATGGACGTTGCCCTATACATTGTCCATTAATTAACTTATTGCATGGCCATTAAATTAGCATAAATTGCATGTAAAATTCCATGCGTAATCATATAGATCACTTTCTTTACATTTTGTGCTTTCATTTTTGTTTTCTTTCAATTTTCTTCTTCTTGCTCCAAGAAAATAAGTGAAAATTAATCTTCAAAAAATGACCCAAATATCATGCTTTCAAGTCACTTTATCTCTATCACTTCCGACTTGTGCCTAAAAGCACATATGAGCTAAAGTGAGTAGCTTAAGCAATTTTATCTCATTAATTGCTAAGTGTTATGAAATAATAAAACAATCAATTAAGCACATGTCATGGACAGTTTTGACACATTATAGTATTTGAGCCATAACTTTCGTATACACACTTTGATTGAGATGATCCAAGTGGCTTTTAGAAGAACATAAAGAGAGATATAACTTCCATGTTTTAAGTTTTTAGTGATTTTGACTATAAAGGGTCCCAAATTGGCCCAGAAATGAACATTACTTCACTGATCCAACCCAGTTCCATGAGATTGCTACACAATAATTAAGGAGATAATTAAGGAAGCTTCTTAAGCCAACTTGGACGTGAAATATCAGCTAAAAGGCCACTTCCCTCAACCAATAGGACTCTTACTTAGATTATTATTATTTTCCTTAATTTTGGTATTTTGTTGTGGAGATAATATTTGGCATATCTTTAGCAGATTTTCTAGTTTTCTAACTACTGATTTATTTTATCAAAGAGGAGGGGAAGGCATCTAAAAAATTTATACATAACACACACCTCTCTCTCCTCTCTTCACACCTTAGAGCTTATATTATAGCCCTGTATGGCTAATCTCACTCTTGGATGAAGGAATTGAAACTTCGGAACATCAAAACTATAAAATCTAAATGTGTTTATTACTTTAATTTGGACTTTGAGTTCTATTGTTCTTTCATACTTATAATTATAATTATCGTTCATGATTGCTAGGAGGCTTCTGAGTTAACTATGTTAAATAATCTATTGCTAATCAAGTAGCAACTAGGATTTAGAAATTTCACTAGTGTTGTTATTGAATTTTAGGAAGAATAATAGGCTAAGTCTCTCTTAATTTCCAGTGGTTAAAGGATCTTGGATTTATTCATCTTTCTATTTCTTAATTTTATTACTAAATTAGGTCTTTTGTGTTGGTCTTAGATAGTCTAATAATTAGGGTTAATTGTTTCGTTAGTTTTCTTTGTAAACCACACATAAGGAAGGACAGGAAAAACTTGTTTCCCTAATAAATGCTCAAAGTGGAATTAATTATTATTGTATCAAGGATCAATTGTTAGTTACAAAAGTGGATATCTCCTTTGACCAAGCTAGTTATTTTTTATTGTCTTGAAGCTTAATCTTATTAGCTTTGTTAGCTTTATACTTTATTCGCGACAAACAAAAACCCTTTATCAATCTTAATATTAATTTACATACATTTTCAATTTCCTTTCTCTATGAATTGACCCTTATTCCCAGTACTATAAGTCTAATTTCTAGGAGTAAGGTTTATTTTTTATAGCCCTCAATAAGCTCATTAAAAATTGTAATTTTAATTATATTTAAATTTTTTTCTTTCTTTTCTAGTCTAACAGAGTTTTTGATCTATTTCTGGCTTTAAAATACTTTTTTTATAGGTAACGGATGTTTTGAACATAACTACTTGACCTTTTAGATTATTAGTCCTTATGGTTTTAGGCCAAGTTTCTTCAGTTTTTAAGAGTTCTCGATAGTTTTTAATTGCTGATGCAAATCTTAAATTTTAAATTTTTGTGTTTAGTTTTTCTTGAATTTGTTTTTCCACTCAGTATATGCATAATACTCATTCTTCTAATTTTATTTTATAGTTCGATCTGGAGATTGAGAATACCATAAAGAAATTAAGGAAAGTAGTTAGAAAAAGGAGACACGAGATCGATCTTAATGGACTTGATTTGTTATTTCCAATTGATTCAGATTCAAAAAACTTTCTGCCCCTAATTTGGACCAACAACCCTTATGCATCACTTTTCCTGCAATAAGTAATGATGTTTCATTTGAGTTGAATTCTGGACTAATCATTATTTTGCCTACTTTTCATGGTTTGCCAGTTGAAGATGTAAACAAACATTTGAAGGAGTTCTAAATGATATGCACAACTATGAAACTCTTGGGGGTAACAGATGAGCAAATCAACCAAAGAGCTTTTCCATTATCATTAAAAGATGCAGCTAATGATTGGCTCTATTACTTACCTCATGGGAGTATTACCATATGGAATGACATGAAGAAAGCATTCTTAGAGAAGTACTTCCCTACATCAAAGAGCTCTAACATTAGAAAAGAGATTTGCGGAATACTGTAAAAACAAAGAGAGACATTATAAGAATACTGGGAATGTTTCAAGAGATTGTGTGCAAGCTTCACCAACCACCAAATTAGCAAACAATTACTTATCCAATATTTCTATAATGTACTTTTAACTATGGATAAGAGCTTAATTGATATAGCTAGTGGAGGTGCCTTGGCGAATAAGACACCCGAGCAGGCTAAAAATTTAATTAAGAATATAACAACTAATTCAAAACAATTTGGAACAAGATTAAGCTCATCTTCTAAATATGTTTATAAGGTGAATGTTTCTTATTTACACCAACAAATTATTGGACTGAGTTCTCTTGTTCATCAACATGTTATAGGTAATATGCAATCAGTGAAGGCTTGCAAAATTTGTTCGATAGTTAGGCATCCAACTGATATATGTCCCATATTTAAAGAGTAATATATTGAACAAGTTAATACAGTTGGTGGATTTCTGGGATAACCACAAAGGAGATATAATCCTTATTTGAATAACTATAATCTAGGATGGAGGGATCATCTTAATCTTAGTTATAGAAACCCACAAGTGAATCAATCGTGTAAAAATTTTCAATAATACAAGTAGCCATGTGTCCCCAAACAATAACAACCATCTCAACCCTCTAGTTCTAGTTCTTGTTCTAATATTTCTTTAGATGATATTGTCAAATATTTAGCTTTTAACACTTTTCAATTGCAACAAGAGGCAAGACAATTTCAACAAAAGACAAGGACTAGTATCCATGACTTGGCAAATCAAGTTAATCAATTAGCCACTACGGCGAGTAATTTGGAATCAAAGGGTTTTAGAAAGTTGCAATCTTAAACAATTGTTAATCTAAAAGAGAATGCAAGTGTAATTGTTTTAAGAAGTGGGAAAGAGCTACAGGCACTAGTAAACCCCTTCAGTAGCATCAATACAAGAAAAGGATAATGAAATTATCTCACTCAACAATGTTCCCCATAAGGACAATGGGAATGTTCCTGAAAAATTTGACGAACCAAAAGCACATAATTTTCCTCCGTTGTCTGATTATAAATCTTTTGTACCTTTTCTAGGACGTTTGAATAAATCTAAGACAGAGGAGGAAGAAAGAGAATTCCTTTAGACTTTTTGTAAGTGTGAAGTAAATATTCCTTTACTTGGTGCCATTAAACAAATACCTCGTTATATTAAATTTCTCAAAGAGTTGTGTACATATAAGATAAGATAAAGGCTTAAGGGAGTTGAAAAGATTATAATGGGGGAGAAGTTTACACTAAGATTCAAAGAAAAAACCTACTAAATGCAAAGACCCAGGTACTTTCACTATCTCTTATTTGGTGGTATTAGATTTGGAAAGGACGTGTTAGACTTAGGAGCATCAATTAATGTCATGCCATATTCTATTTATGCTTCTTTGAAGCTTGGTCCTTTATGCAAAACTGGTATTGTAATTTAGTTGGAAGACAAATCTAATGCCTATCTTAAAGATATAGTTAAGGATGTTTTTATGTAAGTCAATAATTTTGTTTTCCCTACTAATTTTTATATTCTAGATATGGAAAATAATGATCAAAGTGAAGTAAATCATATGTTAGTAAAGACTTTAAGTTCAAGAAACTAGATACACAAGAAGGGGGGTTGAATAGTGTATCCTCCTTTTTGCTATAAAGTCTCTAAAAAAAACTTTTCTTTCTTATTAGAAGAATATCACAGCTTATTACGTAGATAAATCGCAAATTATTTCTCTAAGAGTTTTAACAACAAAGTAAACTAAAGTTAAAGAGTACAGAATAGACGATGCGATTTTTATACTAGTTCACCCAAAACCGTGGGCTACGTCTAGTCCTCAGAGTTCGTCTAAGTATTCTACTATTCCTCAAATATTTACAAGTATTCTTTGCTTCCAGAGTCTCTTCAGGTCTCTTACAAAGTATTCTTTCACTATCTTAGCCTCTCCAGGCTGTCAGCCTTTTCTTTCTCTCACTAGAAAAAGATTGTGAGCTTTTGTTACAGTAATGTGAGCTCTATGCTAAGTAAGCACAGTAAGACTTTTCTCTCAGATTATCTAATCTTTCTAACTTGTATCAGTTTTTTTTGTCATTTTTCATCATCTTTCATCTTCGACTGCGACTAATATTTATAGTCTTCGTCCTTAACTTCTTCTTTATTTCTTGATAAAGGCTTCTTGATTCTTGATAACTGCTTCTAGATAACCACTTATTTAGTTGAGTTCTGTAACTAACTCTGACTAAATAACTGTCTGGTATGCTAGTGTATCTTCGTGGTATCGTCTATGTCTTCTTTGCTTCTATTTTTCCTTCGCATTTGCATCTGTATCTGCGTCTGCGTCTGCGTCTACGTCTGCGTCTGCGTCTGCGTCTACATCTGCATCTGCGTTTGCGTCTACGTCTGCATTGTCTTTGCGTTTGTGTTTGTATTGTCTCTGCGTCTGCGTCTGCGTCTGCGTCTGTGCACTTAACACACTTGTCAAAGACGTTCTTTTGTTTCTAACATTATTATTATTTGATTGTCATCAAAATTAGTCATC
>JAOTAY010000191.1:14198823-14209649 GCA_025629805.1 Erythroxylum baracoense
ATGCTTTCGACTCACTTTAGCTCCATCACTTCCGAATTGTGCCTAAAACCACATATGAACTAAAGTGAGTATCTTAAGTCATTTTATGTCATTATGTCATTAATTGCTAAGCGTTATGAAATAATAAAACAATTAATTAAGCGAATGTCAATTTTTTCCACACTTAGCTTTTGGCAGTCTACGGGCAAGACATCAAAATTAAACTCATAGACCCAAAAACAACATTGACTCATTTCTCATATTTTCCAAGAATATATAATCATAACAAAGATGAATGAATTTCAAAAATCATAGCAAGAACTTAATGTTCCTAGCTTTTATTCATAATCAATCAACATTCATCATCTTCAAAAACTGAGCAATCTAATGGTAGACTCAGAAAATGTGTTGAACTAAAATGTATCCATAGGTACACTGAACATCATTTATGATCATGTTATTCCGCAACTTTGGATATCATTTCATTTCTCCACCACTAATGTTCACATGCAAAATTATGGATCAAAGGACTTTTCATAGTTGTAATGTGGGCAAAGGTAAGGTGAGATGTATTTAGGTCAAGTAGCATGAAAGTCATTAAAGCTAGTGAAACAAAGCAACACTCAATGTGACAACAAGTTTACAAGTTAAAACTCATAAAAAACTGGGTACCGTCAGTTATGATAAATGCAATATTTATAGTTCACAACCCAGTTCAGCTCTCACACACAAACCACATAAAGCATATACTAATCCGAAGGAATCACTCATACAATTGATGACAATAAATTGAAACTATAAAAGAGTTAACCTTCCAAGCTAATATCTACCTCATATTCAACATACTCCAATAACATATTCATTACAACTTTAGGAGGATGTTTTAATCATAAACAACTTTTTAACACATTTGCAATTCCTCCTTGATACATTTATTAAATCATTTTTTTCTTTTTTCTTTTTGCTTTTCTCTTTTCTTTCTTTCTTTTCCTTTCTTTTCTTTTCTCTTATAAGAATTAAAATAAACTACATCAATAAGGGAATTTAAATGATAAGACATAAAATAACATCCCAATCATTATAGCCAATCCACACATATGTACACCCCCACATTTAGAATTTTATACATCCACAAACTCAACAATCACAAATGTTCTACTAGCTTTATGGCTTGGGTAGGACATCTGGTTAAGTATACAGTATGTAATGTGGTTGATACAAAAGGGAAGGCTAATAAGGCTCAAAGGGGGTTTAATAAGGGAAAAATCATGTTAATAGGTATTTGGGTAATGAAGCTCGGAAAAGAAAAGAATGCCTAATCATATCCATGTTAATGTATGTGATAAAAATGTGGTCTCGAATATAAATTCAAGGCAAAATCAGGATGTACCTGTCATGAAGGTAACATATTATTAAAAGACAATGAGACTAATATGGGTGTGTCAGTCTAATAAGGCTCAAAATCTCACCGGCTTTGTCTACCACTAGTCACTACTCTTCTAAAGATAATGCATATCGACCAATCACAAAAGTAAAAATACATGCTAAAGTTGTCATGAAATTATATAGTCAATTCACACTCTAATCATGACTATATAGTCCTAGGAAGCAATATAAAATGAGAAAATGTTTGTTTCATTTGTTTTATTCTTTCTATCGTTTAGATTGAAAACTTAAAACAAGTAAAACAAACAAATTCAAAAACACACATGCATTAAAAAAAATAATGCGAAAAAGTAAAGGAAAAGAAATTTACTTCTCTTGGTTGCCTCCCAAGAAGTTCCTTTGTTTAGAGTCGCTGGCTTGACTCCTTCTTCTCCTTATGTGACAAAATTGTGATCTTCAGGTATTACATTAGCGCTACTTCCACGCGAGGTTGCTCTGGATAGGGCCCTAGTTGATCATCATTCCCATTTAGCATCCTCCTTATCCTTAGACTTTCAATCTTTACTGAGTCCATACTTTCTTGAAAGATCTCAAATGTCTCTTCACCTTTTTCCTCGTTTAATTCCTCTAACCTGCTAGATAAAATTAAAGAGTTATTCTCAACAAGAAAATGGAACTCAGAATTTACCTCCAAGCTAAAAGATATAGTCTTTTATGCCTCGAGCTCCTCCTTAACTTCTTCAACACAAGCAATTCGTTGAGGATTGACCTGAAAATTCTCAAGCTCCTCATCACTCTGTAAGGTTTCCGCACTAACGTCCATTGGGTATGCCTTAGGTTGATATGACTGCTCCTCTTTCATTTGTGATTCTAGGCATTCCTTCCTCGCTGCCATTTCACCCACTTGGCTCAAGTTCTGGTTTCTAGACATTATATGCCTCATTTTTTACTGGAACTATTGGGCATTCTGTTGAATTTGTTGTATACTCTCTTGAAGTTACTGTATACCTTGTTGAAATTGAAGATTGTTAGCAATCACAACATTCATCAATTCTTCTAGAGATGTACCTGAGTTTTGACAAGAAGCTTCTGGTCCACATGAGAATAACCGTGTGTCCTACAAATTATCATAGAAGTAATTCTGATGGTTATCCCATTGATAGGTGTGCATTAGTCTATGTTTTTCTATGTAATTGGCAAGTGTTTCTTGCATAATTGTTGATTATTGTTGTAGTTTAGGATTCATTTTGTATGTTTTCATTTAGTTTGATTTCTATCATTGTTCTTTTATGTTTGGTGTTAATTTAGGGTAAGAATTGACTATTTTTATGTAGGAAGGAAGATGGACCAACTTGGAGATTGAGCTAAAGATTAAAGAGAAAAAGAAAAGAGAAAGTTTTCTATGGCCAATTCCCACGATCGTGGGAATTACAATCCGAGACAATACGTGGGGCCTCATTAAACTTATAATTTTTGGACTATTAAAGAATAATTAAGCCTTCATTTTGGCGAGGGACGAAAACCTTCTATAGAAACACCATCCTTGAATGAAGAACACATGTTTGAATAAGAAAATAAAATAAAGCTAAAATAACTAACGTAAGCAATGTAAATAAAACATTAAAAAAATGATAAAAGTGGGAAATTCGGTAGGAATCCAATTCTTTAATCCAATCTCAACCTACACCTAAATTAAACATATTTCATTGATTTATTATTCTCAAACCTCTCTTAGCAACTATTAATTGTAAGTTAATAGTTAACCTGAGTTTTTCCTTAGGTAGTTTTTAATCAATATATGATCGTTAATTAAACTTAACCACTAAATAACCTAGGATATGATCTCTAGATTTAATTAGGTAGTAGCATTACGAATTAGAAAAATCGATTAATCAAGGCAACAACCAAACGCGATGTGTCATTTAGCCTAGGTCATGTTATCCCTAATGATTAAGAATCATTAGTCGTTACATATGAATTTCAACATAACAATAACAAATTATATCAAAATTCTAGCAATGGGTTTGCAAATAAACGATTTAATGAATACATTAAAATCATCTTTTTAGAATACCCAATGGGTTCATACACAAATAACCAAACAATAATGAGAGTACAATTATCCATACGCAAAACCCAAATCAAGTAACATGGGATAACACACTTAATTTCTAATGAGAGAAAAAAATAAATAAAAATAAAGAAAAACATTTAACCTAAGTTGTTGGTGTCGATGTCACCTCCGAACTGGCTTCAAGACATGTAGCCTTTCATGGGTCTCTCCCAAGAAAATCCTTCATCCCTATTGAAATACCCCAATCGAAGCCCCATAGCAGCGCCTCCCTCTTTTTGCACTCACTGTTCTCTTTCGATTTGACGAATTAATATATGGTCCATCTTACTATTCTCCTCCGTTATTTTAAAACGAAGACTCACTCAACTTGTCTCTTTTTAATTCACACAAAACCCTTAGTTATACAACGTTATCGTTTGGACCTCTAAGTTGTTTCTCGTCCCTGCGGTGCATTTTGGTCTTGTTGGTGCATCGATTGTTGCTTCGTCGTTTCTTAGTCCTTCCCACGCTACCATTTTATTTCTTCTTATTCACACTTCTTTAATTAAAAACCTGACGCTACCTCCTGATGAACTACGTTTTATGTTGATCTGCTCACCACTTAATTCACGTTATTATTTAGCTAATGGACTGTTGCATTTTCTTCATAATGTGCATACGTTTTGGTCCATTTATTTCCACCACATGCACGTTTCAAGCTTGCACCTCCTGCACCTTAGCTCCATGGACGTTGCCTTATACATTGTCTATTAATTAACTTATTGCATGGCCATTAAATTAACATAAATTGCATGTAAAATTCCATGTATAATCATTGAGGTCATGTTCTTTGCATTTTATGCTTTCATTTTTCTTGTCTTTTAATTTTCTTCTTCTTGCTTCAAGAAAACAAGTGAAAATTAATCTTCAAAAAATGACCCAAATATCATGCTTTTGACTCACTTTAGCTTTATCACTTTCGAATTGTGCCTAAAACTAGTTATGAACTAAAGTGAGTATCTTAAGCAATTTTATGTCATTAGTCACTAAGTGTTATGAAATAATAAAAAAATCAATTAAGCACATGTCACCACTTCTAAGGATATTTATATGATGCTAGCTACAGATTCTTTAATAGATGCGATAATCTGACATTCTCTATTTTCCTTTATGGATTTTTAGGGGTTATAACTAGATTTTTATAACAGGAAATGTTATGTCTAAAATGAGACATTCGAATGGGTTGTAGTACCTTTCAATCTAAAGAATGCAGGTGTCGTATACCAAAAAGCCATGAATGCCATTTTTCATGACTTAATAGGTCGTATGCTAGAAGTTTACATAGATGATAACAATGTGAAGTCAAAATAAAGTATAGATCATACCTAAAATTTATGAGAAGCTTTTCACAGGATGAGAATGCATAAATTGAAGTTGAATCCTTTGAAGTGTGTTTTTGGAGTAAGAGCAGGGAACTTATTGGAATCTTTGGTTCACAACAGAGCAATTGAATTAGATAAGAATAAAGTGAAAGCCATTCTCGAAGCAAAAACACCTCAAAATAAAAAGGAACTTTAGAGATTTTTGGGTCAAGTAAACTACATGAGAAGATTCATTGCTAACTTGACAGGAAAAATAAAATAATTGTCATACTTGTTCAAGTTAAAGAATTCAGAGGATTTTTTCTAAGATAAGAGACACCATGTGGCTTTTGATAATATTAAGGAATATTTAATGAAACCACTAGTGTTGGTGCCCCTTAGAAAAGGAATTACTTTAAAGTTGTATATCTTTGAGGCGAAAGGATTTATTGGATGCCTTTTGGACCAAAATAAGGAAGTTGGTCATGAACAAGCTATTTATGGTATGACTAGGATTCTTAAGCCAATATAAAATAAATACTTATCCATTGCAATACGGAGATGTATTTTCCTTGTTCAAAGTTAAGGTAATACTTGTTGCAAAATGTTGAATAAGTTGATCCTCTAAGGCAATATAGGAAAATGGCTTATGAATCTTAAATACTTCAACTTGGTTTATTACCTGCACAAGTCTATAAAAGGTAAGGCATTAGCTGACTTTTTAGCAAAGCATCATTCATTTAATAAACAAGAGGATGAGAGACATTTGATTCTTAACTGTGAGAAGAAACTATAGGAATTAAAATTTGATGGGTCTAGAACCTGGAAGTCTATCGGTGTTAGAATTGCCATAATTGTGCCAAATGGAAACAAACTCTTCTTTCCCTTAAAATGGATATCCCATGTACCAATAATCAAGTAGACTATGAAGGTTTATTGGTTGTACTAGAAATTTTAGTTGACCTTAGAGCTAGAGAAATTCTAATCAAGGGAGATTCATAATTGGTGTTACAAAAAATAGCAAGAAAATATAAGTGCATTAGTGTAGCTTTATCACCTTATTATGTTGCCTCTATCCAGTTACTATAATTCTTTGATAATATATAATTTTAGCATATCTCGAGAAGCGAGAATTAGGAAGTAAACGAACTTTCATAGATAATATCTGGATTGAAAATATCTGAAGACTTAATCCATAAGTGTATTATGGTGGAACGAAGGTTGAGACCATCTATTTATAAGAGAGGAATTTCACTGGAAGTCTTTAATATTGATAAGGAAGTTGCCTGTGATTGAAGGTTAGAAATCAAATACTTTTTGAAATATTATAGCAAGAAAGTACTTTCAACTTAAGTAACAATCACTCAATTTTGTACTGATCGAAGGAATTTTATTTCTTCAAGGAAATGACAGACTTCTTTTGAGATGTCTTGTCATGCCCAAAGCATTAATAGTAATGTGACAAGTACATGAAGGGGTATGTGGAGCACATAAATCTGGAATAAAAATGAAGTGGCTTATACATCACCATGGGTATTATTGGCCAACTATCCTGAAGGATTGCATATCCTATGCCAGAGGCTCTAAACAATATTAGAAGTATGAAAGAATTTAAAGAATGCCTACACCTGAGTTGCATTATATAATTAAACTATGTCCATTTTATAGGGTGGGTAATTGATCTCATTGAGAAGATATATCCCCCATCCTCAAAAGGCCATATTGTTGTTATTTTGGTTGCAAAATACTTTACTAAATAGTTAGTGGCACAACCTTTAATGAAAGTTAATCAAACAGATGTATTCAAATTCATCAAAGAACATATTAATCATCATTTTAGAATTCCTTAATCAGTCACAAGAGCTCAAGGAACTATGTTTACAAGTCAAGAAGTTAAAGATTTTGCTGAGGCTAATGGGATATAATTGTTACATTCAACTCCATATTATGCTTAGGCTAATGGCCAATCTGAAGTATCTAATAAGATAATTATTGAAATTATATAGAAAATGTTAAAATATAATCCAAGAGAATGACACAAAATCCTATTTGAAACCATATAAGCTTATTGTATATCTAAGCATACTGCCATGAGGGTTAGCCCATTCGCCTTGACATAAGCACATCATGTTGTTTTTCTTATAGAACTGGTGGTTCCATCCTTAAGAGTAGCTAAAAATATCACTTTAGGGACTTTTGAGTATTCAAATTGATGATAATGAAGTTAAAGGATTCATATGAAATACGACTTCAGTCTTTAAATAGTATGATTATCCAGAAAGAGAAAGTAGCAAAATTCTATAATAAAAATTTTGCAAACGAAAATTCCAGGAAGGGGAACTAGTATGTAAATTGATCCTACCCCTTGGGATAAAAGATAAAGAATGAGTTAAATGATCATCAAGTTAGGAAGGACTATTTAGAATTTTTAAGATTTAAGTAGAAATGGCTATTAGTTATCCAGTTTGGAAAGTGAACCTTATAAACGTTTTATTAATGGAAAGTATTTAAAACCTTATGTGTTTAACTTTTTTGAAAAGTATGAAGAATAAGGAATGATAGAGAAATGTTGAAATAAATAACTTTAGATTACCATGGAAAAATAAAAGTTCAAAGCCTATTTGAAAATAACAAGAAGTTAATAAGAACAAAGAGATCTAAAATTGGTTTCAATTAAAAGAATGAATTTCACCCTATTGATTGATGTATGAAACTTTGTCCTCCTTAGCTTGATGCACCTGTTGCTTCCAAATGTTAACTTCATCCTTTTGTAGAATCAATGATTTTCCAACTCAACAACCATCACTTAACTTCTTGAAATTCCTAGTTAAGCTTCTATCTATATTATTTAACGGCTTTTTTTTCGTTGATTAACTTGACGACTCATTCATGATCAATAGCTTCATTTTCTAAAAATTCAAATTCATTTTTCAAATTTTGAATTTTAATCAGAAGATTCTTACCTTTGGTCTCTTTCATATTATAATCCATTCTTTACTGATGTAAGAGACTTAACTTCTTCAAGTACATGACTTGATTGTGGTAATATTTTTCCAAAGAAACAAAGAATTTCTCAACCTCATTTAGAAGTCCCTAATATTGGATGATTGAGTTTTAGATCCGTTATATGAAAACATACTAAAAAAAGAACTATATTAAATTTTAGTTAAAAATTGCAACTCCTATTGTATGGTTAGTCTTAAAGATTCCTTAACTCTCGCGGAGGAATGCCCTATAGGAAAACTTTTTCAAACTAGACGGCAGGATGAATTATTAGGGGTTGATTCTTCTCCAATGGATAATGATGAGGTTGTGGGAGCACAAATTGTTGCTAATGAGATTCCAGATAACTCAGCAATTAACCCCAGATACTGAAGGTTAGAAGCCCAATATATCACTTAGACATACCTCTCCCAATGGTCTAGAAAATGAAGCGCATCACTTCACCTTGCAATATTTCAAGCATTGTCAGATGGATTAGGCCAACATGTTGACTCCATTAGCAACTGTTGGGCAAAATGAGAATTCTAAGGTTATGTTGGAGTATGAAGAACAGACAATAATGATAAACTCTAATGACGACGTGGCAAGTTGGGGAACTAGGAATATTATCTCTCAAAATGCAGAACATAAAATAGTTTCCCCTCAGAAAAGCAGTCTAGATTTGACAGTAGAGGATTGTGATTATCCATTATCTGTAGACCAAATCCCTGACATTTCAGGAGATTTTTGTGTGCAGTTAAAAATTGCAAAAAGGAAATCAGCCAGAAAGAGAAAGAAAAATCCCAAATACCAACAATAGGGGATTAAATGACCTTCATAAACAAGAAAATTTATCTTAGCACGCAACATCCAGCCAAATATTTCTATGGAGATGAAGTATAAATGGTGTTAGTAGTTGAATATTCTTGTGGACAAATACTGCCTTACTTAAGGAGTTGGTTTGTCATATTGTCAATATGATGGTGGAAGCAAGTTGGGATGCATATGGATTACCTATGTTCTCATAACCCTAATTTGGAAACACTAGCATCTTCGATGTGTAGATGAGAGGGGTCTTTTACCTCCTTTACAATCGACTTGCCTTGGATAAGCAACGATGTCGTTCTTACTACGCCATTGTTTCAATTAGTTTTGTTTGTCTTATGTAATATGTTGTTGATTTGTTGTAGGAGACTAAGGAGAGTATTTCTATTCTCCTAACGATGTACTTCAACTTTAATCTGTTAATCCAATTTTTTAATTTTTCAAAAAAAGCTCTCGATAGTTTATTAGAATTAATTATTGGTGCATTACTAGAAGGAAGGTCTATGGAAAAATCTAAGAAGCTCAAGTCGAAGACTTCTTCCAAAATCATCGTTATAGACTAAACATCCTTTGTCTGTAAGTTATAAAAGAATTCATTAACAGATTAGTAGGTTAACAAATGCAATAAAGGAATTATTGTGTCACCAGCAATGAAGAAACCTTAGTGGCTTTTAGGTTTGGAAAAAATTTGATCTTTCTAAATTCTAGTCTAAAGAGAAAAAAGCGTACAGAGATCTGACATTGTGTCACTTACAAAGAAAGGTAGATCAACTTCACTTCATAATAGAAATAAAGTTAACAGTAATATAAGGATGTGTCATTCCATTACTAACTTCTTTAAAAACCTTCTTGGGAGTATAAGAAGTCCCTTCCAGAGGTAGAATGTCATTAGTAGAAAGCTTGGTGGTTACATATTCTTAAAGCAATTTAGAGGAGGAGTGGGTAGACTTCTTTACGAAAACTCTTAAAGATAAAATTTTGGATTTTTTAGAACTAGAAGAAGCTAGTGAATTCTCTTTGAGTTTTCTTTTATAAAACAGATTAAGAACTATTTCATTTTTAGAAGGTTAACTTTCTTCTTTGTTTTCAATGTCCAGGATTCCAAAGTCTAAAAATAAATAATGATTAGGAGAATTCTTTGAAAAAAAGAAAGCATGAGTAGAGTAAAATACCTTTAAGGAGTTGATCGTAGGTTTTCGATATGAAAAAGCTTTAATAATTTAAACTCGATATTCTACAAGCGTATGAGTCATTTGCATAATACCTAAGGTGTCGATCCTAAGAGGAGGGTTAATCTAATCCTAAAATCTAAGGCTGAACACAATTCACAAATTCAAATGAACAAAACTAAACAAGCAATTATTTCAATCACACAATTAATTCCAATAATCAAATTCGAAAATATAAACAAGATAGCAGATGCAACACCCAATTAAGAATCAACCTAGGAACTACCAATTGAGAGAAAGGAGAATTTTATCTGACTTTAATGAAAACCTAATTGATTATGATTTTATTGGATTACCAGTTCTAGATAGTTTTAGGGTTGATTACTCTGTCTCAAGTTATAACCATTAGTCCTAGTTATTAACCCTAATCAGATTATGGAAATTGCAATCTCTCGATTCACAATTTATCCAAAACCTAAATTAACTCTGAAGTTGCCCAAAAAACTATCGAAAATTTATGCAAGATCTCTCGTTACACAAATTTACCGGTTTGATTTAATTCTTAATCTATTAAATTACCTAACTCTCGTTATCCCAATTTAATGATTTTTCACTCGGTTCACCCTCTCAGTTTATTAACAAATTATGCAGGTGCAAAATTGAAATCACAAGAAATATAGTAAAAACACAACAATCAAAATTCATTAATATCAAAGACAAAATATCCCAAAGATGAGTTTAGACAAATCCTTAACATTCAATAAATCTATCATCTACGGCTATCTCAAATTTTATACAATCATAAAAATTTAAATTAAATCAAAAATAGACTCAGAATGGATGGCGGAGGCAGCAATGGCAGGAAACCTCCTGTTCTGGGAAGTACTTCGCGTAGGCTTCTTCTCCATTTCTCTCTTCGTTCGTTTCTTTCTCAATCTCTAGATAAAGTTCTCCAGGGTTTCAAGATTGTGGCTGATGCAAAAGCTCTTTCTCTTTTGTTGTAACATCCCCTCACCAATTGCTAGTGAACAGTGACATATGCATGCATTCATACATGCACATGCATAGTAG
>JAOTAY010000191.1:14222781-14234892 GCA_025629805.1 Erythroxylum baracoense
AGTTTTTGTGTTTAAGTGTTTTTATGGGTTAGTTTGAATATTTGAGCTTAAATTGTATATTTTTAAGGTACCTTGATGTATGTGCTAGTGTTGCAGGGTAAACAGGGAAGAATGGGGAAGAGTTAAAGAGTTTTCTGGCTAAAAGCATAGGCCACGATCATGCACACAGGCCACAATCATGACAGAAGAGGAAGAACCAGAAGTAGATAGGCCACAATCGTGCACACAGGCCACGATCGTGACAGAGAGCATCAATTCAGGGAACGATCGTCCACTATAGGCCATGATCGTGACCAAAAAAAAAACACAGGCCACGATCATGGCAGGCAGAGCTATAATCATGCACTGTGTCGAGCTGACAAAAAAACTCAAGTTTTCAAACAAATTTTTGGACCGTTTTCACTCTGACTTTGACCTAGAGCCTCGAAGATATAAATATAATATGATGTGATAGCCAGGAAAGTCTAGGAGGAAAGAGCCAAGAGTTTAACAAAAAAGCTTCCATTCTACCGATTCCGAGAGAAAACCTAAGGTGACACCAAGAGATTAAAGAAGGAGACAAAGGAAGAGAGACACGGTAAAGAGCTTGACGTGAAGTACTTCCCGAAACAGGAGGTTTCCCACTGTCAACATCCCTAATTCTGTTCCCTACAGTATTTCTGTTATTTCAATTTTATTCATGTATAGAATTGAAATAGGTGGTGAGATTTGTTTGGTTGAATGTTAAGTTTATGTCAAAACTCACCTTTGGATTTGATTCTTAATGATTAATAAATTTTATTCGATTGTGTTTTTATTGATTGGATTGTGATTTAAGTCTTGTTCTTAATAACTTGGTGATAGACTGAGAGGGTGAGCTAAGTGAAAATAATCAATTTGGGCTAAAGAGAGTTGGGTGAATTGATAGGTAAAGGATTAAATCAAACCGATAGAATCGTGTAACGAGAGATTGAGCATAAGTTCCCGGTAGGTTAGTAGACAACTTTAGATCTAATTTAGTTTTTAGGTCAGTTGCGAATATAGAGATCGGAATTCCCATAAATTGAATTAGGGTTTATCAATTAAGGCTAAGCATTATAACTCGAGAGAGAGTAATTCACCCTAGGACCGTCTAGGCCCGTTGAGTCAATAATTGCATAATTGGTTGAGTTTCTTTAATTTCGAATTAAAATCCCCTTCCTCTCACTTGGTGATTTCTAGGTTGATTTTGGATTTGGTTGTGTGATTGCCTTTTTGTTACTTTTAGCACTTTCATTTCTTATATCCGATTATCAATTGAGTTACTTTTCTGCAGTCGCTGTTAGGTTTGTGACTTAGCTGCCATTAGACTTAGGATTAGTTCCCTTCTTCGTGGGATCGACACCTTAGGTACTACGCGAATGAGCCGTGCGCTTGCGGTAATTACCAAGGTTAAAAATATTGAAACTTAGAGCGTGTAACCTTGAGCGAATAGCCAATAATGACCATAATTACTAGTAATATCTAGTGAAGAAAAACTATACTAATGATAGATGCATAATTGACTATATTTATGTCCCATATTTGATGTATTTTGCTTAATATTTTATACTTTTATTGTATATTTGGTACTTAATTTGCTCTAAGTATGTTTATAGGTTATAACTACCTTCATAGACCAAATATAGAAGAATTCAGATGAAAATGCGACATAAAACAAAGATTTGAAGCAAAGAAGGATACACGACCGTGTATCTGGCCATGTAATTTCCTCAAGCCATGCAAAATCATGAATTCTGGAGATTTTAGGTTATACACAATCTAGTGCAAGCCCAAGTATTAGACTGTGTTTTACTTAAAACCTTAAAATTTACTATAAAAAGTCATGTTTGAAGGTAAAATAAAAGAGCAAATGTGTACTGACATTTAGAGACTTTTAGAGGTGATTCAAGTGACAATTTTGATCTGGAGATGTGGAAAACACAAAGAAATCATTGAAAGATCCAAGAGAATACAAGATCAAACATTTACCTTGCAAAGAACATTCGATAGGAGATAAAAGGGAGATTTAGAATTATGAACCCTTCATTTTCTTTTTTTTCCTTTCTGTTTATGTTTGATTTTTGTCTTCTATAATGTGTAAATAAATTTCTTTAGTGTCTACGTTAGATGAACCCTATGTATACGCTATAATATATTTTGATTCTTTTATTTAATGTAATTATTTTGATTGATTTATTGTGATCTGATTACGTGTTTAAAATATGTTCTAATAGATCCAGAACATTAGCGCATAATCTAATTTCATAACATAGAGATTGAGAAATCCTTTCATGAATGGATCTATCATAATTAAAAGGAGTTGATTACAACCTTAGAGATAGGATGACATAAATCATCTAGATTAGAGTCAAACATAATGGTGGAATTTACAATTCGATAAAGCAATCCTATAAACTTTAACCTAAGTACTTCGATTGATAACCTTAGGATTAGTTGTTATTAGACTCAAGAGAGCTATTAGCATACAATGGAAATTTCCACGGTTCAATAGTCAATAAAACAATTGCATAATAAAAGATCAACTAATTAAAAGTTTTTAAAGGGATTCGTAACCTAAAGACTAATTCTCAATATCGATAGTTTTCTAAGTGATTCTTATTTCTTTGCTCAATATTGCTACCTATTTTATTTTATTTTCTTGATTTTTATTTTCTTTAGTTAAAAATCAAAACCAAATTCGTAGACTATATAATAGGACAATGGTAACTACTAGTATTCATTGTATTCATGGGATCGACCTGTACTTACTAGTACTGGCTATAACTATGTCATGCACTTGCGATAAAATTAATATTGGTATAGAAATAACCAATCAAGTAACATCAACTGAAAAGAAGATAGTTTTTATGAGAAGCTAGAAAATAGAGATGGAGAACTTAGGATGATCTTCCTTCTTTAATTTGGTCTTGTTTATAGCCACTTTACTTCCATTTTTTTTTAGTATTAGGATCTTTTATTCTGATCCACTTTACTTCCATATTTTGTTTTAGTATTAGGATCTTTTTGTTGTGATTCTTTAGCTCTAAGAGATCATAACTTCATTGATTATCATCCATACTTTGTCAATATAAAATTTAAACACATTCTAACACTTTTTACTTGCATATTTGAAATTTAGGAGACCTATATAATCGTCAAAAGTGTTATTATTATTACTATCACTCTAATTACACCTTATTTTATGATTTTTTTAATTTTTTGGGCTTTAGATTTACCAAGAATCACCTTAATATAAAAGATATGTAAATCTTTAAGATAAAATCAATAATCACACATAACGAAAGAGAATTATGGTTCAACATTATTTTTTTAGTGTTCTTATTAAACTCCACCATATTTTTCTTTTTCTTTTCCTCGAGTAAATCATAGTTAAAATAAACAGTACCACCAACATAATTTCATCAATCCATTTCTATTGAAATCAAAGATTATGTATACTTTAAAATTTAAGCCGTTCAAGAGTGAAGCAACAACTCACATCACAATTAAGCCTCACAAAGCAATATTTATAAGGATTAATTAAGACAATCTCATTCTAAAACATGTAACAAGATTTGATGATTTTTTTTCACGGTTATCACTCACTCCACATATAAGTTTGATGTTTCTCTCAACATGCTCTAAATCTTCACCACTTAGAGTATACACATGTATAAGTCAAAAGGACTTTATTTTTAGTTGTAATAGGGCTATGGACAAAGGTATGAATTAAAAGGTAAAAGGGTTAAAACTATAAATATTAACAAAGCATCTAAACATATGTAGGGAACATAATTCTAAATACGAACCATGATATTTAACTTACTTAAGAATGGTTAATTTCTTCATATGAAGAAAAATAAACAACATGTTAATTTTTCTTACTATCGCCACTCTCGTTTTTTTCTTTTTGATTTTTTATGAATATATATATGAATAAACAAAACTATTTGAACCATACAAAAAAGACAATAGTGATAGCGCAAGATTCACATTCTATACTCATTTGATTCCCATATTCCCATTCTTGAAATTAAGAGATTTTCTTCTAAATGCCCTATTAAAATTTACGGTAAGGTAAGGATGTTTAAGTAGCGAATTTGGCTTGTAATATGGTTATAACATAAAAGGAAAAATGTTATAGCTCAAAGGGGATAACTAGGGATATTTTATTGGGATGTGTTTTTTTACATAAAAGGTTGTAAGATAATGAAGGCCTTTTTCATTCTTACACATGCATATATCGAACTGGTCTTGAAATGATTCCAAACAAGTTTTACAGAAATATTAACATAAAAGATAACACACTTCAAAGGAAACTCAAATTGATATGAATGTTTCAATCTTTTATAGCTTAAAATCTCACAAGTTATTTGAAATCACTAAACTTTATGTAATGCCTTATCGTTTGATCATTAAAGCTTATAAAAGCGCATAATCTTAGTTAAGTAAATTTTGTCACATGTCATTAGTCTTATTCTCAAATGACTGAATATTTTAGCATGCCCACAATCTAATTCATTCAAAATGCATTTGATGAAACCATATAATAGACTAGCTTAATAAGTAAAATATGCTTTTACGCAAAAGAACAAAATGGAAATGGGTGCTAGCCATCTTGTAGTTTCAGTTATCTTGACCTATTAGAAAGGTAATAACGATTAATCCTCTAATAGGATAAACCAATCCTTCTTTATGCAGAATGTTGTCATTTTGAGTTAGAATGGCGTTCAAGGAACTAGGGATTATATATGAAAGGTGATATAGTTGGCTAATGGTGTTGGTAGTGATGATAGCAATACAAGGTTTGGTGACCTAGGAAACAATAGAAGAACTAAACCAGTAGGGGAAATGTTAAGGGCAATAGGGATTTAAATTTCAATTGCATTATGATGAAACAAAATAGAAACAACAAAAGTTCTAATATAACAAGATCATAACTTACCTAAAAATAACAAAAGTTTCAAATGATAAAGGAGAAATTTTTGTCTGACAAAGAATTCTTTCTTAGAAGTTATCTTATTATAGAAAGATTTTATTCTCTCCTTATAAATTCTAGAGCTCTCATAAGCATTGCTGTGAGTTTCTTCTAGTTCTTGAAACTACAATTTCCTATCTATAACAGTTTTAAGTAAATTCATACTACATTATTTGATAACCTAATATGGTTTATGTTCTACTTCAATAGGAAGATGACATAGCTTATCAAATATAAACTTATACGGAGATATAATAATTAGTGTTTTGTAAGCAATTATATATGCACATAATGCATCATCTAATTATAGATACCTATCTTTTCTATTTGGGCTTACCATCTTCCCTATGATTGACTTGATTTCTCAGTTTGAAACTTCAGCTAGTCCATTAGTTTTTTAATGGTATAACAAAACAATTTTGTATATAACACTATATTTCTTTAATAATGCTTCCATAGTTTGGTTATAAAATTTTTTCCCTTAATTACTAATTAAGGATATTGGTATATTAAATCTTCGAATATGTTAGATTTCAAAAAGCTTGTAACATATTTTAAATCATCAGTTCGAGTGGCCTTTGCTACCCCCCCACTTCAAAACATAGTCAATAACTAACAAAATATAAATGTATATAAAAGAAATAGGAAGCAGTTACATAAAAATAATATTTTATTTATCAAAACTTTGATAGACTAAAACTGGAGTCTAGGATATCTCATTTCGTTACGAAATATTACCTATTCTTTGTGCAAAATTCACAATCCTTATAAAAAGAATATGCATCTCGAAATTAAAAGGGTAAAAGAACCACATTCTAATACTTTCCTATTCATTCTCTTAGCTTTAAAATGTCCTCCATAAGTATACGAATGGTAGAAGGTAAGATTAAATGAAATTTCAGTTTTGGGTAGACACCTACCTATTTCCTAATCGATGCAATGTTTTCAATGATAAGGATCATCCTGTATATAATATTTCACATCACTTTTGAGATTGTCTCTTTGAGCTTTAGAAAAAAACAATAGGTAATAAATTAATAGATAAATAATTAACTATGTTTACATAATATAGAAGTTTTAGGCTCGTAGCAAATAATTGTTCATTAAGAGATTCTTCTCTTAAATTATTTTTGTTCTCTAAATGAATTAAATGGCTTAAATGGTCAACTACTTTATTTTCTACTGCACTCTTGTCTTTGATCCATAAATCAAATTTACTTAACAAGAGTATCCACTTTATTAGTCTAGGTTTTGCATCTTTTATTGCCATCAAATACCTAAAAGCTGCATGATTAGAATAAACAGTTACATTAGTACCCAAAAGAACCAAAGTTTTCTAAAGAAAAGAGAACCTTTATGAGCTTTTTTTAAGTAGTCAAATAATTTTTTTGGGCATCATTCTATGTCATTAATGCATAGTATATATTGTACGATGCTTTCCTAACTTGATGACCCTAAACAACTCCTGCAACATTATATCTTGCGTATCATCTTGAATAAAGAGACTCTAATGTGGTGGTTAAATGATTAGTGCTAGCATCAACAATTGTTTCAACTTATCAAATTCATTTTTACATTCCTTATCAAACTTTAAAATCATGTATTTTTGTAGTAACTTACAAAGAGACAATGTGATGTAGGAAAAATCCTTAATGAATTGCTAGTAAAAATTTACATGTATAAGAAAAATTGAACTTCCCAAGCCCTAACAGAGTAAGGACGAGATTGAATAATATCACTTTTAGCTTTGTCTACTTCCAAAGCTCTATTTGAAATAAAATGTTCTAAAATAACACTTTGTTCTATTATAAAATGATACTTTTTGAAATTTAAAACAATTTTAGTTTCTATGCATCTTTACAATACAAGTTTCAAATTATGCAAACAATTTTATAATGATACACGGTAAAATCATCTATGAAAACTTCTATGATTTTTTTGACATAATTTGAAAATATACTTATCATACAACTTTGAAAAGTATTTAGTGCATTACAAGTTCTAAATGACATTCATTGATATACATAGTTCTAAACATGCACATGAAAGTTCTCTTTTCCTGATCTTCTAGAGCATTTGCAATTTGAAACCATCTAGAAAACATTAGTAAGCTTGACCAACTAAGATTTCTAACATCTAATTAATAAATGGTAAAAGAAAATGATCGTTATATGTTCTAACATTTAAGTTTCTATAATCAATACTCGCCACCCATTTTAAACTCGGGTATGTACCAATTCATTATTTTGATTTCTTACTACTATAATGCCAGTCTATGTTTAAATGATTTGAATATAACTTACGCATTCACCATCTAAATTTTGATAGATTATTCTGGCTTGAAAAAGCTTTCTTCACCAACTCTATCATTGCAAGATTTAAACTCCTTTGTGGTTTCATAATTGTTTTCACTCCCTCTTCTAGTAAAATTCAATGCATACATATAGAAGGACTAGTTCCTCTAATATCCATAATGGTATATCCAATTTTTGTTTATGATTTTTTAATAACTTCACTAATTTTATTTCTTGCTCTCCATTTAGTTTGCTGGAATTAATCATTGGTAAGGTCCCTCTTTCATATTTCAAATGGTCTAAGAGTGACTTTAATTCTAGCTTAGGTCCTTATAAAACAGATGGCAAAATTTTCTCATTAGGTATTTCCAAATCAATACAAAGAACCTTGCCTGTCTATTTTTTCTTTAGTTTTTTCATAGTCTTTTTAATCTCTTATTTATAATGTAAGTCAGCTTCCTTCGAAGATCTTGTAACAAATATACAAACTAGGAACTTGTTGACAGCAACGCCAAATTTAATGTTGATGTCGTCTGCATCCTAATTAAATCCTAAATTTTTATAATAAAAAATAAATGTTGTATAGGAAAATAGGGCTTGTCCCCACAAGGAATTCTAGTTTTTCAACCGTTATGTAAGAAATATTTACTAAAATGGAGATTATGATGATACAAAATTTTGTGATAAAAATAAACTAAGTTGTGCAAATAATTAGAAAAGAATTATCACTAAAACAAAGTTTAGGTTATGACTACGTCCACCATTAGAATTACAATTTATTATTAATATAAAAATATTTTATCAATCGTATATTTGAAATATTATTAAATACATGACTTTTTTTGGATTTGTAAATAAAAAATACATAATTCAATTAATCCTTGTTGCTTAACAACTTTAGAAAAGATAAAAATTTAATTAAATAATAGCTTTAATAAAAGAAAGACAATAAAAGAAAGATAATAAAACATCTATAGTTGTATTTAATCTAGATGAATGATTTTTTTAGAAGCTAACAATTTTCAATAGAGCAAATTTAAAACTCCTAGTCACTATAATGATTAAAGAAATTGAATATTTATATATTTAGTATTTAATCTAGCAAATTATTATCAATAAACTAATCGTGAGCATTTGAAATCAATAAAAAATAATCATAAAAACAATAACATACAAGAACAATTTAATATATGAATAGATAAAATGCTTTGCAATAACACCTAATTTTATCCAAATCTACAAAGTTTCAAAGGTTTCGTTTATTTATCGTTGGAGATGGAGTTGCTGGAATTGTTAGAATTGTTCCCAAATATTGGAAGCAAGTTATAGGGGAAGAATCCCCTTCAACATTATCTTACTCACCTCCTAAGGATATGGATGGAAGGCTAGTGGTTTGCCCTAACATTGAAGTCCTCAAGGAGGGAGCTTGGGCTTGGGAATCAACTATGGTCTATTTCTTCTTTGGAAAAAGGCCACCCTTCCCTCTAGTCTCCCAATGGGCAAACAAGCAATGGAAGTTCAGAGGCTTGACAAATGTTCTTCTCTCTGAAGAAAACTTGATCCTCTTCACCTTCAGCTCCACTGCAGATACCCAAAAAATTATGGAGGAAGGACCTTGGCACATCGGAAGCCACCCAATCTTCCTACAAACTTGGCAGCCAAACTTGAACCTTGAAACTCTTAAAGTCTAAAGTATCCCACTCTATATTAACTTCCACAATATCCCACTTAAATATTAGATAACCCAAGGGCCTAGAGCTCTAGCCAGCTACATTAGAAGGTCACTGTATATGGATAAACATAAAGCTAAGAAGAAGCAAGTTGGTTATGCTTAGATTTGCATCAATGTGAATATTACCCAGGAACTCCCTAAAGAAATTCCAATTATGTGGTTAGTAGAGAAAGACAAGTTATAGGAAGATACAATAAAAATTTCATACTAATGGAAACCGCCTTCGACTAACCCTAACAAAATATGGAAAGCAATGGGAAAGTTGTTTAAAACAGGAAGCTACCAAGAACTTATGGAGTTACCTGAAGTGGAAACTCTAGAAAACCCCATTTCTTTGACAACCAAGGCCATCATGCTACAAAAGGATGTTGATGTTATACCGCCTAAAAAGGAGGAAAGACAAAGCATTGAGGCAATGTAAATTTCTCTACTGGCTCACATACAAAAATACAAGGAACACATTTTGCCAAGTAATGCAGAGCGGTAAGATTCATAAGCACTTAATATAACACATGGTATTCAAACTGAATTAATAATTACCAGATCTTCCCAACCATAAATTCAGTGACTACACAAAGTGATGACTGAGATTCAAAGGTAAGTAGCTTTAATCCTATCTAATCTAAAACCACAGTAAGTCTTAAGGTTCTACTACTCTTGAAGAAACTGGTGAATTCTATACAGTGGAAAAAAGGAGGTCAAAAAGGGGTAAAGGGAAGGACAACACAAGCCAGACCTTTTAACCTATGTCTATAATCACATGGAATGTACGTGGAATAAATTGTCCCAGTAAACAATTAGCTCTATGGGACTTTGTTTTGAAGGAGAAGCCTCTCATATTCGGATTACTAGAAACCAAAGCCAGACTCGAAAGTTTAGCAAAATGGACATTTTTGGATCCTATTGGAACATGATTACCAATCACCAACATTATGCTTTAGGCAGAATTATACTATGCTACAGGGAGGATGAACTAAAGGTGGATCTATTAGACTCAAATGAACAAGCCATGCATTTGAAAATATCCTTCTTACAGAAGTACATCCATATAAACATTTCTTTCATTTATGCAAACAAATTCTAGTTCTAAAGAAGAGATCTATATAACAACTTGACTTCATTTAGCAACACTGTTTCTATTCCTTGGCTAATATATGGAGATTTTAACTCCATATTATACCCCTCAAAGGCACAAGGAATAGCTTCCTAAAGAATTCTTCAGTCCATTTAAAAGACATGGTTGAGGAGTTAGGGGTGATAGATCTTAAGCATAGTAGTCACACATTTACCTGGTCCAACAAACAAAATTTTGCTTAGCACGTTAGGAAAAAATTAGATAGGGCACTGGTAAATGATATTTGGCTTAGGACTTTTGCGGACAGCCTTACTACATTAAAAGACCCCCTCTTCTCAGATCATACCCTCTTATAGTGGATAACCTATTCCAAAAAGTTAGCAAGCATTATCCCTTCCGATTCAACAAATTCGTAGCGTATGTTCCAAGGTTTGTGGAGGCATGTATAAGAGATGTAGTATATAGTTGTCAAGGGACTAAGCAGTTCTGTTGTGTCCAGAAACTAAAAGTTATCAAACAGTAAATGAAGATCCTAAATTCTCTATGAAGGCCTACAACTTTCTTAATAAATTCCTACAGATTGGAACTTCAAGATATCAAAGCAAGGCTTGCTACTCATCCTACTGATCCGACTCTACTTCATAGAGAAAAATGTGATATCACAATTCTTGAAGGCTACATATAATCATAACTCTCTCTTATAGCAAGGAGCTAAAGTACAATTGTTAAAAGATGGTGACAACTGTACTAGATTATTTTTCAACTCCATTCTGGTGAGGAGAAATAGCAACAAAATCCATTTTATAACTTCTAAAGAGTGTGCTAATCTTCAAACACAACAAGAAATTCAAAAGGAGGCAGTAAGGTTCTTTATAGAACTATTAGGAACTCCTAACTCTTCAAATGCTACGTTAGATGAACTTAGATCCCTATCCCTCAAACAAATCACATCAGTAGATGCAGAACTCCTCATAAGACTAGTAGAAAATTCAAAAATAGAAGCTGCATTGTCATGGATGACTCCAAAGTTCCTGGCTCTAATGGTCTAAATGGGTACTTCTTCCAGAAGTCTTGGAGTGAGACATGTCTGTTTGTTATAAAGGCAATTAAAGAATTCTTTTCTAAGGGGTCTTGTTGGGTTTGCCATGTATACATGTATGAGAATGCAGCAGAAGTATCCAATATAAATTTCGACACCATGATAACCCAGAAAAGCCATAATCATATATGCATGCATAGACATATAACAAGAACATGAAATTTCAAACCTTTTACCTTTTTGTTTCTCCTTCTTTTCTTGTTTCTTCTCCTTGTTTGGGTTGTTACAAACACCAACCCTTCTTTGATCACCTAAGAACACGCAAAGATAAAGAAGAAACAATGCGTAAGGGTGATTTGAACACCAAAACAAGTTCAAGTAGATGCTTAAAATGAAAAGAAAGATTAAGACTCTTGTTGTATGCACTTTGATTCATGCAACAATTACATAAATTGCAAGAACAAGACTTAAGACACGCCTCTCTCACTCTAGAACTCTTCTAGAGCCCTTATCCTCTCACTTAAGTGTGTAAGAACTAGTTATACTCTCTAGCACATAAGTGAAGAACTTACTTATGTACCTAAGTTGTGCCTTCGGTAAAAATTAGCCTTGCCTTCGGTGGCCTATGAGCCACGATCATGGCCTACTTAAAACCTGTCATACACACTATATTTTTCATCTAATCTTTTATGCGTGTGACCTTTAGGTTCCTAATTATTTTAGGCACTTCAATTAACTCTTAATTCAAGAAAATCATGAAAGGTTTCATAATGCCAATTTACCAGAATATAAGTAGATTAACATATGAACTCTTCGACAGTTAATTATCCAACTTATGAACCTTTCTATAGACAATTACCATGCAATTTATCCTTTCACCATACTATACCCCACTTGGATCAGAGTATGAGCTATTTGTCAACTCCCACTAGACTGACTACGTCACATCTAGTCCAAGTGATATTAGTTCTTGTCCTAGGATCTCATTACTCT
>JAOTAY010000191.1:14244778-14255852 GCA_025629805.1 Erythroxylum baracoense
TTGTTTTCACACCGGAGGGCTCTTAACACTATTGAAGTTATGAAAGAATACGAAAAAACAAGATTATATTATTTTTTCATTATTATTATTATTATTATTATTATTTCAAATAAAAAAGAAGAAACTTTGGGATTGTTAAATCACTGATGAATTGTAAATAAAACAACAGAGCCACCATAGTATTTTTTTTGAACTCCTCGGATAAATGCAGGAATTAGAACGAATAAGGTATCCGACAGTTATAGTTATAGTAAATTAATAAACAATCTGTCCAAGAGACAGTTGCTTCTTAATCTCCATTTTGTTGAAAATGGCTTGGTCGCGGGCCCGGCCAGGCAGGCCTATAACCCGCTAAACTCGGGCCAAAAATGGGTCGGTCTGGAATAGCCATCCCTGTTCGTAGCGAAGATTGGTGGATAAGGTATAAGAGCCTTGGTTGATACCAGTGCTACGAATAACTTTATGAAGGAAGAAGAAGCCAAATTGTTAGGCATCAAGTAGACACCCATCGGTTGTTGGATAAAGGCAGTAAACTTGGAGTGTAACATCCCCTATATCGATCCTATAACCATCCACACATAAGGCAACCAATTTCCTGTACATACATTCACGACATACATTTCAGTTCAATGCTATACATATACACATTACAAAACTTCCCAATGCTTAACAATATTATTTAATAATAGTAAAATATCTTTGCATTTACATGATGATCTAAAAGAAAACATACAATTCCCTTTCACCATTGCATGTACATTCATCTTTAACTAAAAACACCTTCCAAAATACTTTTTCTTCTATCTCTTGGCTTTGGTCCCTGCAAATATTCCTTGTACCTCACTCTTATGACTTGGATTAACACGGATTAACACTCGTGCTAAGCTTGAAAGCTTAATGGGGAAAATACTTAGTTTGGATGACCACTGATATATGTCGTCAAGCATTTACAAATTAATATCTTATTTCTACCATTAATTAATTAAAAAATTTAGTATAAGGTGAAATAAGAGTCGATGCCATAAGGAGAGTGTTGTTTATTAAGATTCATTTCAAATGCAAATGAGAGTATTAATCAAGTAAATGTATGTAATTATAATTCCAAAAAAGGTGAAATTCGTTTAGAAAAATCAGCCCACAAAAACAAAGTGAAACACCTATAATTTGATGTTTAATTTAACTCAAACTCATGCACAACTTGTACCCATGTTATTTACCATATTTCAGCCCCTTAAATCAGAAAATTATGATCATGAAACCCTTCAAATCAGATCTGGAAATTGCACACTAAAACATGTAATTCACTAGTTTCGCCTTATTAAACTTTAAAGATTGAATTATACTTAAATCCCTTTATAACCCAAAACGTGAGCTGTCATTTATCATGTTTTTGTCACTTAAAACAAGCTAAAATCATGTTAAAACTTCAGAAAATCAAAACAGAACGGATAACTTAAAAACAAAGAGCAAACAACGCAAATTCAGCTTCTTCGAACATTCAAGATTGCATCTTTCAAGTTCATTTAATCTCATCATCTTTCACTTGAATTTCTAGGCATATTAAACCTAAATGTATGTCAAAATCATGTTGAGAAATCAAGAAATTAGTAGCAAACAATCAGCTCTTAAATCTGATTGCATAAACAGTCTAAGAATAACGATTTCATATTAAAGTTGCATATTTCAAAATATTCCAGCTTTAGGAGATTAGTTTCAGCAGGTTTTCTAATTGCATTATAGCATTTAAATAACTCCCTAAACATACCCAAACATAAACCAAGTATAAGAGACTAGTTCCTAGGCATAAATTAATCATTATCAAGCAATTTATAAAAAATATATGTGCTGGATAGCCATCTGCGTAAAAAATTAGAATGAGTAGTTTTGGAATTTCTTCTTTTCAAAGATGTTTTAGGCCTTCAACTTTTAACCCTTGAGACTTATTAAATCAGCAAATATATGATGAGATGCAGAAAAATCACATGTAAACATTTAAACACAACAAAAACGGAATAACTAGGGGCTGGGGGTTTTCTCGTCAATCACTTTACTACATATCCTTGAAAATTCCATATTCAATTACTTATTCTAATCAAGATGTTCTCCAAATAATTTACAGATCTTAGTATTAAAATCCTTCAACTTATGGCCTCGTCTACTAAGAAAGCATAGTAGACCACAAACCATACCACAAACATGTAAAGATGAGAAGGGGGTTCAATTGGAAACTATAATTAATTAATTAGAACAAAAACTTTTAACACTAAAAGCATAATATAAACAAAATTTGAACATGTATATTAACAAGTGATCAAGCATACATTAAGCCCATAAATTTAGTCATCTAAGTTCATATTTTTATCACCGACATCCCGAGCCATAAAGTAGGGTAACTATAGAGACGTTCACCAGCTGAGTTCTCCCTATATTCTTTTCTAATTTAGAACCGAACCAGCCGAACTCTAAATTGATTAATGAAATTCTTTCCAAGAAGATATCATTAGCCCCAAAAATTTTAGCCAACCAGCTAGCGAAATTCCTCGATCATGTAACACTAATTAAATCTCAACCCTTTGACCGACTAACAATTTAATAATTGCTATTCAACTCACTAAACTCAATAGCAATTACGGGCTAAAGAAAAAGCTATAACAATCAATTCACATTCAAATATATCAAGATGTCTCTCAATTTTATAAGAATATGAATCGCAAATAAATTGGCTCAAGCATCACATAAATACTGAAATACTAGTAATGTTAGAATGAAATTGAAAATAATTGTCTCAAATTATCCAAACAAAGAATTAAACTGAAATTCTAAAAACTTTTAAGCAAATTAAATTTTAAAGAACTAGATACAAAGAGAGTAAGAGTGAGAGAGACTCATTCGACTGATAGTACAGACTCAACATATTGACGATCGCTTTGACCTGATAGCTCAAAACGTAAAATTTTCCTCCAAAGGTCTTGACCCAGCTCAATTTCGATGGTTTTGTATCTCTCGTACCACCCAAACACCTCCTTGCACTAGCCTTCTTCACAAATAGCTCTCAAGTTGTATTTTACTCTCAATTGCAAGTGATATGCTCGATCCCCTATTTCCACCACTGTCCTTTCTTTTTGTTGGTTGCCAAGACACTCTGGCCCATTACAAGTCATTATGGTTAATGGACCCACAATGACCCATAAGTCTAAATTGACTATAAAAGGGTTGTGGTCTCCAAGCCAGATACATGCTTGACATTCCTCATAAACAAAGTTCTGTCAGTTTTCTATGTTCCATAAAGAGAATCCATTCGGTCTCTAGATCTTATCTTGGAAGAACACAAATCCATCAAGTTTTACTGTTTACGCTTCCACTGTGCAACGGATCAAGGTTAGTGTTCTTATTTATACATAAATAATTGTTTATTTGATCTACGTCTGATTCTGGTTATTCAGTTTAATATTTAGAAATTTGATTATATAATGATCATAAGTTTAAATCCTATCATGTTGGGTCTCTTCCTGGGACTTTTATGTTTCACTTCATTTACCAGCTGCTGTGTTTTTATTTCTTGTCTCAATTGTTGTTCGTTGTTTCTTTTCTTCATCTGCTGACCCTCGTGTTTCTGCTGTTTACATTTCACTTCATTTATGTCCCAGCTGATTTTTTTTTTGTTGTTTTCCTCTATTGTATGTTTTCATTTCTACTCCTACTCTGCGTTGTCATTTCTGTGCTGAGTTTGGACTATTGTTTGTTATTGACATGAACTGTTTGTGTTTTATGGGCTGCTGACGTTTAACTTACTTGTTGCTGTCATTTTACTCTTTTGTCGTGTTGTACATTTTTTCTCTTTTGGTTCTAAACTGCAGTTTGCTTTTTTGATTTGGACTACTTCTTCCATTTTGCCTCATTTTGCTGGATTGTTGGCTGTCTTTTACTCTTGCATTTTTCGCTTATTTGTTCCCCTCTTTAGACTGTCGTTTTGAAGTTTTTCTCATCTGCTGGAGCATTTTTCTTCTACTAGAGTTGGCTTTTATTTCTATTGTCCTGTGTTTTCCTCTTGTGGTGTTGCATTTTTGCTTCATTATCCATCTACTAATATTTTGCTTTGCTTCCCACTGCTACCTGTGTTGTCGTTTTGATGCCTTCTCTAATTGCATCAGTCCATTAACCTACAATAAAAACATATCAACTTAGGCTAATTTTTATAGGAAAATTTAAAAGAAATAATTTTAGGCCTTAACTAATAAAATATGAATAATCATGCCCGAATGTGTAATAAAAATAATTAAATAGACTAAGTTTATAAGGATAAAAGATGTAATATTTTACACATCAAATTCCCCCACACTTAACTTTTGGTCGCCCTCGATCAATAAAACGTATGACTAAACAGTAGAAGAAAAAAACATGCTTAACAAAACACTTAAACTAGACACATGATTCCAGATCAAATTCATCGACAAGACAACTAGACCAAAAGAATCAAGTAGAAATTAAACCAAATTTTATGTTAGCAAGGAAAATAATGAAAACACTTGAGTTAGGAGACGTCACAGTATCCACAAGAACTAACCAAACCAATGAGATTCTTAACATGTAAGCAAGATTCCTTCACTTATTATAAGCGGTTAATTAGTAATAGAATGAAATGATTTCAATAAATAGACCCTCACAAGGATATGTTTTTATGCACTCAACACTTATAGTGTTTTGGGTTATGTGTTTCACTCAAAAGCTTAATCCCAATAAGAACTCATCTACGAACTTGCATTTCAACTCAATTCTCCACTACTAGATATGGGACAACACACAACACAAATTAAAGGAATTTAGAGGGTTGCAATGAGCTTAGGGTAAGGGTAGGAAAATATTTAGGAATGTGGACTAAAATGCCAAGAACATGTAGAGCACAAAGAAACTCCAAAAAATGAGAGAAGGCATCAACCATGCATCTCCATCTCATAATCATTGTAAAGCAACGACGTCCTTCCATACTCCTTAAATTCACATGAAAAACCATCCACCATCAAATAAAATCAATTTCCCTTCTTTGACTTAACTCTTAAGCATATCCAAACCTCTTCTTCACCAAAATTAAGTGAATGAACACACATTGTGATGGAAAAAATACCCAAAAAAAATTGGCAAACATGAAATAAAATTACAAAAACAAACAAACTTGAAATTTAAACCTTCTTTTCTTTTCTTCTTTTCTTTTTTCTTTTTTCTTTTGTTTTTTTTTGGAAATAACAAAGTACAATGAAGATGAATGTAAAATAAAGCACATGACTACGATGACAACAAAAATGATAAATCACAACACTTCATTCACACTACTAAGAGCACCATGACTTTAAACACACGTACCCCTTACTCCTTTTCTATCCACTCATGTTAAAACTTCATATTCCATAGTTCAAGGCAAGGATAAGGCATACAAGTTAGGATTAAGTTTGTAATTTGGCTAAAATTAGAAGAAATAGGCTTTTAGGCTCAAATGGGGTAATAAAAGGATAAAATAAAGCATTAAGTGGCTGTTCACTATGTAGGTTAAAACAAATGAATGCCTTATCATTGAATGTTAGTGTGTGAACCATATGTGTATCTTTGAAGAGTACCAAGGCAAGGTCAAAAGAAACATCCCATGTAAGAGCACAATATATACATTTAAGAGACTGATATAGATGTGTTAGTCTATATAAGCTACTCTATTAGCTTTTTAGTCTATCCATTTAGTTATAGGTAAAGTTCATTTTAAAGTGCCTATAAAATACAAATACTTTCTTGCCTAGGGTAAGCAAGGTTAGTAAGCACTTGGAACAATGTTTATTCTCAAAAACATAATTTATTTTATGAAGAACATTTTTAGTTTGAAAACAAGTTAGATTAGAATTTCTACCTAGTCATATTTAATTAGTTCTCTTGCCAAAGACTTTGAGGTGATCGACCTAAATGAATGCAACAAGCACAAAATGAAAACAAATACAAATTATTCTATATAAAAACCTTTTTTTGTTTTTTTAACTGATTTGAGAATAATCGACAGTCATTAGTCACTTGTGCATGAACACTTCAATAACCATAAAAGTCATTCTTCTAGCTGCACCCCCACACTTAGTTCTTACATTGTCCTAAATGTAATATGGACATTATAAGAAATGAAAAACCAAATCAATAAGCAACAAGTCTACAACGATGTTAAGTCATGTTAATAACAACACACAACATCATGTCACTATAGCAGACCAAATCAAACCATTTCATCATAAAAAATATTTGAATAAGCTAGATCAAAATGTCCAATAATACAAAAACATACAGGTTAACATCAAATCCACACTAACAAAGAGCAATAAATCTCATGATCTAACAAGTGAAAATTTAAATAACTACGGAGTGATGAAAAAATTGAAATTAAAAAGAAAAGGATAAAGAAATGCAAATTTGATTTGTTATTTCATCTTAGGTTGCCTCCTAAGTAGTGCTGTTGGTTTACGTCATTAGCTCGGCATACTACAGACTTCATGGTTCTTCAAACAAGATGTCCTCCACTAATATAATATGATCTTGATCATAAAACGGTTTGAGTCTGTGCCCATTCACTTCAAAAATTTTGTTAGTTTTTAAGTTGTGCACTTCTACTGAACCATGCAAAAACACGTTAGTGAAAACAAAAGGACCTAACCATTAAGACTGTAGCTTAACAGGAAACAATTTAGGCTTTGAATTAAACAAAAGCACATTTTTCCCAACAGAGAATGATTTCCTAGCTAGCTTCATGTCATGAAAGGCCTTGGCCTTTTCTTTGTAAATCCAAGCATTTTCATATGCTTCCAACCATAGTTCTTTTAGTTCTTGTAACTGTAACTTCCTTTCTTTTCCATCCAATTCAGAGTCTAAATTGCATTGTTTCACTGCCCAATATGACTTATGCTCAATTTCAACTAGTAAGTGAGAAGCTTTCCAAAGGACTAACCTATAAAGAGACATACCTAATGGAGTCTTATATGTAGTCCTGTAGGCCCATAAAGCATTATATAAACGATTGTTCTAATCCTTTCTATTAGGTTTCACCATTTTCTCCAAGATAGATTTTATTTCCCTATTGGACACTTCAGCTTGTCCACTAATCTGGGGATGATATGTCATAGCAACATGATAAGTCACATGGTATTTTTCCAACAAAGTTTCTAAAGTCTTGTTACAAAAGTGTGTGTTACGGTCACTAATTATAACTTTGGGAATATCAAACCGGTTAAAAATACGACTTTTAAAGAACTTGATCACAACTTTGGCATCATCTAACTTAGTGGTGATAGCCTCTACCCACTTAGAAACATATTCCATAGCAAGAAATATGTAAATGTTACCAAAAGATGAATGAAAATGGCCTATAAAGTCAATGCCCCATATACCTCACAAACCATGATACCAGTCTGTGGCATTTCTTGTTTTTGAGATAGATTTTCAGTCTTTTGGCATTGTTCACATGTCTTGCAAAAAATATTATCATCTTTGTTTAATGTAGGCCAATAAAAACTACATTCCAAAACCTTGTGAACTGTCCTTTTAGGTACGAAATGACCACCACATTCTACTGAATGATAAAAATTCAAAATTGAATGATGTTTTGTCTCCAAAAGACACCTGTGAAAAACTTGATCAGAACATAATTTCCATAAATAAGGATCATCGTAGAAATAATACTTAGATTCAGCCATTTAAGCTCTTATCAGAACATTTAGAAGATACTTTACAACTAAATTACAAATATCAGCAAACCAAGGCACATAATCATGCATCAATGAATAAAGTTGCTCATATGGAAATAGGAATATCAAAAAGCACGGCCTGACCCGCTTTTAGCCAGGGTTGACCGAGCCGTGGTCCCAGTAGGTCGGGATGGGTCGGCCCGCGACCCAGTCTGTTGCCCGTCCTGTGAGCCGTTGACATCCCTATCCAGAAAAAATTCAACAATTAAATGCCAATCCTCTCTAGGTACCATTCTGCTCAAATGGTCAGCTACTAAGTTCTCTGCACCCTTCATATCTCTAATTTCTAAGTTGAATTCCTGTAATAAAAGCATCCATCTCAATGGCCTAGGCTTTGACTCTCTTTTCTTAAGTAGGTATTTAAGTGCAGCATGGTCAAAAAAACAATCACTTTGGTCCCTAGTAAGTACGATATAAATTTCTTTAATGCAAACACTATGGAAAACATTTCCTTTTCTATTGTACTGTAATTAAATTGTGTAAGCTATAAGGATCTAGATGCATAGTATTTGACATAAGGCTCTTTGCCTTTTCTATGTCCTATCACAGCGCCTACTACTTTGTCACTCGAGTCACACATAATTTCAAATGGAAGGTTCCAATCAGGGGGACGAATGATAGGGGAAAAGGTTAGCTTCTCTTTAATCAAGTCAAAAACCTTTTTACGCTCATCATCAAAAACAATTTCGTGTCTTTAGTCAACAATGCACATAAAGGATATGTGATTTTCAAAAAATCTTTGATAAAACGCTGATAAAAGCCTGCATGCCCTAGAAAAGATCTTATTTCTCTAACGCAAGTAAGGTAAGGCAAAGAAGTTATAAATTATATCTTTGCTTTCCAAACCTTTGGAACTAACGACATATCCTAGAACTACACCTTGTTCTACCATAAAATGATAATTGTCATAATTCCAAACTAGGTTTGTAATAATGCAACTTTACAAAACAAGAGATAGGTTATGGAGAAATGCATCAAAAGAATCACCAAACAAAGTAAAGTTATCCATAAATACTTATATTTTATGATCAAGAAAATAAAAAAATATACTCTTCATGTAACGTTGAAAAGTTCCTGGGGCATTACAAAGTCCAAATGGGATTCTTCTAAATGCAAAAGTACCGAAAGGCAAATGAAAGTGGTTTTCTCCTAATCTTCAGGAGTTATGGTAACCTATATATACCCTGAGTACCCATCCAAAAAATAGAAATGTGATTTTTCTGTAAGATTTTCTAACATTTGGTTAATGAAGGGTAGTGGGAAATGATCTTTCTTAGTTGCTTAGCTCCACTTTCAGCAGTCTATGCACACTCTCCACCCATTTGACACTCTAGTTAGGACATGTTCACCCTTTTGATTGTCTATGATAGTTAGTCCAGTTTTCTTAAGCATGATATGAATGGGACTGACCCACTTGGAATCATATATGTGGTATATTATGCCTGCATCATACCACTTCACGATTTCCTTTTGTATGACATCCATCATATGGGGGGTTCAACCTACGTTGGGCCTCTCTAATGGGGTTTGCATCTTCTTCCAAAAGGATTCTATGCATACACAAAGTAGGGCTATTTCCTTTTATTTCCGCAATTGTCCAACCTATGGCTTTCTTATGGTTTTGAAGAACTTGTAAGACTCGCTCTTCATGGGAAGGTGATAAAGAACTTGAAATGATCATTTGTAAGGTCTCATTTTTCACTAAGAAATGAATATTTCAAATTAAAGGGAAGAGGTTTTAAATCCAATTCAGGGGTCTGCACAATAGGGGGTACTAATTGGGAAGCAAACATAGGCAATATAGGGTTAGAAAACAGAAATGGTTCCTTTAGAAAGGAACTATAAGCTATAGTTGCATCACCTATAGTAAGATCCACCTTTATTCTTTCAGCATTCTCACTTGCAACCATCTCAGGTTTAAATATTTCTTGTATAATTTCATCAATAAAATCAATGGAATCTATAGAATATAAACTGTTAGTTTCAACAGGGTATCGTATAGTATCAAAGATATTAAAACTAATAACTTCTACATCAAATTCCATAAATAAATTGCTCCTATGGACATCAATCTTTATCCTGGCAGTACTAAGAAATGGTCGACCAAATAGCAGTGGAACATCTTTGGACAGTTTAGACTTCTCGCCCATGTGAAGGAAACGAAAATCAGCCGAGAACACAAGGTTGTTACCTTGCACTAGCACATCTTTAAGTACACCGTCAAGATATACATTAGACCTATCAGCTAGAAAGGACCTAAATTAAGAGCATCATAGATACTTCTAGGCATGACATTAATCGAAGTACCTAAGTCTAGCATGCATCTTTCAAACCAAGTATTTCCTATCTTGCAAGGAATAGAAAAAATACCAGGATCCTTACACTTCAGAGGTATTTTCCTTTGGATGATGGATACATGCTCCCCTATACTTACCTTTCCATTCTCCTTAAAGTGCATTTTGTTAGTGCAAAGTTCCTTCATAAACTTGGCTTAGCGTGGGATTTGCTTGATGGCGTCCAAAATAGGTATGTTTACCTTAACTTTTCTGAAAGTTTCAAGGATTTCTCTTTTTGTTTCTTCCTTCTTTATCTTGGGGAACCTGGAAGGAAACATAGGAACATCACAAAATTTGTTAAGAACATAATAGTTAGTAGCAAAATGTGACTCGTCTCTCTTTTCTTACTCCTTAACCTCATTTCCAACCCTTGGGGTCATCTCTCTCTCTTCCTCAATCTCACTTTTGTTTCCTTTGTCCGTTTTAGATTCACCAATTCCTTACCACTCCTAAGCATCCAGCATTTTCTTTTAGATTAGGTATAGGTTACTCAAAGTGGTGCTAATCTGTCCTACTTGAGTGTCTAGATATTGTAGGTGAAGATCAGTTTTCTTTTGGTAGTCAACACCCTAGGTATGAGCAAGACCAATTTGGTTAGTGAGTTACTTGACCATTTCTTCAAGTGACAAGATGGAAGATTGATTTTCTGATGGATTAGAAATATAAGGTCGAGGGTTTCTCTGGTTGGCATTATAGGTTGTGGGGTTTGTCTTAGGTCTATATCTCAAATTCAAGTAATCTCTATAACCCTGTTAGACTCCGTTTTCGAAGTCCAACTCTTGCAGAAAATCATAAGACTTGAGCTATTTCTAATAGACAACACCTTAATCATTATCAATTCATCTTCTTACTCTGATACCATAAGGTGTCGAACCCCGTTTTCGGAGCCCGGCGATCTCATTCGGATAACATACATTCATCAACTATACTTGCATTCAAAACTCCCCTTTCTAAGCTCAGCTCCGCTCTTCGAAT
>JAOTAY010000191.1:14255952-14278690 GCA_025629805.1 Erythroxylum baracoense
TGTCTCTGTCTCCGGAGTCGGGACAGAAATTGGTGGAGACAGCAAGCAAACAGATCGGGGACATAATTTTTCTGTCCCTGTCTTCTGTCCCCACCCATGGGGACAGCAAACAAACGCAGGGTAAGGTTCCAATCAGGGGGACGAATGACAGGGGAAGAGGTTAACTTCTCTTTAAGCAAGTCAAAAGCCTTTTTACACTCATCATCAAACACAAAATTCATGTCCTTAGTCAACAATGCACATAATGGAGATGTAATTATCAAAAAATCTTTGATAAAACGCCAATAAAAGCCTACATGCTCTAGAAAAGATCTTACTTCTCTAACACAAATAGGGTAAGGTAGAGAAGTTATATTTTTATCTTTGCTTTGTCAACTTCCAACCTTTGGAACTAATGACATGTCCTAGAACTACACCTTGTTTTACCATAAAATTACATTTTTTAATTCAAAACTAGGTTCGTAGTAATGCAACGTTGCAAAATAAGAGAAAGGTTATAGAGATATGCATCAAAAGAATCATCAAACACAGTAAAGTCATCCATAAATACTTCCATTCTATGGTCAAGAAAATTAGAAAATATACTTATTATGCAACGTTGAACTGTTCCAGGGGCATTACAAAGTCCAAATGGAATTTTTCTAAATGCAAAAGTACCGAAAGGGAAAGTGAAAGTGGTTTTCTCCTGATCTTTAGGAGCTATGGCAACCTGTGTATACCCTAAGTACCCATCTAAGAAATAGAAATGTGATTTTCCTACAAGCTTTTATAACATTTGGTTAATAAAGGGTAGTGGGAAATGATCTTTCCTAGATGCTTGGTTCAACTTTTAGTAGTCTATACACGCTCTCCACCTATTTGACACTCTATTTGGGACAAGTTCACCACTTTGATTCTCTACGACAGTTAGTCCAGTTTTCTTAGGCATGACATGAATAGGACTAACCCACTTGGAATCAGATATGGGATATATTATGCCTCCGTAATACCACTTCATGATTTCCTTTTGTATGACATCCATCATTGGGGGGTTTAACCTACGTTGGGCCTCTCTAATGGGTTTTACATCTTCTTCCAAAAGGATTCTATGCATACACAAAGTAGGGCTAATTCCTTTTATTTCCAAAATTGTCTAACCTATGGCTTGCTTATGGTTTCGAAGAACTTGTAAGAGTCGTTTTTCCTGGGAAGGTGATAAAGAGCTTGAAATGATCACAGGTAAGGTCTCATTATCACCAAGAGAGCTTGAAATGATCATAGGTATGGTCTCATTATCACAAAGAAATTCATATTTCAAATTAAAGGGAAGAGGTTTTAATTCCACTTCAGGGGTTTGCACAATAGAGGGTACTAACCTGGAAGCAAACACAGGTAATGCAGGGTTAGAAAACAGAGATGGTTCCTTTAGAAAGGAACTTTGAGCTACAGCCGCATCACCTACAGTATGATCCACCTTTATTCTTTAAGCATACTCACCTGCAACCATGTCAGACTCAAACATTTCTTGCACAATTTCATCAATAAAATCAATGGAATCTATAGAGTACAAACTGTTAGTTTCAGCAGGGTATCACATAGCATCAAAGGTATTAAAACTAATAACTTCTCCATCAAATTTCATGGATAAATCACCCTTATGGACATCAATCTTTATCTTGGAAGTACTAAGAAATGGTCATCCAAATAGTAGCAGAACATCTTTGGATAGTTCAAACTTCTCACCTATGTCAAAGACACAAAAATCAGCCAGGAACACAAGGTAGTTAACCTGAACTAACACATCTTCAAGCATACCGTCAAGATATACATTGAACCTATCATCTATTTGAATTATCAAACCATTCTTTTTCAAAGGACCTAAATTAAGAGCATCATAGATACTTTTAGGCCTGACATTAATCGAAGCACCTAAGTCTAGCATGGATCTTTCAAACCGAGTATTTCTTATCTTGCAAGGAATAGAAAACCTACCAGGATCCTTACACTTCAGAGGTATTTTCCTTTGGATGATCTCAGATACGTTCTCCCCTATAGTTACCTTTTCATTCTCCTTAAAGCACCTTTTGTTAGTGCAAAGTTCCTTCAGAAACTTGGCATAGCATGGGACTTTCTTGATGGCGTCCAAAAAAGGTATATTTACCTCAACTTTTCTGAAAGTTTTGAGGATTTCTCCTTCTGCTTCTTCCTTTTTTATCTTGGCGAACCTGGAAGGAAATGGAGGAACATCACAAACTTTGTTAAGAACATAATTGTTAGCAACAGAATGTGACTCGTCTCTCTTTTCTGGCTCCCTAGCCTCATTTTCAACCCTTGGGGTCATCTCTCTCTCTTCCTCAATCTCACTTTTGTTTCCTTTGTCTCCTTTCAGATTCACCAACTCCTTACCACTCCTAAGCATGATAGCACTAGAATTTTCTTTCAGGTTAGGTATGGGTTAGGATGGAAGTCTCTGGGAAAGTTAGGCCTCATTATTACTCAAAGTAGTGCTAATCTATCCTAGAGTGTCCAGATACTAAAGGTGAACATTATTTTTCTTTTAGTAGTCAACACCCTGGGTATGAATAAGACCAATTTGGTTAATGACTTGCTTAACCATTTCTTCAAATGACAGGTTGGAAGACTGATTTTATAATGGATTAGAAACATAAGGTTAAGGATTGCTCTGGCTGGCATTATAGATTGGGGGTTTTTCCTAGGTCCATATCTCAAATTCCGGTGATCTCTCCAACCCTCATCGTATGTGTTTGAGAATGGTTCGTCCTTTATATAATAGTCGTTTTCCATACTAAGGGTTAGAACTCTAGACCATTTCACATGAGTAATATCATTGAGAAATTAGGAAATGCATTTCATTCACATACATATCATTAGTATACACACATGAATTATGACTTTGTACACATTGCAAAGATTGTTTATGCACTCAATTGACATATTTCGGGGTACGAAAGGTTTTAAATGATCATAATGAGAATTGTGTATTGTTTATGTCTTAAATTTTGGTTTGATTGGTTATAATTAGTAATTTAGAATTAATTGTTACAATTAAAAAATTGATGAATTAATGTGTACATTTGGACCAGGAAAAATGTCAAGTGGCAAGACATATTGACATATGGTAGTAGAAATAAGTGACACGTGGCATTAAGATTGAGTGACAAATGGCATAGATAATTGGGTGACAAATGGCTTGGAGATTTAATGACAAATGGCTTAGAGATTGAGGGACAAATGGACTAATTATTAAGAGACATGTGGTACCATAAGAAAAAGAAATGTGGCCAGTGTCTTTATATGACAAGTGTCATAACACTTACCATACACACATCCCACGATACATACACATGAAAGACCATCTTCTTTTACTTTTTTCTACATGCTCTCTTCTTTCTTCTTCTTCATTCACAACACTCTCATCCAACCCTCACAACGTTTGAGTTTTTACCAAAATCCTTCACTTTGTCACTCCAATATTAGGTTGTCTTCATCTTGTTACTGAAAACCTAACCTATTCCACCTTAAAATTTTAATGATCATGTAAGCTTAAGGGGCTAGGTTAACTCGATAAAATAAGGAGGCTTTTAAGCTAAACAAGTACGTAAAATATTTACCTTCATGGCTTGCTTTAATAGAAACATTTATGATGATTGTTTAGGGATAGATTGATTGCGATAATGGTGTTTGATGAGTGCTAGAATATTGATGAAAGAATGGATACAATCATGTTCTGTTTTTTTGCACATGACAAATAATAGTTTATGAATTGTTGTAAGGATGATTTTGAGTTGAAATAGAGGTTAAATTGATAAGGAATTGAGGTGTAAATAATGAACTATGAAGAAGATGTTTTGAGTTTAGTAAGAAAGTTTTAAAATCAGGAAATTTTTTAAGGAAATGGATGATAAATTTACGAATCACTCATCCCAAGATCATGGGAAGGCCCTCCACGATCGTGGGCAATGCATTGGAAGTGAAAATTTCTCTTTTATGTGATTGTTAAATCAACTAAGGACAAGTTACCTTACTTTGGTGCTTTTAGACTTGATTAAGACTTGAAATGAACTTAGTTTGATGTTGGATTAGTTGGTTAAGTGTTTGATATGTTTAGGTTGTAAATTGATGTTATAACTTAAGGAATGGACTATTGATATCAATGTATCTAAATCTGGAAATTTAGAGTTGTTAAAGGAATAAAGATGTTCTTAAGAATACAAATGTGATCCAAAGAATATGAGTAATGTGAATTAGGTATAAACAAATGAGAATTTAGGATATTATGTGATTATATAATGCTAAAAAGGGAATGGTGAATGTATGATTGATGAATTTAGAATAATCAAGTTTACTTCAGGTATAAACCTAATTACAATCTAGTTATATCCAAGTTATGATGTACGAATGGTTAAGATTTGTGGTTTAAGGATATATATACTTGGGAAAGTCAATTGAGCATGCATTTTACATGACACATATACATGTGCATGATTTAATAATTATATAATTGATCAGCTTAGTAATGTGTAAAATATGTATGTATTGTGTGACCAAAGAAGCACAAATCGAACGTCAACATCCAGACATTACTGCTTCATTAAGGCAATAGCATATTTGGGGCGTACTGTAAATTAAACTAGATGTTTTGTCACTATGATTGATTTGTTTCTATTTAAATTTCAGTTATTAAATTGTTACTTATGTGATTGTGATATTTCTGGACATTGATGGTCCGAGGAGTTTGATATTCAGGATTGTATTAAAAGCACTTGCTAAGTGTATATCAATATAGAAAAATGTGTGCTCAACTGAATGCTGAATGTCGAACTCAGATCTGATGAATATGATAAATGATTGTGCACACGAATGAAAAGTTATGGATAGCATATTTTTTGAATTGGAGCATTCCATCACATGGTTATGCATGATCAAATAAAGGAGTTGTGACTAGAGTGACTAGTGTGAAAAAAATCTTAATGCTCAAAAAATGTGCACAAAGAGCCACAGGCTCAGTTATTAATGAACTTTGTATCTAAAATGGATACGAGGCAGTGAATAGGTGCTCGGCCACAACAGAGTAAAAATGAATGGAGTCACATATCCATTTGCATATACGACTTGATATATATTATATGGATGATTGAAATGAATTATTGGATTGTTCTGAAATAATGATGTGAAATATTATACATAAGTGATACTTATTAAAGCAAGGTTAAATGTGATGTATTATCCAAAATCACATAATATGATTTACTTGTGAATTGGATTGTGAATTGTCCTTATATTTTGATATGAGTGAGCACATCGATGATGGTTTACTTACTGAGTTCGAAAACTCATCAAAATTGCAACGTTGATTTTTAGGTGCAAGGGAAACTTAGCTACTAAGGCATTCTAGTAGAAGTCTAGTACTTGCGTTTTGGAGATAAAATGGCTCAAAGGTCTGGTCAGCTAATATCTGAGGACTCTAGTAGATTTTGTTTACATAGTTTCTCATTTCATGTAGAACATTTTGTAAAAAAGCAGTAAACTCTCAATTGTTTTGGTAAATGTAAATATATGTATTATGAAGTGTAATGCTACAGTGTAAATTATGTTTGTGAATGAAATGGGAAAAAGTTGATCTTTGAATTCTGTATGATGCCATAATAAGTGAATTTGATTGCTCTAACATACCATTTTCATAGGGTATGTTCTTGGATGTCCTCTGGATATTCAAGCATATGTTTTATGATAGTGGTGTGCTACACTTTCTATTGGATTGGCCAAAAAAACCACCAATTGCATTAACATCATGAACCCACAAAGTAGGACAAACGTCAGTTGCATGAGAAAAATTAAAACAAATCCCACAAGCATGAGCATTCGAAACACCACCTATAACCAGCTTAGATATAAGAATGGTTAAGTTAGCAACTTGTTCAGCATTCTATTTAAGTTGATCTTGAATAGAATACATTTTAATATCATTCACTCTCTTAGCCTGGCCTAGTTCATTCCTAGTTCCGAATTGTCGTGAATTTTCAGCCATGTTAGAGATTAAAGTCTTAGCTGCTTCAGGTGTTTTATCAACCAATGCCTCACCACTTGCAGCATTCATCATGCTTCTATCATTCGAGTCTAAGCCTTCATAAAAATACTGAATCAATAACTAGTCACTAATATGATGATTGGGGCAGCTAGCACAAAATCTCTTAAACCTTTCCTAGTACTCATATAATGACTCATTAACATTTTGCCTAATTCAACAAATATCCTTCCTCATCAATCTAATCATACTCGTAGGAAATAATTTTTCAAGAAAAGATTGGTGCAATTGAGCCCAAGTAACAATGAATTGAGGGGGAATACAGTATAGCTAGTCTTTAACTAAGTCCCGTAAAGAGAAAGGAAAAGCACAAAGTTTTACTTGTTCATCATCCACCCCTTCAGGCCTTATAGTAGAACAAACAACAAGAAACTCTTTTAAGTGCCTATGAGGGATCTTCAGCTACATGGCCATAAAATTTAGACAATAAATTAATGAAACCATAATTAAGTTTTAAAGGTCTTTCTAAGGCAAGAAAGACTATACATAGAGGTTGAAAATCCAAATTTGGTTGAGAAAACTGCTTCAGTGTGGCCATTTCATCTGACAGATGATCTTGAAATTCTTCCTCATAAAATAAATATCTCAAACCTTCCTCTATATCCTCACCAATAATTTTACCACTTCGCAATTTCATGCAAATCTTGAAAAAGAACAGAAAAATGTGAATACTCAAAACATATTAAACTTTTCACAATATGCAAATTCATATAATTCATATTCCCTTAAATTTGTTCTTAACCATTTTAACTCTCATCACACTTGGTGAGTAAGGACCAATATGAAAATAAGGAATTAGAATTAAGAAAAACTCAGTTTAGGAATTAACAAACTAAACAACTCTTCTATGCAACGGTGCCAAAATTTGATATGTTTCGTCAAGTATATATATTAATATCTTCTCTATACCATTAATTAATTAACAACTTTATTAAAGGGTAAAATAAGAGTCAATCCCACAAGGAGAGTGTTGTTTATTAAAATTTCATTTCGAATGCAAATGAGAATATTAATCAAGCAAATGTATGTAATTATAATTCCAGATAAAGTAAAATTCGTTTGGAAAAATTCAGCTCACAAAAATAAGGTGAAACACCTACAATTTGATGTTTAATTTAACTCAAACTAATACACAACTTGTACCCATATTATTTAACAAATTTCAGCCCCTTAAATTAGAAAATTATGATCATGAAACCACTCAAGTTAGATTTGGAAATTGCATACTAAAACAACATGTAATTCACTATTAAACTTTAAAGATTGTATTATACTTAAATCCCTTTAATAACCCAACACATGAGCAGTCATTCATCTTGCTTTTGGAACTTAAAAAAAGTTAAAATCATGTTAAAATTTTAGAAAATCAGAACATAATGTACAATTCAAAAACAAAGAGACAACTAAAATTTAGCTTCTTCAGACATTCAAGATTGCTTCTTTCAAGTTCATTTAATTTCATGAATCTCATCATCTTTCACTAGAATTTATAAGCATATTAAACTCAAACGTATGTCAAAATCATGCTGAGAAATTAAAAAATAGTCGTAAATAGTCAACCCTCAAATTTGATTACATAAACAACCCAAGCATAAAAATTTCATATTGAAGTTGCATATTTCTAAAAATTCCAATTTTAGGAAACTAATTTCAACAGGTTTTCTAATTGCATTATAGCATTTAAATAACTCTCTCAATATACCCAAACATAAACCAAGTATAAGCAACGGCTTTCACGGCATAGATTAATCATTATTAAGCAATTTACAACTAGATAGCCATTTGCATAATAAATTAGATTAAGTAGTTTTGGTATTTCTTCTTTTGAAAGATGTTTTAGGCCTTCAAATTTTAACCCTTGAGACTTATAAAATCAGAAAATATATAATGAGATGCAGAAAAATCACATGTAAATATTTAAAACATCATAAATGGAATAGGTAGGGGCTGAAAGTTTTCTCGTCAATCATTTTACTACATATCCTCCAAATTTCCAGATTCAATTATTGAATTCAATCAAGATGTTCTCCAATTAATTTTGCAAAACTTAGTCATTGAAATCCTTTAACTTGTGGCCTCATCTCATATAAAAGCATAGTAGACCAAAAACCTTACCACACGCGCATAAAGATAAGAAAGGTGTTTAATCAAAAACTAGAACTAATTAATTAGAACAGAAACTTTTAACATTAAAAACATAATGTAAACAAAATCTAAACATGCATATTAACAAGTGATCAAGCATAGATTAATCCCATAAATTTAGTCATCTAAGTTCAGATTTTTATCATCAAAATCCCAAGTTATAATTAGGCTAGCTATAGAGATGCTCACCAGCTGAGTTCTATCTATCTCGATTTACTAATTTAGAACCGAACCAACCTAACTCTAAATTGATTAATGCAATTCTTTCCAAGAAGATATCATTAGCCCCAAGAAACCAACTAGCTAGAGAAATTTCTAGATCATATGACACTCTAATTAAATCTTAGCCCCTTGACCGACAAACGATTTAATAGTTGCTACTTAACTCACTAAACTTAATAGAAATTACGGATTAAACAAAAAGTAATAGCAATCAATTCACATTCAAATATATCAAGCCATCTCTCAATTTTATAAGAACATGAATCGTAAATAAATTGGCTTAAGCATCGCACAAATACTGAAATACTTGTAACATTAGAATTAAATTGAAAATGATTGTCTCAAATTATCCAAACAAAAAACTAAATTGAAATTATAAAAAATTTTAAGTAAATTAAATTTTAAAAAACTAGATACAAAGAGAGTAAGAGTGAAAGAGACTCATTCAATTTATAGCCCGGACTCAACAAATTAATGTTTGCTTTGACCCGATAGCTCGAAATGTCAAATCTTCCTCCAAAGGTCTTGACCCAACTCAATCTCGATGGTTTTTTATCTCTTGTACCACATGAACACCTCCTTACATTAGCCTCCTTCACCAATAGCTCTCAAGTTTTATTTTACTCTTAATTTCCAGTCATATGCTCGATCTCGATGGTTTTTCTTTCCACTCATAGCTTTCTTTGTTTTCTCCCGAGACACCCAAGAGCTGCACTTTTATGGCTCTTTAATAAGCTTCTTTGTAACTCTCCCATTTTGAAGAGAATTGGAGCAGAGAACGTCTCTTTGCACTATTGCAATGTTTACGTTTCTATCTTGATTGCTAGTTATATATGTTAAGTTGTCATTTTTGTACTAATTTTGGGGATAAATTTCTTTAATATGTTGAAAATATTGTTCAAAATTGATAGACTTGTTTCTAAATTGTTCTCAAATGGTTTTCAACACATGAAAGGTAAAATTGGATCAAAAAGATGGAAAGAAAAGAAAAAAAAAGACTATCTGCAAAATTTGATTTCAAATCAGATTCAATCCACCCAAGATCTTTATGATTTTGGAAATCAAATGTTGCCTTATTGGTGGGGATCTACAGCTTGAAGATCTGGGGAATATATCTATTAAAGATCACGAAAGGAGGGAAAGTATAGGAGATTAAAAAGCATAAAAGGCATTCACTGTTCACGTGAATCACTGTTCACACAGAACCTTAGTCTGAGTTTTACATTTTTTTGTAGCCTCTTTTCTTTCCTGGTTTTTCCAATTTTAGGCTAGAATTTTCGTACTTTTTAAAAAAGAACCAAGGATGGAGACTTTATCTTTTGTTATTCTTTTATTTGCTCTTACTTTTGTTATGAGTAGCTAAACTTTTCTTTTTACTTGAAGGGAACCGTGTTATCATCTAGTATGGTGAGATTTCTAAATAAAGTTTATTTCATTAACGATTATTCAGTGTCTTCCAAATTACTTTTCATGATTGAATTGATTGATTTCTAGGGTGCGCAACTAAGAATTGATTCGTTTAATTTATAGCTAGATTGGTAAGATATGACGTTCGGTCTTGCTAATCACAAGTAGTAATTAGGATTGCCATCTTTACAATATAGTTGGAAATTCTAAGAAGACGCTTAGCTAGATTAAATGCATGTCGTACATGTGTTGTCTTATTCATTAGTTTCTTAGTTCTTAAAGTTATCAATCAATTAAACTTAAGATCCTATCTAAGTTATTGACTAATAAGAATGTTTAGAATACATGTTTCTATTCATTTAATCTTAAGAGAAAACATCCCCCAATAAATTTTTGTTAATGGACTAAGTTTTATATCGAGGATCCACATTAGTTTAATAACATTAGTGACCTAAAACCAAGGTTTGTTCACTAAATTTTCAAATTTGAATATTTTTTTATTTTCAATTTTAACTATTTTTAATTCCTTTAATTTACGTTAAGTAAAATTGTTTTAATTTTCAACTCGTATAACAATTGTCGTTAGAATTCCTCGTGGGAACAATCTTAACTCTTCACTAACTACATTTTCTTTTATTGCTAGAGTTGGAATTAATTTAGTTGCAGGCGACAACAGTACCAAATTTTGGCATCATTGTCGGGGAATTTCTTAACGGTTTATGTATGTTATAGAGTAGATAAGACAACTCAACTGTAATTTGATTCAAAGGTCGAGAATACAGCCTAAAGACTACAAAAACAGGCGAAACAGCAAAAACAAGCGCAAAAATTGGAAAGAATGGCTACGAATTGCATTCTTCGTGAATTAGCCGCACCCACGGATGCTCAACAGCCCCACTGCATTAACTTTCCTAATTTAGGAGACAAAAAAACTTTTGAATTAAAATCTGGGCTAATCCATTTATTGCCTATTTTCAGGGGCTTATCGAGAGAGGATCCTTATAAACATTTGAAGGAGATTGACGTGGTTTGTATAGGTATGAAGCTAACAATTGTAACAAAAGAGCAAATCAAACTAAGAGTTATTGCCTTTTCTCTCAAGGATGATGCTCAAGATTGGTTATACTATTGAGCTAGAGAAAATGTGCAAACATGGGCTGAAATGAAAAAACTCTTTTTTGAGAAATATTTTCCAGCATCGAGAGCTACCAACATTTGGAAAGAAATTTGTGGCATCCGACAACATATAGGGGAGACACTTTACAAATATTGGGAAAGATTCAAGAAACTTTGTGTTAGTTGTTCCCATCACCAAATAACCAACCAGTTGTTGATTCAATATTTCTTTGAAGGCCTTTTGCTTATGGATAGGAGTATGATAGATGATGCAAGTGGCGGAGCTCTAGTTAATAAAACACGGATAGCCATAAGGGATTTAATAGCAAATATGGCTTCCAATACACAACAATTTGGGATCCATTCTAGCCATAGCTCAAAAAATGTCAATGAAAGTGAATGTGACAGCATTGGAGAATAGATTGGATGATCTTACATCTTTGGTGTGACAACTTTCGGTTACAAAGAAAAAAGAAGCAAAGGTATGTGAAATTTGTTCAATGATAGGACACCCCATTAACGCATGTCCTATTTTTTAGGAAGAAAATGCGTAACAAGTGAATGCCTTAGGGGGTTTTAGTGGGCCAAATCAGAGGAAATAGGACCCATTTTCTAATACCTACAATTCGGGTTGGCGTGATGATCCGAATTTACATTATGGGAACTCACAAGGATAGCTAAACACAATAAATTTACAGCAGTTTAGACAACCATATATGCCTAAACAACATCAACAAATGACATCCAATTTTGAAGGTAAGTCTTCCTTGGAAGATATAGTCCAATCTTTGGCCACTAACACGTTGACGTTTCAGCAGGATACTCAAGCTAGTATCTGAAACCTTGAAAATCAAATAAGCCAAATGGCAACCGCCATTAATAGATTGGAGACACAAAGTTTTGGAAATTTTCCAGCCCAACCAAAAATCAACCCCAAACATAATGTTAAAGCTATAATGTTGCGAAGTGGAAATGAATTGAAGGATCCACCACTGAGAATCTCTAAAAGAGAAATTAAGGAAGAAGAAACAAAAGAGGCAACTGAACAGCAAGAAAAAACACAGAAAAGCCAAAAAAATTTGGTTATGTGGCCCCTTTTCCTAGTCGATTCAACAAAGTAAGGAAGGAGGAGCAAGAGAAGTAAATATGGGATGCTTTCATAAAATTACAAGTAAATATTCCTTTATTTGATGCAATAAAATAGATTCCACGTTATGCTAAATTCCTTAAGAAACTTTGCACTTTAAAACAAAAGTTAAAATTTGATGAGAAAGTGCAGTTCGGAGAGAACATTTCAGCTATTTTGTAGAAGAAGAAGCTTCCACCTCAATGTCAAGACCCAGGTATGTTCATTATTCCATGTAAAATTGGTGATTTGAGAATTGAAAAAGCTATGTTAGATTTGGGTGCTTCCATAAATGTGATGCCTTATGATGTTTATAAGTCTTTAAACATGGGACCTCCAAGGAAACTAATGTAGTAATTCAATTAGCGGATCATTCAAATGCTTATCCAAAGGGTGTGTTAGAGGATGTTTTAGATCAAGTGGGGGATATGCTTTTTCCATATAACTTTTATATTTTACAGATCGCTAGTGATGATGTATCTTCTTCAACCTCGATTTTGTTTGGAAGGCAATTCTTAAGAACCACAAAAACGAAAATTGATGTTCATAATGGGTCATTGACTATAGAATTTGATGGTGAACTAATTAAATTCAATATATACAATGACATGAAAATTTTGGATGATGAACAACCAGTTGTTTATATGGATTTTATTGATGCATGGGTGCAGGAAAATTCAATATTGAGTGGAAGAGATACACTTGAAACATTCTTAGAGATGGGAGATACATCACAGTGGCAAGCCATGAAGAACTCGTTGTTACCCAACAATGAATTAGAGGTGATGTTTTGTAAGTTGGAGAAATCCAATCAGTTGGAGAAGGGTGATGCTCGAAAAGACGAGTGGACATTAAAGTATGAAGGTGAAATGATGAAATTCCACTCCTCATAAGTCTTGGAGCATCGTGCTGAGAAGGAGTTGACTTTGAGAGAAATTACTCCAGGATCCTCACAAAGTTTGAGCATGCTACCTGTTAGGCTCAAGCATCCATTTGATAATGGATGATGTACATATGCTAAAGGTTAAGCTTATGACCTTAAATAAGTGCTTAATGGGAGGCACCCCATCTGTATCGCTTTTTTTGTGTTTTTTCTCTTTTATGCATATCTTTTGGGTGTTTTCTTTGAGTGTTTTACTTGTTTTCTTTCGTTTGTTTTGTTTGTAGGCGTTTGAAAAGGAAGCTGTAATAGTTCACTTCAACACCGCTATTTATGTTTTTAAAGCTGCAATCACTCAATTCAAAGTTGCATATGACATCTTCAATCTAAGAGAGTACTTATGCTCCCATCCCTCTTTTTTGCTTTTATTGTTTTTAGACATTGAGGACAATGTTGCTCTAGTTGTGGGGGAATTGGAATACATGTGTGTGACTGTGTGGTCTCGCTTTTGTTTGATTCTCTTTTCTTTAAATTTTTTTTGTTCTTTGCATGCTTTGTTCGTGTGTTGAGTCATAAAGCTTTGTCATATTAGTTTGGATGAGATTGAGGGTGTGTGTGAAATTAAACTGGGTTATGTGAGTCTAAGGTGAACTATGTTAATTAATTGCAATAAGTGGTCTTATACACTTTGTCAAAGTTTAACATTTAAGTGATTAGGTAATATGTGAAATTAAGGTGAATTCTTGAATTAAACCTCCTACAAGCGAATTTGAGCCTTAATGACATCATTTTTATGTCGTTCTATTTCTTAATGTGTGATTATCTTCTAAGGTGAATTTTTCTCTAAAACTTGCTTGGAATTGATTTGAGATCACATTTGTACTTGCATGCACAAAAATTATAAAGGCCATTTTTGTTTTAACCCTTTAGCTTAAAAAGCTAACCTAATTCAATATCCTTTGTTAAACTTTTTGAGCTAAACCTTTTTTCTTGATAAACCCACAACAAACAACTTAAACCTCTCATATCTTCACCCATCATAAATGTAAGTAGGCATTCTGACCACCAATTATGTCAAGAGATATAGAAAGCAACGAAACGAAAAAGATGAAGGAAATTGAAGAGGTTTAGTTTTGAATTGTGTGCATACTGCTATAATAAAGAAAAAAAGAAAAAAGAAAAATATATAGTAGTGAAGTAATTTACCTCTGCAGAATGATGTTATTAACTCCTTTGCAATTGAAATTATGTCTCCACAAGCGGTTAGGTAGTTTACTAATGTTTATGACTTTTACCCTTTTCCATTTATCAATCCTTACCTTGGCCTATAGCAATACAACCTTGAAAAAATCCTTTTGATTTGTGCATGTTTGTATTTCAAGTGGTAGAGAGTTGGTGAAAAAGCAAGCATATGGTAGAATATTTACATTAGAATATTTTGAGCGAAACACTTTAGCCATAAAAAGTTGAGTGTAAAGAGAGAAATCTGTAAGAAGAATTCACCTTGGTTTCATACTTGCCTTTGAATAAGAATGTTTTAATTTAACTTGTTTATTTGTATCGGTGAAAAGTGATTATCATGTGTGTTGCAACCTAAGTCTTGTTGGCCCAAGTATTGTGGATTGTGTGCACTTAATCTTAAAAGGACGATTGATAAAGTGTAGTGATTTGGCATATTTTCTCGAGGACGAGCAAAAGATTGGTGTGGGGGAATTTGTTAAGTTGTCATTTTTGTACTAATTTTGGGGATAAATTTCTTTAATCTATTGAAATTATTGTTTGAAATTGTTGGAGTTGTTTCTAAATTGTTCTCGTATGGATTTCAAAGCATGAAAGGGGAAATTGGATTAAAAAGATGGAAAGAAAAGAAAGACAATTCGAATTCCTAGCTGGCAGAAAAATAGATGACTAAGCGTAGGCACGTGCAAGGAGAAAAAGACTGTCTGTAGAATCTAATTTCAAATCAGATTCAATCCACCCAAGATCTTTATGATTTTGGAAAGCAAACGTTGCCTTATTGATGGGGATCTGCAACCTGAAGATATGGGGAATATATTTGTTGAAGATCACGAAAGGAGGGAAAGCAGAGGAGATCAAAAAGCATAAAAGACATTCACTGTTCACGTGAATCATTTTTCACGCAAAACCTTAGGCTGAGTTTTACATTTTTTCTGCAGCTTCTTTTCTTTTCTGGTTTTTCTGGTTTTAGGTTAGAATTTTTGTACTTTTCAGAAAAGACCAGGGATGGAGATTTTATCTTTTGTTATTCTTTTATTTGCTCTTACTTTTGTTATGAGTAGCTAAACTTTTCTTCTTGGTTAAAGGGAACCGTGTTATCATCTTGTATGGTGAGATTTCTAAATATAGTTTATGTAATTAATGAATATTAAGTGTCTTCTGAATTGCTTTTCATAATTGAATTGATTGATTTGTAGGGTGCGCAACTAGGAATTGATTTGTTTCATTTATAGCTAGATTGGTAAGATATGACATTCAGTCTTGCTAATCACAAGTAGCAATTAGGATTTCCATCTTTACGCTAGAGTTAGAAATTCTAAGAACAAGCTTAGCTAGATTAAATGCATGTCATACATATGTTGTCTTGTTCATTGGTTTCTTAGTTCTTAAAGCTATTAATCAATTAAACTTAAGATCATATCTAAGTTGTTGACCAAAAAGAATATTTGGAATACATGTTTTTATTCATTTAATCTTAAAAGAAAACATCCCTCAATGAATATTTATTAATGGACTAAGTTTTATATCAAGGATCCATATTAGTTTGATAAGATCAATGATCTGAAACTAAGGTTTGTTCATTAAATTTTTAGATTTGAATATTTTTGTCTATTTTCAATTTCATCTATTTTCAATTCCTTTATTTATGTTAATTAAAACCCCCTTTTTGTTTTAGTTTTCAACTCGTATAATAATTGCCGTTAGAATTCCTCGTGGGAACGACCTCGACTCTTCACTAATTACATTTTCTTTTATTGTTAGAGTTGGTATTAACTTGGTTACAGGCGACAGTGTACCATTGTGATGCTTCATCTTCTGCCAACTGTTGTGTGTTTTAATTCCTCTTTTGTGTCTGCTAGGTTACGATGCTGCTTTTTTACCTCCCAATTATTGTGCGTTTTATCTCTTGGATTATACCCTTGCATTTTTGCTATCGTCTACTTATGTCGTTTTTCTCTTTTACCCTGCTGTACATTTTTCTCTTTTGGTTCTACGCTGCGTTTTGCTTTTCTGGCTTGAAGTGCTTCTACCATTTTTCATCATTTTGCTAGACTGTTAGTTTTCTTTTACTCTTGCATTTTCTGCTTAATTGTTCCCCTCTTTAAATAGTCATTTTGAAGCTTTTTCTCATCTGCTAGAGCGTTGTCATTTTGATGCTTTCTCTAATTGCATCAGTCCATTAACCTATATTAAAAACATTTCAACTTAGGCTAATTTTTACAGGAAAATTTAGAAGAAATAATTTAGGCCTTAAATAATAAAATATGAATAATCATGCCCAAATGTGTAATAAAAATAATTAAAAAGACTAAGTTTTAGAGGATAAAAGATGTAATATTTTGTACTTATCAGATTCCAACCTTTTGGTCAATCAGGCTAACAATATTCATCGTAGCCATTCATAATTACTACTTATAATTTGCCTCCATGGATGTTTATGAATTAGGCATATATGTTCTTGACAGTGATTGTGCCAGGGCTTACAAATCCAAAGCATAAAATTGATGTATTCTTACAACCATTGGTATCTGAATTGCATCATCTTTAGGAATATGGTGTGGAGACATATGATGTGTCTCTTAAACAAATTTTGTATTGAGAGCAACTTTGATATGAACTATTAGTGATTTCCTAATGTATGCTATGTTGTCTAGATGAAGCAAAGTGGAAAATTGTCTTGTCTTTACTGTGGCAATGATTTTGATGCGTTTTATCTTCCAAACATGGCCAAAATCATCTTGGTTTGACAACTACAGAAAATTTCTTCCTCTAAATCATCCATTTAAATGGAATAAACAAAAGTTTATTAAAAATAGGATGGTAGAAACACCTCGTCCCCCTCACAAAGCTGGTGAAAAGATATTATGGGAGATTGATGAATTAAGGTTACTGAAAGTTACAAAACTTGAAGCTGATGAAGTTAATTCAAGCATCAATAAAAACTTTGGTTAGAGAAAACATAGCATCTTTTGGGATTTTTCATATTAGAAAACTAATTTGACACGTCATAATCTACATGTGATGCATATTGAAAAAAATACATTTGAAAATTTTTTCAATATCATAATGAACATTAAAGGGATGGAAAAAGACAATGCACAATCACGAGCTGATTTAAAAAAAATTTATAAAAGGAATGAGTTTGATAAATATCTTCGCACTGGTAAATATCCGAAAGCATATTGATAAATATCTTCGCACCGGTAAATATCTAAAAGCATGTTAAACTTTAGACAAAAAATAAAAGGAAATTTTTTGTGAATGGTTGAAAAGTCTAAAGTTTTCCAATGGTTATGTTTCGAACTTGGCAAGGTGTGTGAACATGAGGAAGTACAAATTATTTGGGATGAAAAGTCATGATTGTCATGTGTTTATGCAAAGGCTAATTTCAATTACATTTTGAGAGTTGCTACCGAATAAGATTTGGGAAGCTATAATAGAATTAAGTTTATTTTTAAAAAGCTTAACATCATCTGAAAAAAGTTGGATGAAATGAAAAAACTAGAAAGGAAATTTCCAATTATCTTATGGAAATTGGAAGGAATTTTCCCTCCAAGCTTCTTTAACTGTATGGAGCAACTACCCGTACATTTAGCACACGAGGCTAAACTTGTTGGTCCAGTTAAATATCGATAGATGTATCCATTTGAGAGGTAATTATAGTTAATATTTAAATAAAAGTTATAGCTTGTTTTAATCACAAAATTTACATAACCCTATTTGTAATGTAGGTATTTACATCACTTGAAGAAAAACATCAAAAATAAGGCTAGAGTTGAAGGTTTGATATGTAATGCTTATTTAATGGAGGAAGCAAGTACATTTGTTCGTATAATTTTGAGCCGCATGTGTACACAAGAGAAAGAAAATTTCCTCGTAATGATAATGAGGGAGAAATGATTGATGTTGATGTTAACTTATCCATTTTCATATATCCAGAACAAACATATGGACGTTCAACAAGAAGAATGTTAACAACAGAAGAAATAAAGGCTGTCTATTGTTACATTTTATTGAATTGTCAAGAGATTCAACCTTTCGTGTGGTAGGTTTAAGTTGATTTTAAAATAGATTATTTAAGTTTCTCGAAGTTACTGTTGTTCATAACTAAAATACATAATAATGCTTTTAGATTATACGAGCAATGGTTACGCGAGCTAATGCCCAAAACAACACAGGATGATATCAATAAAGAAGTTGAAAGACACTTTCCTCAATAATTTGAGAAATATGTAAGTTTCACTTGTAACAATTGAAATGGTTGAATTATCATATCAAAGTGATTAGGTGACATTATACTATTTAACATGATAGATTGTTTTTAGTGTAGGCCTCAGAAAATCCAATAGAGAACAAGTTCATATGTGATCTTGCGAAAAGATCTTTGCAAACTGTTAAATCATATCCGGTGTTTTGTTAATGGATACAAATTTCATACAAAATATCATGATTATAGCATGGCAACAGTAAATAGTGGGGTTTGCATACAGGGAGAATTGATGGGTTACTATAGTAAAATTATTGAGATACTTAAAATTGAGTACCCTGCATTGCTAATAAAATAGAGTGTGATATTTAAGTGTAAATGGTTTGATCCAACTCCTAATGTTGTAACAAAAGTGCACAGTCGATACAACCTAGTTGAAATTAACCAGTAAGAAGATTAAGACAATTTGAACCTTTCGTGTTAGCAATGCAAGCGATCCAGGTGTATTATGTCCCTTTTCCCAGCTTACGATAAGATAAATCAGATTGGTTGGCCATATGTGAAGTAAAACCTAGAGGTGTTTTTGAATTACATGGAAATGGAGAAAATAAGAGAATTGAAAGTGAAGCATTTCAAGAAGATGTTTATAAAATAAATGCATGTGTAACATATGACAAGAATGAACCTTTGAATGATCCAAATAGTGAATATGTTAAAATTTTATTTAGAGAGGATGAGGAGGGCGAGAGATCTAAAGAGGAGCCTAAGTTTGATTTTAATTCTTCAAAAAAAGATGATGATGATGATTTTGATTTACATGGTACTGATAACGATTAATTTGTGTTTATAATAGAATATTATGTGAATAAATCAATTATTGCTTCAACAATATATTGTTATATATTGAATTTATATTGTTTTATTATTGGAAAATTCAATAAAATGTGAATTTCAGGTTTAAAATATGCCACCAAAGAGAAATCAGGATATGATGAGGCCAAGGTTCAGGTTACAATGATTTGGTGAAACCCGTGCATTTCTAGGTGAAGCAACACATTATACAAATGCTACTGCACCTCCAGATGAGGCATCATCTTCTGTATCTGCTACCATACCATCCAGCAGCTCTACTACACCATCCACTAACCTTATACCATCCACCACCCCTATACTAAAAAAGATATCAGGGGTAAATGTTGCGAATCAAGGAGGCGACCTCCAGCCTAGAGCTAAGGGAGTTAATGGAAGAATGTACATCATAATTGTCAACAATTTGTAAGTAAATTCTAAAAATTTTGTAATATATGATAACATCATAGGTTTATGCTGAAGTTTTATGTTTTAATTTGAAAATGATCTAAAATAACTTATATATTAGGTTGGTTCCATCTAGAACATGCTCAAGAAATATCTCATCCATATTTAAGGAGAGGATAGATCTTAAGGGTTATATATGAAAGAATGTCTCTCAGCTGATAAAGGATTTTTATTATTAGGAGTTTAAGGTACACAAAATATATTCTTTAATCTTTTTATTTAATTTAATTTTATACATTAATTAGATAAATATTGTCGTTTATAAGTACTTATTGTATGTTTTTCTTTTTTTAGAAAGAATTTTTTTAGGATCTAAAATTTAATGTTGTTATTTATAATGTATGGGAGAGGCAAGCTCGTACACGTTATAGAGAACTTTCTTGCTTCGATATACAAGAATGATGTACGACCACTATCTATATATGAAGAAATATGGAGTCGTTGGCAGCAGTATTAGGCATCACCCGAGGCAATATCTAATTCAGAACACAATTCTGCCACCAGACGTGGAAGACCAGATAGAGAGAGCCTACCCGTACACACTGGAGGATCTTTGACCCACCAGGAGCATGCATTTTAACTTGTAAGTATCAAAATGTTATACTTATATTTTGATTTTTGTACTTTGATGTATGAAATTTGATTTCAATGTAATTTGATGTATAAAATTTAAAATGAAAATATATGTGCATTATAGAGAATAATAATATTATAAATGTTTGGTGCCATTAATGCTTGTGTTGTTGAGTTAAATTTTTTTATCTAACAGGGGATAAATATCATAAAAATAGAGAAAATTCTGCCAAAATTTTTGTAAATTGTAGTTCACTTATAACAATTTATTCTGATGCAAGAAAAGTCTATAAGCAGGAAGCCTACACCATGCCAACTCTTTTTGCACACTCACATCAAGAAACATGATGGTGTGACCTTCGTTAACACCCGATGCAGACAAGTTCATGTTTGTAAAATATATCCTTAAATAATTCTTAAAAAGTATCACTTATTAACGTAAACAATTATAATGATAAGACCAAATATAAAAAAACATTAAATGACAGTCTTATAACTCTGAAACTATTGATGAGAGTCAACATATCTTGATGCAGTGGGTGGTAAGGACCATCATTGAAGGATTTTTGGCTTAGGTTCATTTGCAAACACATGTTATTTGCAATCCTCTGTATCTACTAAAACTGGATCTAATAGGCGGTCCGCATCAAATGAGATAGTCCTCCAACTTGAGAGCACAATGGAGAAGTTGGCAACCCTTACAACATGGAATACATAGCCCAACTTCTTAATGAGATAGATCAATTGAAAGGGAGGGATAATACCTCATCGCAGCAATCAAAGCATCCGTCTTCACCACCAGCATAGCTTAGATGAATAAGTGAATGCATTTTATGTTTTGCTACTCTTAATTTTTTGTATAAATTCTCAATTTATAGTTATTTTCAAGATACTTATTTGTGTACATTCTAATTTTTTTATTATATTAACAATCAAGATAATGTTTACTTTATATTTATCAATCAATGTTATATTATTTACACAAATTAAATATGCAAAAAATCATAAGATTAAGAATAAAAAACTCAGGTAGAAAGTGAGAAATGGTAGCAAAAATTTATCAAAGTTAAATTTTCCAACGGAAAAATAATATTTCGTCACTAATGTTGAATAATGTACTGACGAAATATATTATTCCATCGCTAATTAGCGACGAAATAAATAAATTCGTCCGTAAGTTACCAACGGATATATCATTTCGTCGGTAAAAATTTAGCAACGGTTCATGTTTCCATTGGTAAATTTTGCGACGAATTGGTAAATGTTCATCGGTAAATTTAACGACGAACATACGATTTACCATCGACAAATTTATCAACGGAATATTAGAATTCTATCCCCAAAGAAGCGACGGAATACTATAAATCCGTCGGTAAATTTGGTTTAACTTACCAATAGAAATCCAAAATTTTATCGCTAATGTTACGGACGGTTTCACAAACTTTTGTTGCTAAATTTACAAACAGCCATTTCTCCAACGTTTCTTTCGGTCGGTAATTATGGTCGCGAAAACCTATTTTCCTTGTAGTGTTGTAAGTAACGACATGAACAAACCTCTCTAACTTGCTGTATGAACAATGCTATCAATATGGTTAGGATGGTTTAAACCTATATAGGCGGAAAGCCTACTAAAGTCATCTGATCTTGCGGAGGGAACATAAAACAGGAAAAGGAAACTGCATTAAATAAATGGAAAACCGACAGATTGATATCGTAAAAGTTACTTAATTTACAACAGCAGAATTAATTAAATGACAAGCAAGTCTTTACGTGTCTTTACTGATCAATGAACCAGTTGCCACTTTCCCCATAGGACTAGTCCAACTCCAAGTTAAATCAGAGATCTGAACGTTTAAAATGAAAATAGCCAGGAGGCCATAATGAATTCAAGTAACAGTATAAAAAAAATACAACAAAGCCTATGAATTATCTGCATAACGTATAGACCTAAGGCAAGTGAAAACAACACAGTGGGCGCACGTTACTTCTCTGTAGCCAGTTCTTGATACAATCTTCATGACAGACATGAAAACAGGGCATACACGTAGCCTATATGCCGATTACTATATCTTCCAAGCATATGACGCAAGTTTCAGCAACCCCTTCAGTTTTAACTCTCATCAATTCTTGAAGCGAAGTTAGGGAAAGGAACGAACCCTGGAAATTGTGAGTTGAACGACTCTAAAAAAGCGTCTGTATCATCCGTGACAGAATATAATAGACTAAATAGCTCCACAAGTATAACAACATTCCTATGATTCGTACTGTTAGGAAAAATACGCAAGATCGAATCTAAGCACAGCGGAAATAATTTAAAATTTTTTTCACAGAATCAATTTTAACAGAATTAAATCGAAACATAAAACAAGAAATATATCAAAATCACACCTGTTTTGATTTCCTTTCGTGATTTTTCGTTTC
>JAOTAY010000191.1:14288313-14304294 GCA_025629805.1 Erythroxylum baracoense
TTCTTGAGCAACCTCAAACTCTCTCTTTAAGACTAAGAAAAGATGTAACCTAGCCCAAAACTCTATTCTTTTCTCAATTTCACCGAAACCTCTCTTTCTCACTTTTGATTTTCGTATTTCACTTCTTCCTTCACCTATATATTCCACGTTTTTTCTTCTTCTCAAGCACAAAATAACACCTTTCGTTTCCCATTTTATCCTTAATAAATGAGAAAAGTCCACATTGCCCTTCCTTTAATGCCTTAGCGCTTCTAACCTTAAGTAAACTACCCAAAATACCCCTTTATGAATTTTTACCTCCTTTAATTCAACTAACCCATGAAATAAATTCTACTAACATAGACATAAATAAAAATTAAAAAAAATTAACTCCCAAAAATTCACTTATCCAAGCCTCATAAATATCTAAATCATGTTTAACTAAAAAAACAAAAAAAACATTCGGGGGCCAACAATAAAAAAAGAAATAAAGAATAAAAATAAAAATAAAAATAATACATATTAAAATAATAAAATAATAAAAGTGATAATAAAATACAATAAATAAAAGGGTTAACTACTGAAAAAGCCTAAACTTTTGTCAATTTTTCAATTATAGCCCGAACTTTAAAAAGTAACAATAAAATGCCCAAACTTTCAATTTTTTCAATTATAGCCCGACGTTAGTATTACCATTATCTTTACTGACATGGCAGTGTCATGTGTACAGGGACCCTCATTAATTAGACACGATAGTATAATTAGTAGAACTGAGTTAGATTATTGAAACGAAATTGTTTTATGATGATACTAAAACGATGTCGTTTCAAGAAGATTAAAAGTTTTTGTTAGCTTAAACGCTTTCATCTAGTTTCCACTCATCAATTTCATCTGGAAAGCTCCTTCTTTAATTTCCATGGCTCTCCTCTCTAGTTCTTTAGGTACTCGTAACTGATCTGCTACGGTTTTAGATCAGTTAAGATTTTAAATAAAGTTGAGTGCTTATCTTGGCTGAACCTATGTCATTTCTCTTGGTAGCCTCTTTAATTGCTTTCTCTTCTCTCTAAATATCTAAAACCACAACAACCAAATCAATCTTCTTAGCCCAAATAGGCCATCGAAATAAAGGATCATTTTTCACATTCCAAGAGAAAAAATGTTTTTAAAAAAACTCGTTAAAGCATGAATGCTTAGATATTGACTTCCAAGTGTTTGGCTCATATATCATAAAAATATTAAATCAGGGACCAAACTAACAAAACAATACCTGAGAATGAAAGGGAAAGGCAGAGAATTTTCCTCTAATTCGGCATTTGATGTTGCGGCATTCTTGACGAAGCCTTCTCTACCAATCTCTCAACAGTTGTTGAGGGTTTTGTTTCAGTTTCAACATCCTCTTGAATTTGTCCATCTTTCTCCAAATTGCAAATTAAACAGCAAAAGAAAATGTTGAAATTGGGTTTGGGAATAGTAAACTTGCTTAAGATAGAAGAAGGTTTACACTTTCAAATCTTCTTATACGTTTGTTTGTTTCCCAAGAAAATTAGTTTTCTTTAGCTCTCTCTCAAATCACCTCAGGCAACGTTTTATTATAGAAGTAAGAGGGGTAACAATATCGACAGTAGCGGTACTGGCAGTAAAATGGAGAAAATCATGGAGAAATTGGAAAGGAATGGTTTTATGGATGGTGATGGTAGTGAGAAGAAGGACAAAGAAAAAGAGAGAGTGATAGAAAAGGGGAGTTTAACAATATCAACGTTCTCTTGTTAGAACGACGTCGTTTCAGTTTTATTATAAAATGACGTCGTTTCAATAATCAAATTTTAATGAGGGTCCCTTGACATGTGGTAGTGCTACATCAACAAAGATAACGGTGAGACTAACATCAGGCTAGAATTGAAAAAAATTAAAAGTTTGGGCATTTTATTGCTACTTTTTAAAGTTCGGGTTATAATTAAAAATTTGACAAAAGTTTGGACTTTTTTTGTAATTAACCCTAAATAAAGGATAATAGTAATGATAACAATAATATAATTAAATACTTACAATTAAAAATAATATAATACAATACAAATAGAACAAGGTAAAGACTAAAATTATAAGATAAAAAATAGAAATAAATAATAATAATAATAATAATAATAAAAGAGGAGGACATCTCTATGTGAGATCCCTTAACTGTGTCCTAACACATTAAAGTTTCCTATTGAACGTCAAGTCCTCGGTAAGTTCTAGTAGAGTCATATCATTCCCAATCACCTCCCATCAGTTCTTTTATAAGGGATAAGCAAGAGAGTTATAATAAAGCCAACTTTTTTATTGATCAAATCTCAAAGATATAATACAAAGGAACTCGAGTTTCTTTCAACTTAAAGAACTTTATAAGAAAATCGCGCAAAAGAACTCCCTACTATAAGCTCTCACAAATAACTTTCTCCCAAAGCTTTGAACTCTCTTATAGACGATTGAATGTACAATGCTTCATACAAATAAACTACAAAGGATGCCTATATATAGGCTTATATGAACTTAGGGACCAAATAAGTTAAAACTACTCACTTTCTCCCCTAAGGTCCTGTTTGGCAATCAGCTGATTGTATTAGGTCTTAGCTGATTGCATTAGCTGTTAGCTGATAGCTAATTATATTAACTGATTTGACTAGCGAATTGCATTAGTTATTTATTAGAGATGTTTGGTAAAAATAGTTGTTTAGTATTAGCTATTTATGTGTAAAATGACTTATGAGGATATGACTTTAAAAAAATTATAGGGGTATGAATATTATATATCTTAGTATTTCGTTGAATATTCTTAATAAAGAATAATAAATTATTTAATGAATTAGTAAATTAGAGTTAAATAAAATTTTTAATCTAATCAAAATTTAATATATTTTGTTTATGATTTATAATTTTTTGAATTATTAAAATAAATAACAAAAGTTAAAATGTTTAAATTAATAAATACATGGAAAACAAATTTTACAAATTAATTATTATTATTAATTGTTGGACGATGAATATGAGTGGGGTTTGAGTCTGACAGGAAAAGAATAACATGTTTACATAACTTCTGAAACAAATGGCTACAATATGGTACAAAAAATAAGAATTAACTGAAGGCACAATCATCAGCCAAACAAATATTTAACCGCTGATAACACAAAACGTTAATCCTCCTGAGCTTTTTAAAAATCAGCTGATTGGGTTCAATTAGCCAAACCAATCAACTAATTACCAAACACTAAAGATAGCTGCTCAACAAAGTCAATCAGCTAAATTTATTCAATCAGTTATTTTTTAGCTAATCAACTAACAACCAAACGGGGCCTAACTCTACCAAAATAATAGAAAGATTCCATTTCTTCCACTCACCCCACTAATTCAGTAGGGAATTATCAAGTTTAGGCCACTAACTCCACTTTTATACATAGGATAAGTGCTTGGAAGATACCTGTCCATTTCCATGTCATTCAATCCACTTTCTCACTACTCGAAGAAATGCTCTTACTTTGTAAGGTATTGCTTCCATTTTTCCTAGCCATTAGTTGCATGTTCTTCCTATGTATCGCCACATCATCATATCTTAAAGGGAAATACCTTGATGAGCCTTCCATTTAGCCATCCCAAGCCATCTTTGTGCATGGTCCATATAAGCATGTCTATATTGCAGTCTTACTGATCCAAGACCTAAATTAGCCAAAATTCAAGTCATTGTCTAATAAACCTTGTAAGTTTACATACCTGTCGACCTCCTTGTTAAATTTAAATGCCTTTTCGCACTCTCAGACTTAGATGATTTAATTACACCATCTTTTTTTGGTTTTACATATGAATCTTATATCTTATTAAAGATTTTGCCAATATGCACTAATGCATATCAACGCTTGACTACTCTGAAGTTTTTTTCAATGATGCTCAATTTTTCTTTCCTACTCATAAGTCTTTCCTTTATTTCATTTACCCGAGTTCTAAGCATCAGCCAAAACTCGCCAACACTCACATGATTTTGTAACTTAGACCTAAGGGTCTAACAAACCACCTTCACCAAAAGAACTCGATGCCCTCATTAAAATAATCTGTGGGCACTCCTCCAAATGTGGTTCCCTCAAAGATTCCTTAGTCATAATTTTTCACAGGCACATCATCTATGTACCATTTTTCTTCTTTATAGAATTTTCCTTTGCTTTTGTTCAGACGATCCTTTAGAATACTAACTGCACCTATCATATTATAATTGTCGAGGTAGACTTATTTTGTTAAGTCTTCACCTTCTTTTCCTTCATCATTTATGACCATCAAATTGATTTATTGATTATCTACCTTCCATTTTAGCACTCATGACCAAAGTGTGGACTTTCATAAATGAAACAAACAATATCCCAATTTGTTTGTTTCTTAGACTTGTATTGAAAAGATTTGCATATCTTTTTCCTGCCTTTCTCTAAGCCATTATGTATCGTACCATTCTTTTTGACATTATTGCTAGTTCAAATGGTTGGTGGCATTTGGAGATCTACTAAAGGATTTGTAACAGTTATTATACTAGTTCTTTAATATTATGCCTCTAAAGCTCCATTTGTGCCCATCCTTATAAGTAACTTATAAAATTGAACAACTTATATTACTCTAACATGTTTTGCTTATCCAACATTAAAGATGTAAATTTCTTTACATACTCTCATACAATGCTATCAACCACTTTAAAGCTTCCTTTGCAAGTCTTAAACTGTTGTTGGGGAGGAATAAGTTTGTTAGCTCCTTCTTCATTTTATGCTAAGTGTCAATGAGAGGTCTACCTGTTCTGATGTCATTAGACGGTTCTTGTTTTCTACTAAAACTTTGCATCATCCACCATATATATATATATATATATATATATATGTAGTCATAATCGACACATTCTTAGAATCAGATACTTTTGTCAATGCATAGTGTTGTTCTATATCCCACAAGAAATTTTTAAGTTCCTTGACACTTTACTTGCTAATGAAAATTTGAGGCTCACGGTCCTTGTCTCATGAAGATCTATTATTATAGCTTCGAAACATTCCAAGAAGGAAACCATTCCCTTAGCCAATAGGGCTAGAGAACTAATGATCGTCTCTAATATAGCAACTATATTCATCAAATTACTTCCCCCAGTCATTGTTAACTAAATAAGGCTCTGATATTAGTTGTCACAAAGACTTATTTAACTTGAAAAATTGAAATAATTTTACCAAAGTCCTTATACGATAGTCAAGCTTAAATTGTAAAGCTCAACTCAACCTTCCCTTTGCGATTGCCAACAAACAAATCCATTTTTTCCGAACGCCTCACGTCACTCATGTTAAGTGTTTGACTCTACTCTCACAACATAATGTTTTGCTCAAATTTGTTGACAATAGATATAAACTATAACCCTAAATCATATTTAGGATTAGATAAATTAAACTTCTTTAATTTATCTTTAATTTTCTAATTAAACATTTATATTCATAAATCAAGATTTGCATCTCGTAACGCATCATGAACACTCAAATATTTAGGAATATCAAAGTAGTTTTGACTAACATTTTCAAGCATAATTTTTTTGTATAATTCAATATTTTCATTATATAATTTTTCGATTAGATATAGAGCATGAAAATAATGTTTATTCAATTTGAATCCAATCATATTAGTTCTTCATCAATAGTAATTGATTCTATTAATGACATTTGAAAATTATTTTCAAAGTATCATTTTATCTTGGCCAAGGATTTTTTGAATCAATACTAATCGAGAACAACGAAATATTCTCCTAACTTATTTTAAGCTGATGAATCCTATATTGATTACTCAACTACCTTTATATAATTCATACTATATCTAGTGATTACCAACTGAGCTATCCTTTATTAAAGTAAGTCATAAGTGGCATCAAAATATAGAAATCTCTATATGAGATACTTTGGTCATATCAAGTGAGAGGATCACTTATATACTCATCACAAGAAGAATCTCCATAAACATACATGAAATTTATGAAATGGAATTCTCATATAGAGTCAGTTTAGTGAACTTGTTTTCTAACACATAGTCACATGTTTATTTAAGTATCTTCATATTTATGAGCTATTTGGTTCCAATTCTTTTTTTTCATGGTTTTTAGATTTTGTTTTTTGTTTTTATTTTTCTTTCAAATAAAAACAAAAACTTGTTTGGTTGTTAATGTCAATTTAGCTATGTTTTTATTACTGATAATAATTACATATTAGTTAAAACTTAAAGATAAATTATTTTAAATTTAATTATATTTATTCCTAATTATTTAATTATATTTATTTAATTTAATTACAAAAATTAAAACTAAATTATTAAATAAAATAAAATATTCATAATTCATATTAATAATTAGATAGTAAATCAAATTATGAAAAAAAGTAAATAGAAAATAAAAAATATTTTTTATAGTTTTCATAATTTTTGAAAACTAGAAAAAACCAAAACGAAAGCACTCAAACAAAGGTTTTTTTACTGAATTTAAAAAAACATAAAATCAAAAAAAAGCGCTTAGTTTATGAAATCGACTACTTCATTCATAAGAAAGAAATATAACGTGTGCTAGTCTTTTTATACTTTGTTAATTTCTAGTCTCATTAGAACAATAACTAGGAATAATTTAAGAATAATATATAAATGTAATATGAATCTTATAATTATGTTCTCATCATAATTTTATTTTTCATGTATATTTATCATATAGACTTTACTATAAACATCTCTGAATAAGTATAAGATAAATAACAACTTTAAATAATTATATCACTAAACTACAACTAAACGATTAATTGTAGGGTATAAACCATGATGAATGTCCTACCCTTGAGACAAATAACTATATGTAATGAATTACATATCTACAAATTAAGACTTCTATAAAATAATGATAGAGCTTGAAATTTTAACATGAACATTATAATTGAGTTATCTCGGAAATTATAATTAGGCAAACTTCCAATCTTATCCATATTCTTGGAATCGCGGTATCTATGGAAATATTGTAATACAAATATGAAAGGCTCAAAATTTATAGTTAACACCGACCAAATCTTCCAAGTTCATGGCTGTGGATCGATCTTTACAACGTGAAACGGGATTGAGAAGTCAAAGGAATTGGACATAGGCAAGGAGCACCTAATCCTAGGAGGAAAGGGAGAAGAACATATCTTGTGCTTTGCTTTTGGCATGTTATGCGTCTCAGGACAAAACTTATGTAGTCCTCGAAGGAGACATCTGGAATACACATTTCACCTTTGAACATCTTTTGTACTCTTGTCTGTGTACCCATGAGATGCTTGATGCCATGAACTAACCCATCTCCCTTGTTCCATTTGATACTCCATCGATGAATTTGATCAGTTGTTTATACTTCGAAAATTATCATATAGCGAGCTCACATCATTCACCTTCATAATCTATTTATATTAACAAATTTGACCTGTGCTCTGTCTTGGACAGTCAACATTATTTACGTTATTTACATAGTCATACATAATATAATACAGTTTTTCACATCATGAACGCGAATTCTCCATTAGTACAACATTAAAACACTCATCAACACAGAATCACAGAAAGGGTGTGAAATTAAATGCAATTTTTTGTCCTTCAACTTGAGATGACTCGAATTGTAATCTCCTCTTGTTCTCAAGTAGACAACAATTAAAAAGCGAAAAAGGGGTCGATGATAACTCATACAAGCAATCATTGCAGATAATCAATCATCAGGAGGAGAAGATCGAGGAGAATGCAATAGCACATGTGCTAGCAAATGCAGTTTCTTCTCCAGGAGTACATTCTTTGATTGTTAACCAGTGAAAGTACAATAATGTTTCGAGTGATAAAATGGAAGGTGAACGCATCGAGGTTTGGGAGTTGGGACCATGTGAGAAAAGGGATCAAGAAGAGTTAAGAGACTATACTAAAAATATTGGGGATCATGTGCTTTCAGGTATTGAAAGGACTTTTTTTTTTTTTTTGATTCAGCATTAGGCCATATTTTAGAGGACTTTGTTTTTAAGTTATCATCACATGTGTGCGATGCTTTTGCCTTTGGAACGCTCAATGTGAGGCCCAAAGCCGAAAAAGAAGTCCTTTAATATCAACTTCCACTGCCTTGGATTCTAATTAAAGTCTTCAAACCGTGTGTTTTGGAACCCTTGACCAAAATGCCACAGGCATATGACCGTCCTAGTCTCTAACATAACATGGGACCTTTAACCCCCTATTTCATAGCTTTAGAGATTGTTTGTGAGAGGGCAAGGACAAAATAGTTTCAACAAGCTGACTTTATAACTATAGAACTCAATGTTTCTGCAACTAATTGCCGCACTTAAATGATCATTTGTGGGAAAAAGAATCACATTTCATGAAAAGTTGGAAGTGTGCAATGATCAAAAGGTTTCTATAAATGGGGCAAAGAAGCCTGTCGAAATTATCATCCTCACTTCTATTTCCAACAGTTGTAAATAGCTAGCTTCCACTTCTTATGTTGGTGATAATTATTCATGAACAGCAGATCAACCCGTTAGTAAGAGAAGGCAGCATTTCTGCATGTAACATGGTAGAAGATAAAAACTACATATCTGACAGTGAAATGAAATTTTCTACTTCACCATCTTGCATGTGCTTTGGTGACAATTAGGTATATGTAAATTTATGTGGATCGAGGACAAGATAGTGTCCTATATGCATATTAGATATATGATTATCCGTTACGCTCTACTAATTCCAGGATTAGAAATCAGAGAAGAAAAATGAAATGTACAGTGGATTTTGCGGAAACAGAAAGATATGCCAAAGATCCTATCCTTACTTTAAAAAGTATAATGCATCGTCAAACACGTTCTTACGAGGACTATAGAGATAAATACACCTACTTACCTATATATATGTGTGTGTGTATATATATATATATATATATATATATATATATATATATATTGAGTCATGGCTCATCTTTGGGAAGAATAACATATTATCTGTATATAAGTTGGAGAATCGAATTCAAGACAACTGTAAACAACAGATTACAAGAACGGGTACCTCTTGGAACTTTTCTGGAGACGATCTCCGTTTTCTAGGAGGGCCAAGTTGTAGGCTTTATTAAAATCAGATCCAACATGGAATTCCGGGTTTGTACTACATGTTTCATCTAATATAGCAGTTGCGTTCTGCAAATTAATTGACCAAGACAATAAGATGACCAGGATTCAGACAAATTCATAAAAACTTCCGACGTGAAACCTCAACTGACACATGGGATTAGAAAATAATTCTGAAACATGAGTTATCCATGAACTTACTTTGACCCACTGATGCTTGCGTTGCCCTACTCCCAGACATGTAAGAGCTGTATCTGTAAGCTTTTCAGAGGTTGATGATCAATGCCCATCGACAAGAGATTATCATAGAATGAACCATCATGTGTATAGAGCAGATCGTAAGGAGCTACCACAGGAGGAATCCAAAGGGATAGCATGATCCAGAAAGGGTTTGAAAGAGAGAAAAATAAAGGATCAATGCGATCCCTTTGGATGCTTTCTGCAGTTGCAGTAGAAAGCAAAGCAAGCAATAGACTGATCAACTAAATCCACCATGTTCATAAGCTATCAAAGGAAGAATCCAAAGGGATAGCATGATCCAAAAGTTTTGGGAGCTACTTGGGACTCAGGATCAATGCGATCCCTTTGGATGCTTCCTCTTGGTTGCAATAATAGTAAGTGGAAACTTGACCAGTTATACAATTGTACCTCTTTGAAACTCCCTCTCTCTTACCTTGCAGAAACACAACACTCTCTATACGCCTCGTTGTAATGAGGGGAAGTGGCTCTCCTGAGCCTTGAATATAAAAGAGACTTAAGAGCTCTAAGGACTGAAATTTTTTGACTATTGTTTGTAACTCTTACCCCATAAGATTTAGCAAATCATATAAAAAATGTTTTTTTTTTAAATCTTGTAGACCCCAGTCCATAACAAAGCAGACACATAATGGAGAAGGTCTTACCAGTGATGGTCAGCTACATTCTTTGACAAAAATATATACACTTCCCTACAAGTTGGGTGGGAAAATATTTACCAATTATTTTTGTTGTTTGCTTATTTGCATGAAGGCTTGGTGATCCAATCCCCTTCCTCTCTTCTCCACCAACCTCTCTTTTATAAATTCTAATGCTTATTTCACAAGCAAATGCTTTGTCAATTACCATCTTCGTAAACATTTTTTAGGTATCTAAAGCCTGTGGTCTTATTATTTTTTTAATAATGACGAAAACCTTATTTACTATTTTATAAATGCATTTTTAGTGTACACAATAATTTATAAATTACATATTTTAAATAATTATTATTTGATGAGTCGATAACTCAAAATTAAATATCAAGTTTTATTGTAACATATTTTTATTAAATTTTAAGGCGACTTACACTTTTAATCATAATTCAAATATAAAATTTTAAATTAATAAATTTATAACTGTCGTATGTTATCAATTGAAACATTTTTTATTGACTCTTCGATCCTATTATATTTGCATAGGTCAATAATATGATCATATGATTGACCCCTAAATGTTTTTACTCGATCTCTAGCGATCGAACTTATAGCATAGAGGCGCATTGCGGTGTGGTTAAAGATCCACAAACATGTCACGCATAACTAGTTATGATCTAATTCTTTCTATAAAAAGTAATATAGATCTAATTTAAATTTTATTGACACAATATAAAATTTATGTTAAAGATATTAATATAAGCTCTCATATAAAGTGATTAATAAAATTTAAAGACTAAATTAGAAAGCTTAATAGTTGAGGAATTAACACAAAAAGAACATTAAATTGAAAAACTAAAAATATTGTATACCAAAACCAAAAGTTTCGAAATGTGTGGGTGTAAATCTCCTTAAAAGGGCAACCTCTTCAAGTCTTTAAAATCACATTTAACGAGTGTAACTAAATGAATCAAAATTATAAAATCCCGTATTTTTACTTCTGCCATATGCATATGCACTGTATGTAGCGAGGCTCAATGGATAACCAAATGCTTCAAGATCAAATTGGATTAGTGGAAAGTTAGTAATTAATTAAAGTCATTTCGAACAAAAAAAAAAGAGAGAGAACGTGCCATAATTCCTACACTTGATTGAGTTTGTTAATCCCACGGCATATTTCATTCAGCACATAATGAGGAAACTTAAATTTGTAATAAATTTCATTATATATATATATATATACAAAAGAAGAACAAGTCAACGCATGGACAAGCACTTGCAAGAGAGCTTCCTCTATGATGACCGTAATTATGGGTTGAGAACCCCAATAAGTCCGTTAGCCATAGGAGACGATTACTATGACCTAGATTCAAAACAAGGTGTATAGTTGTTTACAATTATAGTTGCCACAAAAAAATTGTACGATATGTGTCTCTATTTAAGGACATATGAAATTTTCCTGACATGACATGCCTAGTGGATCACACAATCGACATTCCACTTGGTTACTCAGTTTGGAAAATTCACCCATTGCTTATTAAAGGTTTTTACTGCGTTTAAAACAAATGACTTTAAAACGACATATTTTGAATAGTTTAATTAATTAATTTGAATCTGTCCATCTTATTAAAAACCATTCCAATCTTATATTTCATTCAATTTCTAATGTAATGGTTCTAAATACTGTTAAAGAGTGTGTTTGAAACAAATAAAAATTTCAACATTCTGAGGGTCTTTATCTGTAATTTCTTGAATCTTATTTATAAAATTAAAAGAATTAAATTTTAAAAAATTAATTTTCTTCTTTAAAAAATAGTGATATCCATATTAAATTCACACCCCTTAACTTTAGAAAAATGAGCTGCTTAAGTAGGGATATAGATATGTTACGTTACACTTGGCCTGTTGTTTGTTGTGATTAGTTGAAATCCAGGTTTTATTTTGGGACGAACCCTTGTTAATTTTGGCACTGTTCTATAGTTTCTGTTTCCATATACCCTTTCACTACAGCTCCCCTTTCTCCTTCTTTTAGCTTCCATTTTCCTATAAGCTTTATAACTAACAAGTGAAAGAAGATCGATAATAGCTAAGCTAGTTGATAATGATGCCATTCTTCTTTCTGTTCATAGCCCAACACTGAAAGTCTGAAGTTGAAAAATCATGCGAGTGCTTGGCAACAACTGCATGTCCATGCCAAGGAGTCAAGTCAGCCACTAGATGGAAAGCCTATCTCTGAAGTTATCTAATATCGACCCCTTTAGATTATGATGTGTGGTGCTAGATCTTGTCCACACTAGTGAAGCATTTATGGACCGCAAGCACCGTACAGGGGCTTTATATGGTGCTGCAGAGACCCTACCACCACCATATTTACACTCTTCCCTCATATAGTGGAGTAATTGTGGTTGGCTGATACCGTCTGTTGTTATGTATTAGTGATTTGAAAGTAAAGTTTTTGGTTTGTATCCATCACAAAGTCTGCACCTCTGAGAATACATGTCTCTTGTTTGCAAGACATGAATTTTATATCCACCCAGTTCTTGTTACCCATCTAGTAGAGCATAAGGACCTTGAATGAACCCTGCCCTATTTCTGTAATCTTCTCAGTTCTAACACACATGGGATTCAACTTCCAGACACAGTTCATCTGGTGTTTGGATTCAGTGTAGGAATAGACGCCTCATATAAAAGTGGGTTCAAATTAACAACGTTATTGGGTCACCAATTGTTCAGACTTTCCATGATATCTTAGTGAGGGCATCACATGTAGACTGTGGTGAATTTGGTTGTGTGCCTATAATAAGTTGCAGTTTTCTCTTGCAATAAAGCTGCCATCCCCATTTTTAAAGCTTTTGTCTTTTAGCTTTTGCATCATTTGAAATTATCGTTTAGTGGTCCTGCATTGGTTACATAAACTCTATAACTATAACTCTTCAATGGGATGCCTCATGCCTTGGACCACATAGCTCCTGGCATCACCCTTTTTAAGGTGAATTACATGTTAATGCTCTGCCGCATTTCTTAAATCAAGACGGGGGTACAAAGACTAGATAATCATATATCCGTATTTGTGGTATATTTTATATATATGTGTATATAATGTGTGAATATATGTGTCTCTATATATATATACACACTGATGTAAATGGTACAAGTATATTTCCAGTCACTATCGAAATCCATGGCAATAGTCTTGGACCACTCAACTTTTAAACCTGCAAGCGTTTCAGTTGTTTCCTTTTCCCACAGACACTCGTAAAGTTGAAAGTTGGTGCAGAGCGAAAGTTGTTTGATTCATGAGGCCTGCACGCTAGCACCGACGACTAACATTCAACTTTCAGAAATTAATTAGTCCCTTATAATCTTGCGCTGATGTATTGACTGAATTATTAGTGTAAACGGTAAATTCTAGTATGTTGGCATCTGAAAACAGTCAGTTCAGGGTTTAATATCTGATACAAGAAAACCAAAAACCCTGGTAGATCTGTTGTTATTCCACCAGTTCGTATAACGATGTATGTCACATGGTTTCAATAAGGAGGGTCTCATGTATACGAAAAGAGTGGGGGAAAAAAAAAACATGTATACCAAGGACATATTCTCAACCCACGGCTCATACCTTAGTCCTATATATCTTGTTTGAAATGGTTAAGCAGATTGCAAAACATCTAGATGACTGCAAGGACTGAGTCAGGCAGTGCCTCTACTCTCCATTCAAGTAATAGAACTTTGGTTTATCGATGAAATAACCAGAAACGAACAAAAGAGACTTGAGAATATAACTCTCGAGATCAAATTTAACTTCATTTAATGAATATGTAGGAAAGATCAGGACGTTCAATAAATATGGTTCTAATCCTGTGGCTACTTGGTCATGCATTGGCTTTTTTCTTTGTTTAACACTAATGATATACATATATAAATAAACCTGAGCTACTTCTACCGCTCGCTTTATACGCAAGAAACTCAGCTTTACGTACGTGGAGTTGGGGTGATGAAAAGGCTCGAGTATGATCAAACATTCAAGTTTTGATAATCGGCTTGGTGTGGCAATTCGGGCTCAAGTTTTAAAGTCTAAAGGAGGTTAATGGGACAAGAGCAGGAGGAGAGCTGTTTTCATTTTTCAAGACCGTTGCTTATGGCAGATGCTGACGTGACTGCTACTGAATGCTAAGTTGCATACTCTTTCCTACAAATTTGAATACTACTGGGGACTCTTTAATCTTTGAGACATTCCATATCTTGAAGGACCATTCTCGGGCCTTGCCAAGCTCGCTTTTAGTATACATGTTTTTTTTTCCCCACTCTTTTCCGACGCACTTAGATGTGTAGTAGTAAACCTTAAGGTGGCATAAACATTATTCAAGCCAGCACCAGCTTTCGGGAACTGCTCTCGTGCTTTCACTTTACCAAACGATTGTGCAAATCCGAGTCATGTCAATCGTCAACTAGACTTGCGCTTAGCCACAAATTCCCAACCTGCATTTGGATGCCAGAAACTCATTGGCGGGCCATTTTATGTCCACTCCTAAAAGGTAATAACTGGCCCTTTAATGCGATGTTCTGAGTGGGCCTTTGGAGAGGAACTTTGGTCCATGCACTTTGCTTGGTAGGAAAACATGCAAATTTCCTTTTGATGTCCTCATCCTCTTTCTTTTGGATCTCCTCCATCTTATTCTTGAGAAAAGTCTCATGTTCCATCCTACCACAACAAGCAAAAAAGATCATGGAAAGATTAAAGAAAGATTGTCTTACCATGAATAGCACCATTAGGCCACACACATGTTAAAAATAAATCTTCCACTTTGAAGACTACGTCACTTAGACACCCTATTAACATAAATTTCAGCAATCATCACAAATTAATTACTGCTACAATATTGGATGTGTTCTAGTTTAGTAAGGCAGTGCACACCACACCTAGAGAGCATCTCTTTTACTTTGATTTTATGTGATTTCAGTTTTAAAAATGATTTTCTACTTCAAGAAATCAGTTAAAGTGGACCACATAAGCATATGAAACAAGAAAGGGTATCTAACAAGTTACAAATCAGAACTAAAGATGATATAAGGCTTTTGACTAATTCATTCTCTTCTTTCCACTACTCATAAATTCTTGTCGGGGCATTTAAGCCAATTCTGATAAGTTAGTTGGAGACAATGAAACGTAAAAGAAAGACAATAGGGAGGAAAAGGTTTTGGAATATATTTCAAGCTTTCCGTACAGAAACTAAATTAGCCAATTGAAGTTTGGCAACCCAGAAACAAGGCTTTATTAAAGCGAACCAAGTTCCCGGAATCATTTTTTATCGATGGTACCCTTCATTCCCTTTCAGGTAACCTTTAAAAAATAAAAAGCATTTTGTGAATATGATTCGACAAGTTACAAATGAGAACCATCCTCCATTACCCTGCCATGTTCTTCGTGCCCTCACCATTACACGAAGCCTGACTGTGTACTAAAAGGGCTCTTTTTTTCTAGGGCTTTCTTCCAAATACTCGAAATGTGAGGGGGGATCTAAACCCAGTTAATCTGGGCCTAGCTCAAAATACGTGTATCCTATTCAAATTCGATGTTGAAATGGACTAAAAAACATAATTATCATAGTTTTAAGGCGATTTCTGTTAATTATGAAATGAATATTAATTCTCTTTTTGACGTCCCAGAGCAACTAAGGGAGTGCTTATTTGGGGGTATAGAAAAAAGAGTATGGGTATAGAATAAAAATTGATGTTTGGTATGAACCTATGATTGAAAACCTAAGAGTTTCATTCCTTGGTTTTGGGCAATCCTCTCTCCCTCTCATAATCTAGAGGAATGGAAGAGAGGAATGAGAGTGATTGGTATGTTTTTAATTTTTTATATATAGAAAATAGATAAAAGATATAATTATGAGCCAAATAACTTTATAAGTAAAGCTTTAATTTCAATAATCAAATTTATGGTGAAATCAATTAAATAATTAATTACACTATAATTAATT
>JAOTAY010000191.1:14340253-14356758 GCA_025629805.1 Erythroxylum baracoense
AGACCATAGATATCATAAAACACATGCAAGATACTAAATATAAGGTACTAAAAATATATACAAATATGATTGCATCATAGATGTTTGTTTTTTCTCTCCGTAGCTCCATTTTGTTTAGGGGTATCATTGCATGAACTTTGATGAATAATTCCCTTTTTAATAAAAAAACTCCCCAAAGTCTTATTAAAAAATTCCTTCCCATTATCACTTCTAAAGATCTGAATTTTTTCATCAAATTGTATTTGAACCATGGTATAAAAGTTTTTAAAAACTTCTTCAACCTCAGATTTTTCTTTCAATAAATATACCCAACTTATTCTAGTGTGATCATCTATAAAAGAGACAAACCATTTTTTCCAAGAATTGTTGGTGTTCTTAAAGGACCCCAAACATCACTATGAATTAAAGAAAATGGTTTAGAGGGTTTGTATGGTCTTGGAGGATAAGAGGCTCAGTGTTGTTTTGCAAACATACAAATCTCATAATGAAAGGAAGATGGATTTTTATTAATAAAAAAGAAGGAAATAAACGTCTTAAGTAATGAAAGTTTGGATGACCAAGTCTATAGTGCCATAGCATTATTTTATGATTACTAGAATAAAATTCAGATTCAAAGCATAAACCATTGACTGGTAGTTTACTTGGGATTGTTCCATCTTTAAAGAAATACAGTCCTCCTTTTTCCCTAGCACTGCCAATCATCCTCCCCGAGGCTGGTTCTTGAAACTCACAATGAGTTGGATGAAAAATAGCTTGACACTTTAGATCATAGGTTATTTTACTGATAGAAAGAAGATTACAAGACAAATTTGGAACATGAAGCACATTACAAAGAGTTATAAGTGGGGAAACTTTGATTGAACCAATCTCAGCTATTGTCGAAAAAGATCCATCAGCAATCTTTATTTTTCTGTTTCTTGCATATGGATTATATTATGAGAACAGTTGGGAGAAATTTTTCATATGATCTATTGCTCCAGAATCTATAATCCAAGGACTAAGGGAAAGACCAAAACTAGAGAGGGCTATGAGACAAGAATTACCTTGGGCTGCAAGAGAACATGAAGGAGTAACAGAGAATTGTGGAGGCTCAAAAATTTGTGTAGATGCTCTAACTGTTCCTTTGTGAAAGGTTGCTCATCCAAGTTGATTGATTGCTCTTGAGAATCATCGGTTGTGTTTTGAAGTGCCCTGCCATTCCTTTCTTGTTTTTTCTTTAAATGTGCTGACTTCCCATGAATCTTCCAACATGTTTCTTTAGTGTGCCATGGTTTTCTACAATGATCACACCATGGACGTTTCTTCTTTTCTCCATCTTCATCAGTCCATCCAGAGTTCAGAGAGACAAGAGCGAAGTTCTCAGCCTCGGTTGGTGGTGCAGCATTGCTGAGCATGATTCTCCTTCTATTTTCTTCTTGTCGTAACTCCGAAAAGACCTCACGAATTGAGGGAAGTGGTTTTTTGCCAAGAATTCTTCCCTTTACCTTATCTAAGCTCCTATTAACCCCTGCAAGGAACATATAGACACGATAATTCTCTTCTCTTTTCTTATGCCTTGCACAATCATTTGGATTCTCCCAATCATCTTCATAACATTAATCTAGTTCCAACCAAAGAGCCACCATCTCATTGTAATACATGATAATCTCATGATCTCCTTGTTTGAATTGCCAAAGCCTTGATTTCAATTCAAAAATCTATAAAGAATTATCCAAGTCTGAGTTCGTTTACCGGATGGAGTCCCACACTGCTTTGGCTACTGGTAGGAACATGTTTGGTCTTGCAATTGTTGCCTCCATCGAATTTAGAAGCCATGCTATTACCAGGGAATTTTCTGCCCTCCATCTTTTAAAGCCAGGCTCGTTTTCTTCTGGTTGCTTCTCTTCCCAAGTGATGTACCCGAGCTTTCCTCTACCTTCGAGTACAAGTTTGACGGACTGAGAACACTCAAGATAGTTTCTTCCGTTCAGTTTTTGAACGAAAATTTGTAAAGAAGAACTAGTGTTTATATTATCAACACCAGTATAGAGAGAGTTGTCTGGGTTGGTTTCAGAGGTAACCTCTGATGTGTTCTGGGTTCTGCTTGCTCCTGTCATGGCAGTCTTTGCCTTTTTCTAGACTTGAACCCTATGGCTCTCATACCATGTAGGTTTTTGAGGGAGAAACTTTTCTTCCATTCTTATTTATCTATGATAGAATACATTGAATTTATAGGGTACTTTGAACCCTAATACAAAAAAATAATCTAAATATAGTAACTAAATATATGCTACTTTATTTCTAAGGATCCTTAACCCCTAATTTAGGGATTCGGATCCTTTATAGAAACAACTAAAAATTAGGAAATGAAATCAAACTAAATCTTTCAATTTTGAACATACAATTTAATGTTTTTATTATCAATTAAGATAATTTTAACTTTATATCATCAATCAACTTTCTGTTTAAACAAATTAAATGTATAAACAAATCAAATTGTTATGCACAGATAATTCAAAACTGTTTAAATTATGCATCAACCATAAGATCATCAAATAAAATTTATTAACGGTATTTTTTAAAAAAAATTATTTATCGACGGAAAACAACAAACTGTCGGTAATCATAGACGGAATAATCAATTCCATAACCAAATTTACCAAAAGGATTTGCCGCAAAATAACTGTCGATATACTCACTGACGGAACAAACATAACTGTCGGTAATGTGGTAATAAACTTATCTACGAAATAAACAATATCGTCTGTAAATATGCTGACAGAAAAATACTGACCGTCAACAATTTACAGATAGTCGACCGTACAAACAACCATCAGTATATTTACCAACGGTACATTAGTTGTTTGTCGGTAAATTTACCGACAGACATTCTGTTATTCGTCGAAAATTATTACCTATGGTCATTTCTACGACACCTTTGTCCGTCGATAAATTCCGTCACTAACATGACTCTATCGGTATTGTCCGTCACTAAACGACATTTTTCTTGTAGTGTGAGTATGATACTAAAATTTTAAAATGTATTATATAATATAACCTAATAGTGTGGTTGTTAATGACAATGAGTATGATTTATTGCATGAAAATAAGGCATTGAATAAAAAGATCAATGACTTCAAAACCTTTACTACAGTGATGAAAAATTAAATAGCATGTTTGGAGTCCAAAAAAGGTCTAATAATAATTTCACTTATGGAAGTAGACTATTCAATGTCAAGTCAATTTATATAATGTGAAAACATCTACATGATGTGTCAATAAATAAATCTTCATTTAAGCATGTTGAATCTTCTAAATATATACAAAATCACATGTTTAAATATTCTAAATATATCAATCGTCCTATAGGTCTCATATAAAAGGGGAATTTTATCTATTCATGTAATTCACATTAGGAAGCTTAGCATTTAAGAAAAAAAAGGCATAATTTTTATTTAAAAAATTTAATATTTTTGTTAATAATATATAGTCTTGTATCTTCAAATTAACATAAAACAAGTTCATAATTATTATAGGTCACATTATAAATAAAAAGACATGACACATGTTGTGGTTTATTATAGGCCATATTTCAATCGAAAAAGTATATTGTCAATTTGTATTCTAGGTCTTGTAGTCACACAAAAGAAATCTTATTCACCATTACATTTTAAAAAGACTTAAAATATACACTTGTTATGGTATACTCATATGACCAATATAATTTCAATCTTTTTTATGTTAATTATGAATATATCAATAGAAATTGTTTGTTTTGAAACAATACTTGTTAAATATATCTAAAAGTATGAGTTAAAAAAAGATCAAGAGTCAACTCCAAGCACTTAAGTTTATTTTAGTACTTAGGATGTATTAATTTCTTTATTTTATAAGTCAATATATTAAATGAGTATTAATATCCAACTTTTAACTTTTTCAATCTTTATTAAGCCATTTTGGACAATTATTGTATTAGATATTTTTAAGGCAAATCCTTACAAAATGTACAAGGAGAAATGTGTATAATTACAAGAAGATCAATGCTTCTAAAATCGAATAATCTAGAAAATCGAAGTTGAGTAACATAATAAATCACAGTAGAAGCATAATGTACATAAGATGTTAACATAGATTAAGCACTTTAAGCGGCTTGTTAATTCCCCATTGATAAACCATGATGAAATTGGAGTATGGTTCTGAATAGGTTACGTAAACCATGAGGAAATTGGAGTTATATATACTCAACATGGAAGTCTCTATCTAAGGGACATTTAATCGAACAACTCATAGGCAATATGTATTATCTCTAACCTTCTACAAAGCAAATGCATTTTCCATTATTTACCAACAACAATACATGTAAACAATAAATAAACCAACAATGACACAAAAAAACGCATAAACCAATAACTAACACAAAACCCACCACCTAACACCCACCCACAATATACATATATATAACCATCTAAGAGCTTCATTTTTTGGAGACAAAATAAACCCAATAAAGAGCTTACCTGAAAATGACGCACGATGGGCCAAAAACTAGGTAGAAATTGATGGTGGAAGCAACCAAAATCAGAGAAAACCAACGCAATCGAGGAAGGAGAGAAGAAAAATAGCATAGAGGGAGGGGGGTCAGGTTAAGATGATAAATAATTTTTTTATTTATGAACAACTCGTCATTTACCGACAGAACATATTTTCTGTTGGTATTCAATTTCACCAATTATCGTGCCAGGTGTTGTCGCCTTATTTTGCGACGGATTAAGTATTCCGTCGGTAATTTGTAGTTTCTTTTAGTGTTTTGACGACGGATAGTGAGGATCGTCGGAAAAATAACGACAGAATATATAACGTCAGTAAACAACCGACACTGACTATTAAACAAAGCATATTTTACTGATGAAACTATTTCCACCACATTTCCAATGCTATTTAAATGCGGGAAGCATTCCCACAATTTTTACCGATGGGCATAGTTTTGTCGTTGCTATATTTTGTCAGAAAATTTGCGCGGATGTTTTCCCTCCACCTTTACATACGAAAATTGTGTCCGTCGCAAAATGAAAATTTTCACGACAGTTTTACTGACGGATAGTTTTTTTTCGTCGACGGATAGTTTTTTTTCGTCGGTAATTAACGATGAAATTATGTCCATCGGTAAATTTCCGCTGCTAATGTATGATTTTCTTGTAGTGTAGGAAACTGTGGTTTTCATAGGAAAAGTATATTCGGCAGGTGCCAGAAAGGTTTAATATGAAACATGCCAAGCCAATTAGCACGCCGCTAACACCTCACTTCAAGTTGAGTAAGTGTATATGTACCTCAATAGAAAAGGAGAAAGATGGTATGTCTTATGTTCCATACTCATCTGCAGTAGGGTCTCCGATGTATGCTATGGTATGTACAAGACCAGATATTGCATAAGCTATTAGGTTAGTGAGTAGATTCTTGTCTAATCTAGGAAAGGTTCACTGGAAGCAGTAAAATATATTTTTAGAAACTTTAAAGGTATTTCAAAAATGGAGTTTGCGTTTTGGGGATGAAGAGTCAATTTTAGAAGGCTATATGGAAGCAAATATGGCTGAAGATCTTGATGAAAGAAAATCTACTACAAGTTTTTTGTTCAAGTTTATAAGAGGAGCTATTTCATGGCAATCAAAGCTACAAAAGTGTGTAGCTCTATCTACGACTAAAGCAGAGTATATAGCTACAGTGGAAGCTAGCAAGGAGATGCTTTGATTAAAAAGATTCTTTCAAGAGTTGGATGTGAAGCAAGAAGACTATGTAGTGTTTTATGATAGTCAAAGTGCTATTGACTTGAGTAAAAACAATATGCATCCCACACAAAGCATATAGATGTCAGATATAATTAGTTGAAGTCTGTGACTGAGGAGCAACAATTGATGTTAAAGATGATTCACACAGACTTGAATGGTACTGATATGTTGACTAAGGCAGTTCCTAAAAGTAAGCATTAGCTTTATAGTAAGTTTTTCAGGAAGTCTACCATAACATGCCTTCCCTATAATTAGGCTAAAGGAAGATATTGTTGAGTGTCCAGTCCTATTTTGAGTCTTTCGATGATTATAGATGCCTTTACGATTTGTGAAGATGAAGAACAAGAGAAGACAAGAAGGAGAAAGCTCTTATGGGGAGAGACACAACTATGTACACTTGTGTCCTTAACTTATACCATCATATGGATCAACTGTTTAATTCTTTGAAATAGTGTGAATGAACACATGAAAAGTGAAGACATATACGGTCATGTACACGCCCGTGTGCATGATATACATAACTCTCTATAATCGTGTATGTCCATAACTCAAGTGACATTAGAAGAGACATGACTGCGTATATGATCGTGTATGTTGTAGAAAACCTAATTCAAGATATAAAAGAAGAGAAGACATAGGTTTGTTGATTATGAGGCATAAAAACACCAAAAAGGGGAAAGAAAACAGAGTAAGAGCAAGTAATTTCTAATTCTCATCATTGTTTGATTAATTTTGGGATTAGGTTGTAAGTTTGTTGATTTACACATCAACTTCAGTTTCATTCTTGAATCTTTGTTAGAAACTTATTGTTGTAGAGTGAGAGATCAAATATTGTAAATCCTTATTTGCGATTAGTGAATTTGCTTGTCGATTTAGCTAGTAATTTTTTCTCTACTCTGGAAGTTTTTCCATGTAAATCTATGTGTTTGCTTCTTTATTGAGTTTTTTATTCTCATATTGATATTATTTGATTAACTCTGATTAGAGTGCTTTGTTGTTGCTATAAGCTGACGTCTTAGATAGTTGTGTTTTGGTTGTATTTTTCTCTTGTCTCCTAGCACCTTCCACATAAACACTCTGATGGTAAGAGTCGGCGTAGACCTGTAGATAATTTTGTGTAAAGATTATCACTTACCTTCTCTTAAAGCGTAACCTCTCTTTCTATACGAGATATAAAATGATCGAGTTCCTACTTGTGAATATATTCCTTGAAAAAAGTCTAGGTATAGGCACTGTGAAGCATAGACAAACTAAAGTCTTGTGATTGGACCAAAGGAGTGTCATGTTTCAAAGAAAATATTCAACTAAGAAAGTTTAATATGCAAAATTGCAAAATAACAGCTACACCTATGAACTTAAATGATATGTTAGTGGTTATTGATGAAAATTAGTTAATGCAAGAACTTGTTAGAAATATGGTGGGGTATTATTTTCGCAGTAGTCATTATTTCTAGATTTATGAATGGCCTTGCAAAACATCAATTTGGAGTTGCAAAACAGAGTGTTACAGCAAATTGAGGTAGCAATGGACTTTGGGATATGGCGTGGTCATAGCTCAGAGTTGAGATTACTTGATTATACGTACAGAGATTGTGCCAGATGTTTAGAGATTAGGAAGAGCAATTCAGGCTGTGTATTTAATCTCGAGTCAGGTTTTCTGTTTCGTATGACGGGGTTCAAAGAAGCAAATAAGAATAACAGTGTCCACATTGAAAGCAGAGTATGCAACAACAGTTGCAGCATCTTGTCAAAGTGATCTAGTTGAGAAGAATACTTGCAGATATCAATCAAGAATAGAAGAGAGCAACTGAAATTTATTACCAGTAATTTCAGTGACAAAAAAAACCCAACTTACCATGAAAGAACGAAGCATGTTGACATACAAATGCATTCCATTCGAGATCTTTTGTCATAAACCGCAGTCACTTTAAAATATTGTAATGCAGATGTGCAAGTGCCAAATATTCTAACATAATCACTCTAAAACGCAAGCATGTTTATTTCAAAAATCAATGTTTGATGTGTGTAATTCTGAACAAGGGCGAATATTGACAATTGTACTGAGAGCTCTCTGTCTCTTACTGTTGTAGTTCCTATATTTTTTAGTGTTGAAGCCTATTTAAAGTCACTTTTGAGCATTTAAGTTGTTGGTTTTCATGTAAATTAACGAACCAACATATAAAATCCATTGTCGTTTTTGGCAATAGCATTAAAATTTATATATATAACAGTTAGATTATAGTTGCAAAGGATACTTAGCCCAGCATATCTCCTTGTATCCAATTGGGAAACTGACAAAATAACTGCTGGTCCATATGGGTACTTAAAAATTAGATATAGATTTGGGGATTTCGGATTTTATGTAACCATATATTGTTTCCACACTCTTCCCTCTCGCGTTCAGTTTAGCTGGGTTCCATTCCTTTAAAAAGAAGAAGAAAATTTAATCGCTAAAATCCAAGTTTATCCAACTGTAAGCCATAGGATGTGAAGCGGCTGTGACTTGTCCGGCAGTCCCTGCGATAAGTAATCCGCGATTAGCGCTATCCTGCCGCGGTGGCCGGTGGGCTCACTCCCCTTTTGCCTCTTTCCTTCATCAGTGGCTTAATCATTTTGTTTCTTATTTTCCGTGCGTCGTTCAATTTTGTTTCCCTAATTAAAAGTTTTAATTATTAAGAGCAAAAATACGATAAAATTTTATAAATGTTATTTAATTTCAAATTATTCATTTATTGAATAATTTATTCAAAATATTTAATTTATATATTCTAATAACAAATACAATCTCTTTATCCATCTTGCGAAGAGATATTATACAACGGCCTATGGCCTTTTTAAGATGACGACTTATTAGTATTAGTATCTTTTATATCTTACAAAAAGACATTGAATGTGAAACTCGAAAACATGAATTGTAACTTAGAAAGGGGGTCGAGAATTGAGATAAAACTCATCAAATTTATAATAATACCCGAACATGTAATATAAATTAATGATTAAAATTTCGAATTGATTTAATTATAAAAGTTTTGAAATCAATTAATTTTTAATTCAATTTATTTTAATAATTTTTATTATTATAAATTAATCAGTTTATTAATTAAGTAATAATTTTTATAAATAAAATTTTATTGAACTGTCTCTTTTTTAGTTACACTTTAAATTTTTTAATAAATAAGAATAGTCTCTTTTAATTATATTTCATTTTTTTAATTTTATTTAACCTTCACTAAATTTTACATCAGGTAAAACATATATCAGAGCAAAAATTGGGTCTGGTAAATTATGGGAGACATAAGAATGAGCAAGATGGCCATATCTCATCTTTTTTTATGCCCGTACATTGTTGTTTACTTCACTGTGGACCCATAAGATTATACAGAGTATACTTACAGCTAGATCTGGTTTCTCAATAATAACTGCTAAACTTTCCTGTTTTGTAACAAACTTTTAAAATTTCAAGACACTTGATGTCTATTTTATTCAACACATTATAGCCTTAGTCGCCATCCCCAGTAGATCCAAAGGTAATCCAAAGTTTAGTATTAAAATTTCCTCACATAACGTGCATAACATAATTGCATCCATATTGTGATTATTCTCCAAGTCCTTGGATCCTCCAAAAGTTCATTTAACCCGAGATTGCAACCAACGCTACGCAAACCAGTGGCCAATGCGACAATTTTTCTCAACTGCTATTGCACACGATGTGTTGATTAAGATGTCGGCAGGCAGGTTAGCCCGACATTTTCATGCTAATCAGAGTTGCTTGATTCTTATCCAGTTACCTGCTTGCTTGTCCTTAAGTCATTAGGAGATGTTTATTTATTTTAAAATCAAAATAGGAATTGAGTTAGATAAATCTACCCTTATCTACTAAAAATTTGCAGTCCTCTTTCACACTGCTAATGAATTACCTTTCAGTTTCTAGTGAAACAATAGAACACAAACCAATCCATTGAATCTAAACAATTTGTGTTGCAATCAAACTTGGGATAGAAAGGTGGTTGGTCGAGGTGATGTACAATATGCCATCCAATAACTGTATTAACATGATCTTATTATTTAAAAAAAGAAGAAAACCCAAGCTCCTTGAAGACTAATCCACGATATTGAGAAATCGTCAATTCACTAAAGGCGACAATTATGCAAATAAAACTGCATCTTTTGAGCGAAGTTTCAAAACGGGTGGGTGAAAAGATAAAAAAGGGGGTTGTTAAGAAAAACGGGGTGGTATCGGTATGAATGATAATGATATCCACCAATCACTAGCTTAACCAGTACTTGACGGATTTGATAACTCCCAACATATAGTACTCAATTCATATTTAATAAACCAAACAAAGTTGGATGTATAGATTAGTTATATTAGAAACAGGAAAGGGGGCGTGCAAACACGACATAGAGGAAGCGTTCCACGTTCGTAATGCCCAATGGTCGGTTGGTAATGTTCAATAGCTGCACAAACACCCATTCACACTCAATCCTACACCACCACAAACTATCCCTTTCAATTCAAGTCTCTCTTTAGTACTCAAATTTCTCCGAAACCAAAAACAAAATCCTCCCGTACCCTCTTCTCTCTTTCTGTGTCATAACCATCCCAACAAAACAGTTTCTCTTCTTTTTGTTTTGGTCGGTTAATTACTTTTGCGCTTCTTCTGATGAGGAAACTTTGTCCGAATTTCGATCGTGAAGATGGGCTCGAGACAGTGCTCGAAGTCCCTATACCAGAAGAGATGTTTGCGTCGCACAAGACTGGCAATAGGTCTTGGCAAACCATGAAAGCCTGGATGAGTCGACCTGCCACCACTACTCATGACAAGTCCGTAGCGGCTCTCTTTGGAGACAAGAACGCAGAGATTCAGCTTTTGCTTGGTGTTGCTGGGGCCCCTTTGATCCCTTTTCCAATTCGTCGCGATCACCAGTTCATCAACCGCAACATTAAAGACCAACCTATCGTGAGTCTCTTCAATGACCTGTCAAGTCAAATCAAATTTAATTTAATGTTCAGTTTTGGATATTAATGATTACTTAATCTGTGTTGCGTCAGGAGGCATCGATGGCGAAATACATTGTGCATCAATATATAGCTGCGGTGGGTGGTGAGGGAGCATTGAATTCAGTGGATAGCATGTACGCAATGGGGAAGGTGAAGATGGCGGCTTCAGAGTTCTGCGGAGGAGAAGGGGCGCCCAACGGCAAGGTAATGAAGATGAAGAACTTGAGACACGGACATGGAGAGATGGGTGGGTTTGTTCTATGGCAAAAGAGGCCTGACTTATGGTGCTTGGAGTTGGTGGTCTCTGGTTGCAAAATTAGTGCGGGGAGTGACGGGAAGGTGGCTTGGAGACAGACCCCTTGGCACCACTCTCATGCTTCTAGAGGCCCACCAAGGCCTCTTAGGCGTTTCCTCCAGGTAAAAATCTCTCAACAATCCAAGGTTTTAACACTAGGTGTAAATGAATGCACACGTTTATTTCTTTCTTTCAAAGTTAACGGCGGGCAGGAAAAATGTTGTTCACATTACTTATCAAACAGCCCCGCCACTTTGTTGGGTCAGTTAGTTTAGTTGGAAACCAAGTCCATAAGTAGAAGTCAAAACGTTTCTTTTGGTGATCTTTCTTTTTTTAGATAATTTTTTTGAAAAAAGTCAACAGTGTGGTATGCTAGGCTTCAAGTCATCTAAAGCCTTTGTTCACGAATCTATGGGCTGCTGGATCAAAGCAAAAATGTTGTACTATTTTCTCATTAACATGAATCTCATCATGCAGGGTCTTGATCCAAAGTCCACAGCCAATTTATTCTCCAATTCGATTTGCGTTGGCGAGAAGGCAATCGACGACCAGGACTGCTTCATACTAAAACTAGAAGCTGAATCATCCTCACTAATAGCAAGAAGCAGCAGCAACGTAGATATAATAAAGCACACAGTGTGGGGCTATTTTAGCCAAAGAACAGGGCTACTAGTCCAATTAGAAGACTCTCATCTTCTGAGAATCAAAGCCTCTGCAACTCGAAGCATATTTTGGGAGACCACAATGGAGTCCAAAATCAGAGATTATCGAACCATAGACGGCATCAACATAGCACACGCGGGCAGAACATCAGTGTCACTGTTTAGGTACGGAGAAAACTCTGAAAGTCATTCCAGGACGAGAATGGAAGAGGTGTGGGCGATCGAGGAAGTGGATTTTAACATTAAAGGACTGTCCATAGATTGCTTCTTGCCACCAAGTGACTTGAAGAAAGAGGAAGAAGGATGTGGTGTTGTGAGTAGCAATGCAAAACTACCCCTTAAGATTCGATCGGCTTCTTTTAGGATTAGCGCATCGAAGGTTGCTGCTATTGATGGTGATGATTCGGATGTTAGTGTGGACGACGACAATTTGTAAATGTCGTGCTTCCTTTTTTGTATATATTGTAACATTTTGTTCTTTATTATGAGACGTTTTTGCCTAAGGCGGTAGTCATTTAATGCCCTCCTAAGATTTTGGAGTTAGAGCCACTTCTTCCCAATGTAAATACCAAATGATGTATTACTTTTCGGCTAATCAAAAACCTACCCTTTGCACAAAGAAGTAACAAATTGCCTTGTAACGCTTCTGCTTTAGGCTTAGTTTGGGAGAGCAGTAGTAGTTGATAACTTGTTGAAATCAAACTATTAAAATGATAAGTATTTATTCTTAATAAATACTTATGTGTTTAGGATTGCTATTTTGGTAACTATTGAAACGTGAAAATAGGTATTTGACAAGTGCGGTTGTGATTGCTGAAAAGAGATAAAATGACTAAAAAGCTTATTGATTAAATAAACTATTAATTGTTGTATAAATAATTAAAAAATATATTATTAGTTATATAAATTTAAAATTATAAATTATAAAATATTAAATTAAAATAAGAAAAATATAGATAAAATAATTTAGTAAATAAAACATTTCATAAAGATATATTATTAGTCATATAAATTTAAAATTATAAATAATAAAATATTAAATTAAAATAAGAAAAATATAAATTTAATAAATAAAATATTTCATAAAAAATATATTATTAGTCATATCAATTCAAATTATAAATAAGAAAATATAAATAAAATAAATTTAGTTGAGGGAGAGATACAAATGTCATTTCGTACCGGCCGGTAACCAGAACGGTATCCTTGTTTACGGTACCGGACATGAGTATCGGCTGGTACCAGCCGGTACTCACAGTATCAGAAAATACCGAGTTGGTATCGTGAAATGTTAAGATTTGGGGGACCAAATTGAAAAAAAAAACCCTAAATACCCTCCCCCCGACTCCTCTCCTTTGCTACGTCTTCTCCCTTTTGATTTTTTGCTCCTCTCTCTGTCTGTACGCTGTCGCTCTCCACTCTCCTCTCCTCTCGTCGTTAGCATTGGTCGGTGATCGTGCTCTAGCCTCCAACGGTTCTCTCCGGCAATCCTCTTTCTGCCGCGTCCCTCTCCGTCGCCTGTCGCGTCCCTCTCCATCGCCTGTCGCAAGTTGCAAGTCGCAACATCAGCCGTCCTCCTCCCTCTCCGTTGCAACATTAGCATTCAGATCTGGGAATAATACGCAGATCTCGTCGTCTGATCCATCACTGATTGTGTTTCTGTTAGTTTGGCTTTGGGTGTGTTTTTTTTAATTGAATTTCTATTAAAATGATTATGTTAATTGTTTTTGTTGTGATAATTTTTTTATGGATTGTCTGTCGTTGGAGTTGGAAACTTAGAATGTTGGATTTGTAATGTGTGGATTGGTTTTTGGTTTTGGTAATGAAAAAATTGTTTAATTCGTATGTTGATCACTTGATTGTTTGTGGTTGGTTTGGAATTTTGGATTGTGGAATAATTGGATGATAATGAAAATATGAAATGAAAAGTGAAAATCGTATTTGTTGGTTTGGTTGATGAAAGGTATATTGCAGTGTGGTTAATTGTAATTGTTTGGTATTGGTACTTCGGTTGGTTTGGTTCATTTGTGTTTGAAGTTTAAGCTTTGAAACAAACCAAATTTGAAAATAAAAACATAATTAAAAACAAAAATAGAAAATTAAGAAGATCCAATCCATAATATCCATTCATGGCTCATGCTTTGCTAAATCGCATCATATTTATAAGAAGATCCATTCATGCTATGCTAAATGGCATGTAGCTGTAGCCTGTAAGTGCAATTACATTATCATTATTTGAAGAAAATATAATTTGTTTAAATATATACAAAAACCCTAAATTGAAATTGGTCAAATGGCATCATATTCATATAGAAAGACAATAATTACAATTGATTACTTTAGATATACCTAAAGTTTGAGTTATTAAATTTTACATTAAATTAATTTTTTACTATTTGGTTAAGAAGTCATAATTAATTGCAATGTTTAAGGTGTATACTAGTTTTTAAATTTCAATTTAATTATAATAATCTTATCCAAATTTACAGTGGAATATTTTATTATCCCTAATCTTCTTGATTCATCTTAATTATTGTAAGAGGACAATTAGTAAAAAAAAACTATGTGGTAATGGTTTGGGAGGTTCTTTACATATTATTGCTAATTTTGTTGATAAAACTACTAAATGATTAATTTCTTACAAAACTAACATCTTCATAGTTTTGTTACAGATAAATGGAAAGAAGTTCAACTACTCATGATCAAACTACTTCAGGAAGATATAATGATCCAACTTGGGTCCATGCTGCATTAGTCCCAGGTATGAAGAATCATACAATTTGCTTATTCTATAACAAATATTTGAACGGTGGAGGAATCACTCGATTGAAGAAGCATTTAGTTGCGGTTAAAGAAGATGTAGAACCCTGTAAAAAAGTAAGTCATGATGTGAAGTGGCAAATGAAAACATTGCTTGATGAATATCAACATGAAAGAGATAGAAGGGAAATGTTGAATTTTCAAAATGGTAGTGGAAGTTCGTTTTTTTGTTTCCGTGGTGATTATGGAAATGTTGAAGGTGGTAGTGGTAGTGGTAATGGTACTAATAGTGTTCCATCTCAGGCTCAAGAAGAAGTACCTGAACCTGATGTGAGGAAGAGAAGAAGGCAGGCGAGTAGTTTCTTTGCACCACGAATAACTGCTGGAGCTCAACCTTCAATTCGTAGTGCAATAGAATCAAGAGATGCAGCTCACAATGTCGATATGGCAATAGCTAGATAGTGGTATGATATAGGTTCATCATTCAATGCTTCTTAATCTTATTATTATCAACCTATGATGGATGCAATAACCTCTTATGGTCCAGGATACAAAGGTCCTTCGATTGATGACTTAAGAGGTAAACTTTTGAGTTGTTATGTTTTTGAAATTAGAAGTTATTTGGCTGAAAGAAGAGTGAATTAGGGTACTTATAGATGTTCAATCATATGTGATAGTTGGACAAATATGAGACAAGAGTCTATTATAAATTTTTTAGTTTATTCTACAAATGGCTTTATGTTTTTGAAATATATTAATGCATCTGGCCTTATTAGAAATATTGAGACTTTGTTTGGGATATTTGATGAAGTTATGAACGAAGTAGGGCCAAAAAATATTGTTCAATTTATTACTGACAATGATTCTGCTTATAAAGCGGCAGGAAAAAGGTTACAGAATAGATATATATATTTTTTGGACTCCTTGTATTGTACATTGTATTGACCTAATACTGGAGAATATAAGAGATCCTAAGTATTTTCCTATTATTGATGAGACTATGCAGAAAGCTAAAAAGGTGACAAAGTTCATTTATAATCGTGCATGGGTATTGAATTTGATGAGAAAGAAATTTACCAATGGTAGGAATTTGTGTCATCTTGGTGTGATAAGATTTGCTACATATTTCTTATCGCTTCAGTCTTTTGTTTCGATGAAGAAAGAGTTAAGACAAATGTTTACAAGTGATAAGTGGATTGCATCTCACATGCTAGGTCTAATACTGAAGTGGAGATTTGTAATATTATACTGGAAGATAGAGAATTTTGGTCTTAATGTCAATTTGTTATCCAAGTTTGTGAGCCTTTGGTGAGGGTGCTTCACTTGGTTGATAGTGAAAAAAAGCCAACAATGAGTTATATTTTTTATGCCATAGAGAGAGCGACGGAAGCAATCAAGGTCAATATAAAACATAGGCCTTCTTTATACACACCATATCTTTCAATCATTATTGAGAGAAGGGAAAGACAATTTTCTTCTCCATTGTTTACAGCTGGGGCATTTTTGAATACTAGTATGTATTTTAGACTAGATCTTACGAAGCAAGCTAAAGATAATAGAGGAATGCTTTTAACTGTTACAACAATTGTTAGCATTGACGCGATGCAAAATCTTTTAAGCTCACAAATGGAGCTTTACAAGTTGTCTTATGGAGATTTTGGAATGTCGATTGCTAGTCAATAAAGAGGAAAACTTTTTCAAGGTATTAGTTATTTCCTTTTTCTTATTTGTTGAAAATTAATTATCACTTTATTTTGTTTGTAACACTACTTTTGTTATCTTATAACTTACAGTTTCTTGGTGGGATCAATTCGAAAATAGTGTTCCAGAATTGGAAATGTTTGTAATTAGGATTTTAAGTCAATGTGAGAGTGCAACAAGTTGTGAACGAAACTGAAGCACATTTGAATTTATTCACTCAAAGAAAATGAATAGATTGGAGCATAAGAGGTTGAATGACTTAGTTTTTGTTCGTTACAATTTAAAGCTTCGGGAAAGGTATGTTATTTTCATTATTATCATTATTA
>JAOTAY010000191.1:14356858-14373930 GCA_025629805.1 Erythroxylum baracoense
ATCTACTATGCATGTGCATATGTGAATGCATGCATATGTCACTATTCACTTATACACTAGGTGAGGGGATGTTACATCATACATTGTATCCAGAGTAGTTGATAATAGCATTACATTTTTAAGGGAAAAAAAAGAAGGAAACATATATACAATTAATCTTGGTGATTTCTCTAACCAAGATATAAACTATCTAATGTCTATTAGTAAAGAAGCATAAACTTAGCATAGGAGACTTAGGCATCTAAACATGAACCTCATGTCCAACCTCCACTCTAAAAAACTTATAAATGGGCTCCCTAAGGTCCAACTTGAGAGAGACAAGATTTGTGGAGTTTGTCACCTGGGAAAACAAATCAAAAGCTTATTCAAAAGTAAAAATTCAATAACTTCCACTATACTTTTACAATTATTTCGTATGGATTTATTTAGACTAACTAGGATTGCTAGTTTAGGTGGCAAATTTTATGCTTTCATGATAGGTGATGATTTTAGTAAATTTGTTTAGGTCTTATTCTTTACAAACAAAGTTGAATGATATAAGGCATTTGTCAATAGGGTACAAAATGAAAAGGAATTTTCTATTCTTCTATTAGGAGTAACTATAAGAGGGAATTTGAAAATGAAAGGTTTGAAACATTTTGTAAAGATAATGGTATCTTTCATAATTTTTCTTACTGAAAGGAAAAATAGGACCTTAAAAGAAATGGCTAGAACCACAATCAATAAGTATATCTTCTTAAGAATTTTTTTACATATAGGAAATCCCCACTATATGTCATATCTCAAATACAGTCTATATAAGACCAACTTTAAATAAAACCTCCTATGAACTTTGGCATAAGAACAAGCCAAAAATCAATTTCTTTAAAGTTTTTATTTATAAGTTCTATATTTTTAATACTAATGATAACTTGGGGAACTTTAATTTCAAAATGAATGAAGGGATTTTTCTTAGCTATTCCTTAACTACAAAAATATATAGGACATTTAATAGGAAGAGCCTTACTATTGAAGAATCTAAATATGTTGTTTTAGATTAATATAACCTTGTTATATCTAAGAAGGATCTTGAAGATGATGATATAGGTATATCCAAAGAACCAGAGTCATTAGCCCTTAAAGGAAACAAAAGTGATCACCAACAAATCACTTATGAACATATTGTTGAACCAAGTGAGGGAAACAAGAGGGATGAGGAACTCCCAAAAGATTAGAAATTCTAGAAGAGCCATCCTTCTAATCAAATTTTTAGTGATGTTCAACAAGGGGTAATCACTAAATCTCATCTTAAAGATCTATCTCATATTGCTTTTATTTCTCAAGTTAAACCTAAGGCAATAGAAGAGGCCCTTAATAATGAAAGTTGGGTTCTTGACATGAATGAGAAGTTAAATCAATTTGAGAGGAATAAAGTGTGAATGTTAGAACCTAGACCTAGTGATCACCAAACTATAGGTACCAAGTGGGTGTTTAAGAATAAATTAGACGATTTGAGTAGTATTGTGAGAAATAAAGGTAGAATGGTAACAAAGGGTTACAATTAAGAAGAGGGTCTAAACTTCAAAGAAACTTTTGCTCTAATGGCTAGGCTAGAAGACATTAGACTGTTGCTTGCATTTGCTTCATGTATAAATTTCAAATTGTTTCAAATGGATGTTAGAAGTGCCTTTTAAATGGTTTCATTCAAGAAGAAGTTTATGATGACCAACCACTCGATTTTGACAAACATGATGCACCCAACCATGTCTACAAACTTTTCAAAGCTTTAAATGGTTTAAAATAAGTCCCAGAGCTTGGTATAGCAGACTAAGTGTTTTTCTTTTCAAAAATTGATTCTCTAAAGGTAAGATTGACACTAAAATTTTGATTGAAAAGCACAAGCATGATATCCTAGTCTTTTAAATTTATGTTGATGATATTATTTTTTATGCCACTAATAAGAATATGTCTAATGAATTTTCCACGTGTATAAGTGGAGTTTTCCAGACGAGCGTGATGGGAGAACTTACTTCTTTCTTAGACTCTAAATTAAGGAAATAAAGGAAGGTATCTTTATAAATCAATCAAAGTAAACTAAAGAACTACTTAAGCTCTTCAAAATGGATGAAGTCAAACCATTAAGGACACTTAGGAGCATTATAACAAAATTGAACAAAGGTGATGAGGGTAAGCAAGTGGATGTAAAGCTCTATCTAGATATTATTTTTGGTTTATTTTATCTTGTTGTAAGCAGTTTAATATGGCGGTTAGGGTTTTCCTATGTTCTAGATTTCAATCAAGCCTTAGAGAATAACATCAATTAGTTATTAAGTGCATCCTAAGATACTGATGTGGATCCATTTCATTAGGACTTTGGTACCTTAAACATATGTTCTTTAACTTAATTGGTTATTCAGATATGTATTTTTCTAGTAGCCTTTTAGATAGAAAAAGCACATATGGTACTTATCAATTAAGAAATGTATTAATTTTTTAGTTTAGTAAGAAATAAAATTCGTTTGCTTTAACTATAGCAGAAGCCAAATACATAATGGTAGATAATTATTATGCTCAAATAATTTAGCTTAGACAACAACTTAGAGATGATGGATTAGATCTCACTAAGATAACGATCAAGTGTGATAATAAAAGTTTCACTTATCTTATAAAGAATCCTATTCAACATTTTAGGACAAAGCACGTAGAAATTAAACATCATTTTTTAGAGATCATATGCAAACTGGAGACATTGATTTAGAATTCATTGATAAACTTTAAACTTATAAGTGAAGATAGATTTTATTCAATTATAAGATAACTGGGGATGATTGATGGAAATTCCCTTGGATAAATGTGTTTTTAAATTCATTTTAAAGTTAATTTATATTTCTACACTTTTATTTGATGTTTAGAAAATTTAATATAAGTTTCTAGAACTTACTATAGCTGATTTTTTACTTGAGAGTTTGCTCCCTATCTGGCCGCATAACTATTCACACAACTAGTCCCACTGGTTGACCAGTGCTCCTCATTTGTTGACCAATACTACTAATTCTGAAATATCTTTTCTTTCCTGAGAGTTTGGAAGAATTTGGTAGCATATACTGGTCGACCAAACACCCTAATTGGTCAGCAATTATCTCTAATCGGTTGACAAATATTAGTAATCCCTGAATTTCTTTTAGTTGCCAACTTTGGTCGACCAACAATAGACATTAGTCGACTAATATATCAACTTTCTTAAAACATAGATAATCCTTTCCTTCTTTCTTACTGAACACTTATGAATCTCTCCCCTTTCTACAAAGTCCATTAAGTCATTAGCCTCTACACCTGCTTTCACTTTGAATGTAACTCAATTACAACTTCCTTAATCTTCTCATTAGGCTCTACACCTGCTTTCACTTTGAATGTCACTCAATTACAACTTCCTTATTCTTCTCATATCCATTCCTTGCCATCTCCTTTTGAAATTGTCTAAAAAGTGCCACAATAAATCCCATCTCCTTCGACATCAGCTCCATTTTTCTAAAGACATTTAGGCATCCTCCCCACCTCTGTTTAGCTCTCCAAAACTCCAAGGTGATTTATCCTTCCTCTTTCATGCTTAATTCACTCTCCCATTTTGAAGGTAATTGAGTAGCATTCCCAAATTTAACGTTTTCCCGAATTTTGAATTTCCTTGTTCAATTGATAGTTTCTTTAGCTTTTCATCTCGATTTCTAATATGTTTGTGCCTTCCTATGCATTAAATTTCATGAATTACACATTTAATTCAATCAATTTAGCATATAGCGTGAATTAGGGTTTCAAAATTAGGAATTGTCTAACGTTATGTGAATTATGATGAACTTTTTAAAATTGGAGTCCTCAGTTTAATTAATGAATGTTTTAAGTATTTTTGACTTATAATTGATTTAAATTATGCTTAATTTTGTTTGAAATTAATTTTAAAGATTTCCTATTTATGCATTACTTTTCATAATTAATGATTCCTTAGTTTAGTTTGCGATCGATTTAAGCCTTTTGACTATGAATTGCTTCGCATTATGTTTGATTTTGTCTAAATCAAAAATTTTGATCATTTTTCCTAAATGATAATTGGGGATTTGTTATTTATGCATCAATTCTCAAAATTAAAAATTTGCTCATTCAATTAAATATTGTTTTAAGGTCTTTCAATTATGAATCACATTGAATTGCAACTACTTTTGTATGAATCATGTCAAATTCAATTCAATTTATATGCCTTTTTGAATTCAATTGAAAACACTTTTTGAGTTAGATTTAAACTTTTACCTATTCATATTAGATCATTCATTTAAACTTTTACCTATTCATATTTATTTGTGAACATCTTTCACTTTTAATTTTTCATGGCAGCTCTTTTGGCATTACTTATCTATATTATGAAATATCGATTCTTACTTGAAATTTGTGAACTTAAGATTATGGAAGCACAATTGTTTTCTCTTGTAGGAGATCCTTCATACCTACTCTTTAGTTTATTACTAAACCTTTCAATTTGTCCTTAATTTTTTTCCTTCTCCTCCTATGCCTCCTAATGAGGATGAGTATCTTAATATTGATTCTCCTTAATTCCAAGATTATGTTTTTTGAAAACTATATGAAAATCATATTGTCTCCCCTACCAGTTTAGACCAATTCAAGGATTATGACCTTGTTTGTTATTTCATTTATCAATGGTGGGAATCCCTTCTTACCAAGACTTATCATATCATTCCTATTAGTGTTAGGTTATTCTATACCAATCTTTGTCCTAAGGTGATTTGTGGTGACACCCATATTTTCTCCAAAGTCTATGGCATTGAAATCCACCTTACTTATGATCTCATCAATGAGAATCTTTGGTATTCTCATTCCTAAAAACCTTTCATATTATAGTTATCGAGTCAAATATAAAACTTGACCTTACTATGTGCCCATTCGAATCAAAATCATCTTTGAGTTAGAATCTTATACAGAGGTCTATAAGAAACTTGATGATATTTGTGGCCTTAATGCCATTTCTTATTTCCACATTTTTTCATCAAGTATTATTATTTGTTTGTCAGTGATCACTTATGATGACCTTTGGTTTCTCTCTAGTCTTATATTACGAGAGAATCTTCATCTTGGTTTCTTTTTTTTACTCATTATAATTTATTTCCATCAAGCCAAAAAGAAAAAGAAACAAAACAATCCATATGCCCTCATTCTTAGCCGCATCTCCTGGCACTTTCATATTCCTCTTGTTGGCAATGAAATTAAATTTGATTTTTCTTTGATTCTACTACTATTAACCGTATGGGATATTAATTGATTGATGGGAAATTTTCCAGACCATATTAGCAATAGCATCTCTAGCCTTAATACCCATCCTCAAGCTATAAGGCTATACCGTATGTTGATGGTCCTAATGAGCCTCTCTTGAGCCACATTATTAAGCTACCTGCAGTTGATGAGGCTACCACTTCTCGACCATGTCATCATTCCCCACTAGATGCTCAACTCGCAACCATTGAGTGTCATCTCACCATATCATGAGGAGAGATTGATTCTTTTCAAGATATCACAACTAATCTCTTTAATGACTTGTATAGTTTAATTGAAATCATTTCCCCCTCCAACTAGTTAATTCTATTTTATATTTCGTAGGGGGAGTTTAGTTATATTAGAGGGAAGTGAGGCATTTCAAGGGAAGTACTTTTTATTTTGTATATTTTATGTTTTGTTTATGTGATGAACAATTATATGTATAGACACACACACACACACACACACACACACATACATATTTCTTTGATAATGAATATGTTTGTTAAGTCATGTTGTTCAATATTTAATTTATGATTATGATATGGATCTAGGTCTCAAAGATGAGCTAATTATTATCTTGATATATGTTGCTATCTGTCTGATTAAATTTTCATATTAGTTTCTAATATCATAAATATTTTTTTCATCATCCAAAAAGGGAAGATTATTGAATCGAGGGAGGTTTCGATTGAGGTTTTGATGATAACAAAACATAAACATTACTAACAAATTAATGTCATTGATGAGAAAGAATATGAGAATAAGATATCACTGTATCAAACGATTATGAAAGAAAAGATGAAGTTTGCAATCATCAATATTAAGATCAATTTAAGAAGAAGATCAAGATACATCGACATTATTCTATATAACTCTTTCACCATGCATAAATCTTTCACTTCATTTTATCATATGAGACTTTCCATTCACGAAAAGGCATTGAAGTTTTTGTTTTTATTATAAAAGTCTCTCAATCTCTTAAAATTTTAGGGAACATTTTAGGATGTTTAATTCATAATTGCATTAACCAAATTGAGTTTGAGCATTTGTAAGTGTTAAAATTATATTTTTGGGGTGATTTGTCAATTAATATAGGATATAAAGTTATTAAATTTGATGTATCGTGAGTTTACTATAACATTGGTTGATGTACTGGTCAACCAATGTGCCATTTTGGTTGATCAATACACCTACTAGTCGATTAGTGTTCCAACATCTAGTGAATCTAAGGCTTTTAATACTTATTGGTCGAATAGTGCATTGTAACAACTAGTTATTAGCTCTAAAAACTATTTTAGGTTTCAGAACACTATAAATATGTTTTTTACTTGCTTTAGTATCAAGAAGCATTTGAGTGTCTTTTACACATATTTTAAAGTATTTTTCTATTATTAGAGCATTCATTATCTCATTTTGATTGTGTGACCCTTTTGTGATTTATCCAAGTAAGCAATTTTAAGTTGTAAGCTATTTTTAAGGTTTTTGAATATTGTATTGGGTTTATCTAAAAATGGTTTAGGATTCCTCTTTACCTTAAAACAAGATTGAAAAGGAGGTTTCTCTTTGGCAAAATAAAAGATTGTATAATGGTTATTCATCACCTTAAAAGAAGAACTATAGTAGAAATCCAAGACAAGTTTTGTGAGTGAAGGTAATGATTGTTTGCCAAGCCATTACAAATTAGTTTGCATTTCTCTTTCCTTACTATTTACTTTATTATTTACAAGACAATTAAATTCATTTACTTTTATTTCATTCTTACACTTGTGATAATTTGAAGAAATTGTTTTATAAGTAAGTATACTTTAATCAGAATCTTGAATTCACCAAATTCACCCCCTTTTTGGTGTTATTAGGGAATAATAAAAAAAATTTCACCACCGTTAAAACATTTTAATGCGATAAAGCTTCTAAACTCATCAATGGTGCTTTTACTCACTTTCTAGCCTCTCATAGAATCACCTATCATATATCTTACACTTGTAACCCTCAATAAAATGGCCTTGTTGAATGAAAATTTTGTCACATAATTGACACTAGTCTTACCCTTCTTCATACCTCCCTTTCTAAACCTTTTTGGTATGAAGCATTTTTTACTATTGTTTACCCCATTAATTTCTTACCTACCCATGTCCTACATCATAAATTCCCTCATAAGATCCTCTTTTTCACCAAACAATTTCTCTCACCTTCATATTTTTGGGTGTACATGTTTTTTGTTCCTAGATTGTTCTCGTTCTAACTAACTTTTACTAAAGTCTACACTGTTTGTCTTCAATAGTTATTCCTTATAATATAAGGGCTATCTCTGTTTTGATCCTTACATTTTTAAACTATACATTTCTCGTCATGTTCACTTTAATGAGAATGCCTTTCCTTACGCCATCTCTTTTCATCTTTCTTCTTCTACCATTACATTACCTCTATTGTATAACCTTTCTCCTTCCCTTTTTTCAACTCCTCCACCTCTCCCCACCTCCTCTTCTTCCTCCTCATCCTCTTGTCCACATTTTATGATCACTCACACACATTATCACCCCCATGGAATACCTTTTCTAATTGCATCACTTACACTACTATCACCCATAATCTTTCAATTCTTGATCCCACTTCCTTCACCCAAGCAAATAAATTTCCTTATTAGCGATAAGCCATACTTGATAACTTTAATGCTTTCCTTTGCAATCACACTCGAACTCTTACTGCCTCACCTTCTAATTCCAACTGTAAATGGGTATTTCATACCAAATTAAACCCAAATGGTATTATTAAATGTTATAAAAGCTCCTTCATTGCTAAAAGGTATCATCAGGCTCGATTATACTGATACCTTTAGTCTTTCTGACAGATCCAATATTATTTTCATTATATTAACTCTTGTTTTCTTAAATAATTGGTCTATTTATCAGTTTGATGTAAATAATGTCTTCCTTAGTGGTCATCTCCAAAAACCTGTGTTTATGTCATAGCCTCTTAGTTTTACTGATACTAATAATCCCCCTTATTTTTGTCATATTCAAAAAGCTTTTTATGGTCTCAAATAGGCTCATCGTGTTAGGTTTCATTACTCAAGTCAAAAACTTCATGAACTCCATTTTACTACTAACAAATCTAACACTTCTCTCCTTGTCCACTCCACTCTAACTCATACAACTTATGTCTTAGTCTATGTGGATGACATCTTGCCTATTGGTTATTCTCTCTCTTTCATCAATTCTCTTATTCATGATCTTAACACCACTTTCTCCATTAAGGATCTTGGACCTCTTCATCACTTCCTTGTCATTGAAGCCATTGACACATCAATTGACATTTTACTTGCCAAAACTCAATTCACTAATGATCTTCTTCATCGTACAAGACTTGATACCTCCAAACCTGCTACCACACCTCTCTCACCTTCCCTTCCCCTCTCCAAAAATCATGTTCATACCCTTCTTGATCCTAATGACTATTGGAGCATTATTGGTGCTCTTTAATACCTTTTGTCTTACATACCCTGACATCCAATTTGTTACCAACAAAGTTTCTTAATTCTTCCATTGCCTTTTTGATATTCATTGGACTATGTTTAAATAGATTATGTGATAACTTTGTTCGACTACCTCTTCTGGTCTTCACTTCACCTGCACTAGTTCTCTTACCATCTAAATATGCTTTGATACTGACTAAGTTGGTTATCCTCATAATCAACGCTCTACTTCTGGCTGATGTATCTTCTTTTTTTTTACCTAATTTCATTTCTTGGAATTTTAAAAGATAACCTATCGTTGTCATATCTAATACCAAAGTTGAGTATTGAAGTATTGCCCTTACTATTGTTGAACTATATTGAATCACGTCTCTCCTTGGTGAAATTAGGTCTCCTTTACTCAAACCTACTTTGTGGTGTGACAATATTGGGTCCATTTTTCTTACTGTAAATTTGGTCTCTCATACTCATACTAAGTATATTGAGATTAACATTCGTTTTATTTGATACGTGGTTGCTAATAAAGTTCTATATGTCCATCATATTCCTTCTTCTAAACAACTTATTAATATTCTGACTAAAGCTTTATCTTCATCCACATTACATTAACTTTAGAGCAAGCTCACTGTCTCTAACTCTCACAAGCCTAAGAGAGGTTGATAACATGTGCAAAATATTTTCTATTTCTTCGTAGTAGACATCTTAAGGGATTATAGTTTTGTTTTGGTTTGTTTCTATCTTATGCATATTTCTTCTTACCTTCAACTACTTATAAATCTATTTTACTCCTTCACAAAACAAATACAAGAATAAACAATCTCAGTTTACATTCTTTATCACTTATGTCACAATCATTATTCTCCACAAGTGCTCCATTGACCAGTACTCATTATTATTGTTATTCAATGTCGTAAAAGTACACTGTTATCCTCTTTGAAAAAGTAAATAGGAATGATGTGTCGATAAAAAGCTTTTCATGTTACAAACTTGGAAAGTCTGTTATCATTTATCGTTTGAAGAAGGCCCATAAAAATTAATTAAAAAGTCATTTTATGAAACCAACGTTGTAGGTCGGGTGTTTTAGCCCAATGTCTGAACCTTAACAACCACCAGTGGTGCCAATTTGGCAGTTCCTCATTGCCTCAATTTGGTTTTAAACAGTGAAACCTGAACTTGGCTATGCTCAGTGATTTTATCTGCTTAAATTTCGTTTTGTAATAAAAACATACTCAATATATTGGTTGAGAAATAGTAGCGATCTTTATAAGGCCCATACATTTATTGGCCAGCATAATCACCCCCAAACAGGGAAAAAAAAAAGGGTATGATTGGTGTCGAGCACGCTGCCCAAAATTGTGATAGAATCTTATCAAATGAGTAAGGTCGTATTGATTGGTTTGTGTAATTTAAATGATAAATTTAGAATATGATATTGTCTAATAAAGCCCTCAACTTTAAGCTTTGCTTCTACTTAAAGTAATTGAATACCAATGGGATGTCTAGAGTATAAATAAAAAACTAAAACTGTTAAAGCTATGTTAAACCTCAAGGTGAAGCACGTAATTTTGCAGTGCAAATACTATTCTCGGTTACAGATATAGTTTTGTTTTAGTTCCAAGCAAGTTAAAGAAGCAAAACTTGCAATAATGGGCCCGGAATGTTTTAGCAATGAATTAAATGGGCCCGGGCCACTCTCACCGAGAATATAATAAAGAGGTGGATTAGTGGGAAAAAAAAATGAAATGGAAAAGCATGTATCACACACAAGACATGAGATGAGAGGCATCCGTGTGCTGACAACTGCATTTTAAGCGTCTGCCTGCCGGCCATGTCCTCCACTGTTCATTGATTATGCTTAGTTTACCACACCAGCATCCAGTTGAGAAGAAGAGTGAGGAATAAATAAATCTCTTGACCCAATAAAAACTATGGATCCGGTTTCAGATTTTATTTATAACTAGACACCATGCCTTTTTTTGCTCAAATAATACTTGGGCAATAATAATAATAATAATATTGCAATAGATGGAAACAGACTGCATTAGCTACCTAGTATCGAGTTGGCCGTTTTCAAACCTTTGAGTTTACTTTTAGGGGCTGATGATGGAAGTTTGAAATATAACGGCAAAGAGTAAATTATTGAGGTACTATTATCAGTGGTTAAAAGATAATGGATTTGAAATTCAAACCAAAACTTTAGGCTGTCAACTTTAAATTACGTAACGACAGCATAGCATTTCTTTTGTACGGCAAGACACGGTCTATCAACATTTGGAACATGAGATAGCCTTTCAAAAAGTAAGACAAAAGGGTTTTTTACCAATATGCAGTAATACCCCTGAACACTGGTGGAATTCATCCCAAAACCAATTTCAAATTGGCGTATAATTGACAATACCCCTGAACACTCGTGGAATTCAAATCCCTAACTACCCAATAATGTGTGCATTTACAATTTTACAGTTTTTACTGAATTTTTAGCTTACAAGTATCGGACCGGAATCAGCTTTAAAAGTGAGTTAACGTTCCTTTTGCCAGTAATCCTAATTTTGTATGTACCGTACAGAATTTTAGATAAGGCATGCAAATTTAATTTAGATTGAGCTAATATTTCATCACTTAATTTTGAATTCAAAGTGATTTATATAAAATATGTATGCCTATAAGGCTATTACTAGAACAATAAAAATATAAACTTTTAACGAAATTTAAAAAACGAATATTAACCCAAGTCAACGGGTTTGGATTCCCTAAAGCATCAGTAGATGTCAAAACAGTTGAAGCATTTTGAAATAAAAAAACCAGGAAAAGACGAGTCCAACAGAGTAAAACATGACACTAGAAAACAAAGCACCATTAACCATTTTAGGACTGGGCCTAGAGCATCAATGGTTAACTTGCATCCTTCTTAACCTTTTATACATATTCCTATCCACTCTTCCCTCCCCGCCTCTCCCCTTCTTTAAGTAAACCATTTTCTTTTAGATTTTTGGATCGAAAACGTAATGCCTCACTTATCCCTCCAAGGATCAAAACCCAGCTTTGCTTGAAGGTTACATTTCTCGAGAACTAATGGGTTCCATCAGTTAAAGAGGGTGTTGTGTATCCACGTTCATTAATCTTTAACTTCAACCGACATCCTCGGTTATTTATGTATGATATCGCAACGTGTCCGTGTGACAGGAGAGGTGGGTTCTATTGTGTGTGGTTCGAAGCGCCCCAAGGCATTAGAAAATGATTTATAATGCTTAAAAGTTGTAATGGGTACAGCCTTCAGCTTTACAGAACCACTTCTTATACAACGCTTTTCTTATTAGAACGCCTCAATCGACTAAGGGCCAATTTCAACATAACAGGGTGGATGGATTGACTAAAACTTCCAAAATTTGGCCTACTTAAATAAACATAAAACAGAGATAATGACAATGATTTAAACCAAAACACGAATACCCAAATGTCATTGTGCCCCTTTAGAAACATTTATAGATATAAACCCCTTATTACAATAAAATACTTTAACCATTCTAACTAACTACTCTCTGCTCCTAAATTTCTAATTCAAACTCCCCAAAAGATGCTGGATTACTTATTGCAGTCACTCAGTCTTGAGGAAACTTGAACCCTTCTCTATACTTTGCTTCATTTAATCAAACATATGCTTGCAAAACCACCTTAATAAGTCCACTCTTGAGGTAATCTCAGATCATGATTTAGTGCACCCTCAGGGCGTAATCCTCGTCTCTGTTGTGCTAAAAGAGCGTTCTTCCTTGCCATCAGAACAGCGTCTGCAACAAGAGTTTTCTCAGTTGTAAAAAACCCACTTTCAGCATTAAAGTATTTGGGCTTAAGTCGTTAACGATAAAAGAAGCTGTATCATCTAACCGTATTCAGAGCGGAACCCACTTCCGTAGCGATGCTGGGAATGACCATTTGAACCGGCATCGTCGAAGTTGAGATTTAGTGCTTGAACAACCTTTGCTGGCAACAGAACTGTTGAGCATACTGAAACCAACAGCAGTTAACTACGTCAACTTCAGTAGAACATTCGCAAAACAACCGGTATATCATAAAATGACACATGAAACGCCAAAACTAAAACACAACCCTAGAGAACACAAGACTTTTCAAGCTGTAACTCTCATCACCTTGCTTCTTCTTGCAATCTGGAAGATTTCCGTACCTACGAGGCAAGAAAACCCCAGTACCGGTACTCTCACGTTTAATACCGGATCCATTGAGAAAAACCGCTCTCATGCCCGAATTAGAATGCTGTGAAGGTGAGTTATGTTGGCTTTGACTGGGTTGCCCTTGGAGAGGAGGCCAAGCTGATTGTGGCAAACCCAAAGGTCTCATGCTTTTCCCATTTTCACAACCAATGATTCTTGCCCTGTTTTGGATCTGTTGTAGCTGATGTAAATGTTTTTCCTCAGTTTGGAAGCCTGTTTTAGCCGGTTGGTTTCCCCATATTGAAGAACATTGCTGCCTTAATGCTTGTTCTTGCGCTGCACGGTTCTGATACTGCACAACAAAAACAAAAGCCCATCAACCATAGTCCCTCACAAGGGTAACGCTATGAGTTTGACAAACAGAGCATACATAATTATCTTTCGTTAAAGTAGTTTTTACCTGATTAATATGTAAAAAACCATGGTCATATCGACTCTGGTCCGCGTATAATCGAGCGTTTTGATTTCGGACAGTAGCATCTGGGTTTTGCGTTCTAACAGGACCAAACAGTCCTCTGCTTCGACAGTTGTTAAATTTGTGTCCTTCACCGCTCATCTTTAGCCTCGCAACTTGACCCGCAGCCTCGTAGATGAGATCCCAAGTGTCGTTCTTTAACTCAAATGGTGTCGCAGGTGGCGATAGTGCTCCGTTTGGGCTTCCCTCACTGGACATCGACCAGCTCCCGATTCCACTCAGTGTCGACTCGGGCGAACCGGCCATAACCCACTTGGACTTCTGTGTGACAAGATTGCGTGCGACATCAAACCCTGTTTTCTTTGTTGAAAGCCGGAAAGCAAGAGAACGAAAGAAAGATGAAAGGAAAAGAAAACATTGGCTTACCTCAGGCTTGACAGCAAGTTGCTGAGTGAGTCGGCGAGTTAACCCAGCGAGGAAGTCGTCGTCGTCGCTGCTCTCTGTCTCGGTCGAGCCCACGACGGACTCAACCGGAGAGCTAAGAGCAGAGGAAGAGCCGAACGGGTCAAATTCGTACGGAAACTCGGTAGGAAAGTTCATAGTGGGATTAAACAAGGGACCATCTTTGTTGAAGTAGTCTTTGTCCATGAGTAACTCTTCCTCCGTAAGAAACTCACTCGGAAGCCAAGACTCCACATCTTGAAGCGACATAGACATGATTTGTATAAGTACTAGTCCTCGTATAGAGAGAGATATCTGAAGACAGACTGAGACACAGAGGTGTGAAGATTGTGTAATGAATATTGCTGGTGGAGGAAGATTTAATAATGACCCGGTTGGGATTTTGCTGGTTTTGCAGAGGAGAGGGACCCAACAAGGAGAAGAGAGAAAAAGTGTACGAGTAAAGAATGTAGAGAACAAGCTGCTTTATTAAGGTTTCATGGTCTCTTTAAGACAAGATTCAAATAAATTTATGTAATATAAGAAATTCGAAAGTACGAGAGAGAGAGAGACTGAGCGAAGGGTGAGATTTGCAAAGAAGTGGAGGAATGGCCCAGTTGTTGGAGACATTTGTCCTTCTTTGGAAACTACCTGCCATTTGTCCACTGTTGGACACTACTTCCAAATCTAATGTATCGCCGTTGACGTTAGTTATTTGTGCAAGTAACGAGTAATTGGATTTGAAGAAGATCATCATTCACCAGCCATCAGCCATAGGTGCTCTATTCTGATGAAGTGGTATTCATACAAATAAATGGACTTTTGTTAACTTCTCCTCGTCCTTTTCTTGGACTCCATTTACTTACTGGCCGGATTTTAAAATATCTTATTCAAATTTCAGCCTAAGGTAGTTGTCGAAATTAATTGTGGTTGTATAAGCCAGCATTCTCGTCCCTCCACCGATTCATCATTCGGGTAAATATATCCAATCTATCTCATACAGTAAGCCCTCAATTTATGTGATTTGAATTTGGTAAAACTTGATACAATAAAAGACGCAGCAAATTACTAGCCTTGAAGAAGCAAGATCCTTCAATAATTTTGGTTTGGAGTGGTGATGTGTCATTTTCCGTGAAAAGAAATGAAAAGCGAACTGAGTAAAACAATTTCCAATCAACTTCTGATCCGATACTGTTTCACATTTTCCAGTCAATATATGAAAATAAAGTTGTTAAGTACATTATAACTAAATGCAGTCATGCAAAATTTTGAGTCATCAATGGATGTAAGGTTTTGGGCCTACTTTTCTATCCGTTTGAACCCGTTATCTAGGACTACATTTATGTACAAGTTAATAGTCCATATGGCCTTGGTTTAAAGCACATTCACTGCAGTCAATGTGAATCCATGGTTGTTTTTTGAACCCGTTCTCTAGTATTACATTTATGTACAAGTTAATATGGCCTTGGTTTAAATCACATTCACTGCAGTCAATGTCAATCCGTGGTTGTTTAAGTACAAAGTTGAAAATAAAAAAACAACCATAATACCGTTAACGCTCGCTTGGATTGCCGTTCTTTGTTACTGAAATGAAAACTAGATAAGAGAATTGCCAAAAGCAACACATTTTTCATCCATTCATCTTATCTTTTAGTTGTCATCCTTCCTTCCCGCAAAAGCGAGTCCCAAACCTGACTCTACAAGTCCACTTTATGTAATAACGCGTACAACCTTTTAATTTAAATATTACAAAAAACAGGTGCGTAGAAAATTACGTCCGTTTGTGTTATATAAACATTAGGGATTTCACAATTTTAGTTATTTGATAATAATTACAATAAGAAGATGGTTTATTACAATAAGAAATAGCCCCAAAAAAAAAATCACTTTGTTTTGGGACAGGGATGATGGAACCCACATTTTAATTTCTGGTTCCTTAATTGTTGGTTCACCATTATTTTTTAAAAATAGAAAACGGTGCTTTAATTAACTTTGCTACGTCCGACTGATTAAAGCACAGACATAATGATTAAGAACATCTTTTCGCATTATTTGCCACTGGTTGTTGCTTGTTTTCTTTGCGTGACGTCGTCAGAGAAGTCCAATCGTTGTCAACTCTATCTATGCACTCTGGTGTCTTTCTTTTTTACATTTAGTCAAAGAAAATGGCGTTGGGAGGCAAATGAAGCAAAAACCCTAAAACAACGCTGAAAACTGCAGCGTTTGCGTGGCCCAAAATGTGTACAGACTACAGAGGAGAGGAGGTCTCACTCTCACCTCACGGCTCACGGACAACTCATGACTCCCTTTGCTTAGCCTCCTTGTAAAATATCTTCTGGATCTGTGTTTACGTGGCAATAGTACAGATTCGGCAGCTTAATTGTCACCTCTCCCACACTTCCCGTCTCTTTCGAGAAATCGCCGTGACCTTCGTAACTGCAGTGTTAAGACGGCCGTTATCCACCACGGACCCTACATCCACACGCCTTTCCCGCCAAAAGTAATTGAAATGAAAAACGAATTTCTAGACCCCTAACCGAAACGGAAAGAGACAGCAGCACGGGGCGGGAAAGAGAGAAAATTTAGATTTTCTTTTTTTTTTTAATGAAAGGTATCTGCATTAAATTTACTGCAGCAATTCAACAACCCCGCTATCTAGAAAAAATATATTCTTGAAAACGACAGAGCGTGAAATGCACCTTATACACTTCTGGGAGTGGGTCCTGTTCGTCGGCGGCAACCGAAATCTCTCTCTCCCGTTGCCCAGATGGACTCCGAGTGTTAATATGTGTAATTTTCGCATCTTGTTTGTATATGAATTGAATATTGTATGTATGTATTTTGCGGGTATGGAAGAAAATGAAAGGATTGGATTTGATTTGACTTGATTCAATATTTCACACAAAATGTTTTGAATTTCCCGCCGAAAGAGAGGCCCAGCTCACATCAAATGTCAATTCCAGTTCTTATTTTATCCGAATTTTCTTTTCAAAATTTCATATTTACAATACAGTACTTTACAGTGGTGATTTCACAATTTTTACTTGGGAGTAATTTGTTTTGCGGTTACTGGGCCCTTCTCGCCATTCGAAATTTGAACTTGGAACATAACATAACGGTACGTATATATCTTTTGACTGCTTTAGTAGTGGGGTTGCCTCACCTAGCTGTCCTGGGCAACACTAACTACTTATTTAATTATTGGATTACCTTAGTTTAG
>JAOTAY010000191.1:14385080-14417656 GCA_025629805.1 Erythroxylum baracoense
TAAAATTTTACTCACATTGTAATAAATAATTAATCTCCAAAAATGATTCTATCATGATCCCAAAAATTATTCTAAGGAAAAAATTCAAATCTCATGCTTATTCCATAAACTATTATGCTTAATTTGACGAAAAATTTCTGGGGCCAACAGCCTGATTGTCCTTGAGGTCTGAACTGTCCTCCAACATTATTCATCCAAGAGAAGTTAGGGTGATTCTTCCACCCAGGGTTACAGGTGTTGGAGTAGGGATTGTTGCCCCCGCCCCCTCATACATATTGAGCTCCCATATAATTCACTTGCTCTAGATCACTTTCCTTCATCAAGAAACAGTCCACTATATCATGGTCTATTTGTCCACAGAGTTCACACTTAAGTTGCACTACCTTCACCGGAGCTGAGGAAGAAGCTTTTATATTGTTGAGTTGTCGAGTCAAGTTATCAAATTTAGCTTGCATTTTCGTCATTTGACCAACGACTACAATTCTTTTTCGTTCTCAGGAGGTGGTAGTTTTTCTACTCTGCTCGTTCGTCCACAGGTAGCTATTACTCGCCATCTCCTCTATTAGCTGTTCCACTTCATCAACTGTCTTTCTCATCAATGATCCTCTTGAAGCTGCGTCAATCGTGTCTCTTGTATGTTGGATTACTCCATCATAGAATGTTTTTAACAAGAATTCCTTGGGTAAGTTATGGTGTGGGCACTTTCATTGCAAATCCTCATATCTTTCCCACACTTTGTAAATCGATTCCCCGTCACTTTACTAAAAGTTGGTAATTTTCTTGATGATCTTAATGGTCTTAGTCAGGGGAAAATATTTGTCTAAGAAGGCACAAACTAGCTGATCCTATGTCGTGACATTGACTAGGTTAAGGGGATGATACCAAGTCTTTGCTCTATCTCTAAGGGTAAAAGGGAAAAGCCTAATTCTGACTACATCTTCCGACATCTGATGGTATCGAAAGGTATCACAGATTTCAAGGAAGTTCACTATATGTGCATTAGGATCTTCGTTTGTTAGTCCATAAAACTGCACATTTTGTTGAAGCATGTTTAGGAGGGCTAGTTTGATTTCAAATAATGCTGCTTGCACGAGTGGCCTAGCTACTCCTTGGTTAGCTACATTGAACCCTGGTCTCATGAAGTTCATAAGGGTCCGTTGTTGATGTCCTTGGTTTGCTCCGTGGTCCAAGTTTTGTTGAAATTCCTTGACCATTGTTGATTTCGCCATTTCTTCTTCTTCTTCTTCTTCTTCTTCTTCATGCCGAGCTTTCCTAATGGTTAGCTCTAGTCGAGTGATGTCTAAATCTAAGGTTTCAGCTGCGCGACTTGAACCTCTTATGACTCTTGTGTTAAGAGCATGATTTCAGAAGTAGAAAAGAAGGAACGAAAACAAAAATTAAAAACTAACTAAACGCCTTAAACTCTAAAACTAAACTAATCGCCTCCCCGACAACGGCGTCAAAACCTTAATTGTAGTTTTTTGACATGTAAGTTCTAATTAATAACCTCAATAATTCGCAAGCGTATGGGTCATTCGCATAGTACCTAAGGTGTGGATCCCACAAGGAGGGATAATTTAATCCTAAAATCTAAGGCCAAAATAATTTGCAGTAATTTAAAATATAACAAAACTAAGGCAAGAATTTAATTCAATCATGCAAATCAATTCTAAGAATCAATTACAAAAATATTAACAAAGTAGCAGTTGCAACCATACTCAAGAATCAACCTAAAGGAACTATCCATTGAGAGAAAGGAGAATTTTTGTCTATCTTTAACACTAACCTAATTGATTATGAATTATTGGATTATTGGTCTTAGATGATCCTAGGGTTGATTATTCTCTCTCAAGTTATAACCATTAACCCTAAATTATAAACCTTAATCAAATAATGGAAAATTTCAATCTCTCAATTAACAATCTATCTAAAACCCTAATTAGATCTGAAGTTGTCCACTAAACTATCGAGAACCTATATGAGATCTCTCTTCACACAATTACCGATTTGATTAATTTCTCATTCTTATTAAATCACCTAACTCTGGTTAGCCCAATTTAATTATTTTTCATTCGATTCACCCTCTCAGTCTATTACTGAATTATGCAATCACAATAAATCCAATAAACATAAACAATCAGATTTTATTAAACTAAAGATAAAAAACCTAAAGGTGAGTGTAAAATATCTCAACGTTCACAATTCTATCATCAAACTACTATTCTCAATTCTATATAATAATAAAAATGAAAAATAACAGGATATACGATTCTAAACGGAGACAGGAGGCAGCAACGTCGAGAAACTCCAAATCTAGGAAGTAAGTTGATGTCCGCTTCTTCTCCACTTCTCTCTTCCTTCTTTTCTTTCTTAATCTCTCAACAATTATCTCTTCGGTTTCTCTCCAAAGTGGCTGATGCAAAAGCTCCTCATCTTCTTTGCCTTATTCTTTATATACTTTCTGTGTTCTAGACAGCCCTAGGATTTTTCCAGGGCCCGAAATATCCAAAAACTCCCTTGAAACTTGACGTATTTGAGTGTTTGCGTGTCTGCCCGATGCAGATCACCACTGTGGCTCAGCAGACCACGATCGTGGGCCACATCTGAGCCTTCTGTCATGATCGTGACAATCTAGTCGTGTCCTAGCCTTCTATCACAATTATGGCTTGTTGTGCCACGATCGTGGGCCATTGTTTCAGCCCAAGTATTTCTGGAACTTCTCCGTTTTTCGATGTTGGCTCTGAAACACTAAGAAACACATCAAGGTACCTCAAAGACATAATAATTAAGCTCATAGACTTATACTAACTCATAAAAACACTTAAACACAATAATAAACTAATACAATTCTAACCTAAACACATACTAAACGATTAAGTTAATACTTAAATATATATCAAACTAAACCCTAAAATATGATGCAATTCACAGTTATCATGTAATTCACTTCAGCTTCTAAGAAAGCTAGACAACCTCCAAAATACACATCTTACATTAAGTTATTAACAATAATAACATGTTATATTAAATCTTTTCTAGTAAGATATCACATTTGGAGTAACTATACTAATGTGATGATGAGTTGTCTCATCTATGCCGCAGTTTGTATAAATATGGGTAACCCATAATGAGCATTTTCTTGAAATTGCATTTTCAAGATCAGAAGTCACTCACAAAACTGAGAAATCATAAATAAATAAATGAACTCATGCTCAAAAGGAAATTATGATTACTATAATTTACATAAAATCACAATTTCAATGCTATATGAACGAATCATATTTGAATCATAATTATTTAATTTTAATAGAAACACATTTCTAATTATTATGGAACTAGCAAATTAAAATTAAAATTAGAACCTTATTTCTAATTCTCATTACACTAATAATGGCAATTTAGTTAGAAAATTATCCCTAATTATATACATTATTTGATTTAATTAGAAACTTATTTCTAACTTAATATTATTAAACTTATGAACTTATAGCTTAAATGTAATTAAAAACTTATTTCTAATTAAAATTGAACTAACCCATATCTAAATTTATAAATTGTTTAGAAATATATTTCTAAATATTTTTATATTCATAGGTATAATATATATGAATTTGGAAACTTATCTCTAAATTTAATTAAACATATTATCTAATAGGGAATGTATATTTATTAATACGTTCTTTTAAGTTGAAATTTATAGCCCAAAACATTTAAAAGGAATTGGCCCATAGGTTTCTTTTATGGTTGCTCGGAATTCTAGCAAAAGAAAAACAATACCAGACTCATCTTCGTTCGAGCATACAAACTCTGATTATGTTTTGTTTGTTGTAAATTTTTTTAAACGTTTCTAAGTTTTCTGCTTATCTGGAAGAGTTTCTTGTATTCGATGAACATATTGTCGATTGACCAACAAACACAACTAGATTCTGGGTCTGAGTGTGACGCATTTTGGATTCTCCATATGTTTTATCATATAGTTGTATATAGTACATGCCTTTACATAAAGAGTAAATAACAATTACTGAATTTTCTACCGTGCACATGATTCCAGGCCAAAGCACATAAATTTTAAGTTCAAAATTCACATAACAAGATTACATTATTCTAACTTAGATGATTAAGATATAAAAAAGCAACTTAATCATTTTCAAGAAGAAATTCACGTAATTAAGATAATCAAAATTTATTCTCATGTCTTAGTAATTATCACTTTAAAATTCATGAAATAATTAATCAATCCAATACAGATATAGTTATCAATTTAATTAATAACATAATTAAGATGCATATATATTCTTATAAGGAAATTATAAATACACGATAGGATTTTTTCTCACAAAAATTATTTGCATAATATTTCTAAAAATTATCTTTGGATTATTTTAAAAGAATATTATCTCATATTAATAAACAATATCAAGATGACAAATTATTAACAGCTAACAATTGAATTAGGTGTGTTGTTTTGTTATCAACCATAGAACTAAGAAGTGAGACATGAGGTAGGAAGGGAGTGATGGGCTAGTACAAAACTTAGAAATTGCCATCAAAGACGACATTTAGATGGTGATTTGATTTGCGTTGGTGCGGCAGAGATTTGAAGAAAATGATGATTGAAGAGCTTGAAGTCAGTTGAAGCTCCATTTGTTTTTTGATATGTCCAATCCAATCTCTTGAGACGACGTGTTGAATCTATGTTCTAACTAGACTTAGGAGAGAGCCAATATTTTCAAATGATTGTCTCTGGGCCACTACGCTTGTCCCACTACAGTAACTAAAACAACTCTTGGATAGCTTATGCATAGTTGGTTATCGTAAAAGTACATAGTTTTGCAAAAGAGATTAGGGGAAGTTGAGGGGAGGGGTATTGAACTTTTCGGCAACCAAAAGAAAGTTAAAGGTCAAGCCAATTTGAATTTCTAAAAGACCTTGGACAAGTTGTGAATGCGCATACTGTGGCATAATCTATGTTGTAACAAGGATGTTGTCTTAACATGTTATGTAGTTTGTAGTGAATTTGTTGATGAAGACATTAGAGAGCCCCACTCAACTTGCCTTTTCAGATAGTGTGGATAGCTTACAAGTTGGCAACAGATGAACGTGCAAAAGTTGTCTTCTAGGAGGCAAATTTAGCTGCAACGCTACACCGTGTAATTAGAATCTTAAATGGGATAGTCCATTTGGATTTAATTAAAGTCTAATAAAAAATTTAGAATTCTTAAGCCTATATTTAACTCGATTCATGGTTTAATTTTTAAAATTAAATTCGACTTTTTAAAATTTAAAAATTTAAGCTAACTCATAAATTTATATTTTATAAAAATTTTAGTATTTATATAAAATATAATTGTGACTTACTGACATAGATTTATATCTTAATATGATGTAAATCATATTGAATTTGATTAAGAAAACTTAAATTTTCAAACAAATATAATTATAAACTTTTTTAAAATAAAAACATAATTTCTTAAGAAATCACAATAAAGTAAATAAATATGAAAACAACATAATTATGACAAGGTTTAAATAAGAAATATTTATTTGAATATCAACTAAATTAGCATTATTTAATATTATTATCACTCTAAAAAATTTGATCTAAACCCTAATTGGAGGACCAATATATATTTTGCTAATCTGAATGGTTATTGGGAAGCAAGGCCAAGACAAAAGCCATGACAATTGGTTTCAGCAATTCGAATATGCAGGAATGGCAGTTAAGTTTGTTACCTGCTCGGACCATGACTTGTTTGTATGGTACTTAGCTTCAAAATCGACCAGAAAGACGTTATCTTTGCCAAGAATGTCGCACGTGAAGACGACAAAAAGGTCTCCTTCTTCGGAATCCACAAAAAACGGGCTAAAAATTTTCAAATTCAAACAACAAAAAGTCCATCATTTTGGGCCTCGAATTTGAATTCCAATTCTTTTTGGTTAACGGCTACTTATTAGCGTCTCTGAAGCGTGCCCTGCATACAGTACGACTCGACCTGAAACTATGATGTAATGGCATTCGCTTTTTTATTTCCCTTCATAAAGAGAGTTGCAATTATTCATTTTTCAGTTTATATCAAATTATTTAATGATTTATCAATTAATAATTAGCATAAAATTATAAGCAAATTTTTATACAACTCGAACCCATAAACTTAACACCGGAGGCTCTTTAAAGAATCTGCATTCTATGAAAAAACAGTCGAATTGAGAAGGCGGGACACCGGACACTTTGTAAAGTTTCGGATCTCAGTTTGAAAACTTGGCAAAATTAGGTTATCAAAAGTCAAAACACAGTAACCTTTTATTTTCTGAAGTCAGATTATTATAGTGGGTAATTTGTCTTTTCAACTCTTCCTGCCGTAGAAGTAGTTCAAAAACGCAACTTTTACATGAAAAAGACATTGAACGATAACTTTAAGAAGCTCAGCCAGAGCCAATTAACCAAAACAATAAACAACCATTGCGTCTTCACTCTAATAGCTTTAACATCTTATCCTAAGGTTCAAGTCAGACAATGGGATGGGGAAAGCGAAGCATCCTAGGCCAATCTATTCGTTTGTTTATTTATATTAATAATCACATTTACTTCTTCCAGGGACCACCACCTTTCATCAACTGTGAGATTATCATTTATAAACATTATTATCATCCAGATAATTTTAGGCTGTGAAAGTGAAAGACGGGAACAACCATCCATCCATGATCCATCCATCCTAGTGACTGATTTTGTGATGTGAAAGAGTATATAAGTTAAACTAATTTAACTGTTTGAGCTTGGATGTAGGTATCAAGTTAACTAATCCCCGCATTCCATGGTTTAAATTCGAATGTTTTAATCTCCATTTGCAGCCAAATCAAGGTAAATTTTCAAGAGCTACAAGGCAACTGCTTTTTTATTTAGCATAATCTCTTCTGAAACAAAACGGAAGAACAGAACGAAATGCAAAACATTGTAAGGGCAATTGCATTAAGAAAATATAAAACATAGTAAGCTTACCCACTCGTGTTAAAATTTACATACCAATCTTTTTCTAGTCAGACTCTCCTAGAATTCGAAATATGCTACTTAGTTTTTTCTTCTATTATACTTTACAAATGAAAATAACATCGAATTGGTCTCGAAGCTGCTTTAGACACAAACTTTTAAATGCCTCACAAAAAATACAAAAAACACAAGGAAAGGTAAATAGTAATTTCACGGGATCCACTACACCTACCTGACCTTGTTTTTTTTTTAAGTGATATTTTGAATGGACACTCAATTCAGTCTCTGAGACACGGAGAGACGTTGGCCATGGCGTGTGCTCATTGGCAGTTTACTCTTTGTCAAATCAAATTTTCTTTCAAGTGAGAGAAAGGAGTAGACATATGACAAAAGGGCATAGGAATATATTTGAACCATATCTGATCCTCTTCTCTTCCACCCCCTCGAACATCCACCTACCTCAATCAATCCTGACCCACCTGAAAACCAAGTAGCATGAAGTGAACTTTTTCTTCATTAACATGTTTCTAGTGAATCTTACGAGTTTCTGAGTTATAAGGTTTGAAAAATTTGCATCTTTTGCACAAATGGAAGGAGTTGTGAATAGGAATGTTGTTGGTGTTGGCGGTGGCGGAGGATTTGAGAAGAAGAATAAAAATGACGGCTCTGAGTCACTGACCGAGTCAGGTTCCGATTCAAGAGAGAGTCGTTCGACTTCTGAGAGCTCTTCGATTGAGGGAGTCAAAACTGTGGGGTGTGCTTCGCCGTCTGCTTTGGGTTGGCCTATCAGGAAAGCTGTAGAATGCAAGAGCTTGTCCTCTGCCAAAGATATGGACGAAGAGAAAATCAATTCAGAGGATTCCAAGTTCAAAAGGCTAAACTCAAAGCTTTCAGGTCAGTTGTCGGTTGTTTCTTTGACAAATTTGAGGACCTTGGTTATTTCAAAATTTGAAAGTAATCAAATTTAAGCCAAACGTGTTATTCTTCGACATTTCGTTGTGCATTATGAGTGAATCATACATAACTACATAACAATTCGTGAACTTTCTTTTTAATTAGTTTACTTAATTGATTCGGTAATCTTATCTAGATTTTGAAATGATGAAAGAGAGGTTTGCAAAACTGTTGCTTGGTGAGGATATGTCGGGTTCGGGAAAAGGGGTTTGCACAGCTTTGGCCATCTCGAACGCTATCACCAATCTATGTGGTATGATCTTTAACCATCTATCTCGTTATCTTCCTTTTCTCCTGTGTATTCGCCAAAGGGTTAAGTCTTAATGTTTATAATGCGACGTATAGCTACTATCTTTGGGCAACTCTGGAGACTGGAACCATTACCGTCAGAGAAGAAATTGATGTGGAGGAGAGAGATGGAGTGCCTTCTATGTGTAGCCAATCACATTGTGGAATTAATGCCTTCCTGGCAAACATTTCCTGATGGAAGCAAGCTTGAGGTAAACTCCAGCGTTACTACTAGATATTAGGCCTTGATTTTGGTCACTCCATATTTATATGGATTAGATGAGTGAAGATAGGGAAGTGGACACTACGGAATCTAGTCATTCTTGACCTTTGCTATTGCATTACTGTTTTCTGCATTTTGTAGGTCATGACCTGTAGACCCAGATCAGATCTTTTTATCAATCTCCCAGCTCTGCGGAAACTAGACAATATGCTTATTGTAAGACTTGCACTTCTTGATTCCTTAGTTTAGATACTTGATTTCATGTTCTAATTACTATCTTCTATCGATTACAGGAAATATTAGACAGTTTCAGGGATACAGAGTTTTGGTATGTTGATCAAGGGATTATAGCCCCAGAAGCAGATGGTTCAGCTTCTTTCCGTAACACAATTAAGCGACAGGAGGAAAAGTGGTGGTTGCCTGTACCCCGAGTTCCTACCAGCGGTCTAAGTGATAATTCGAGAAAGCAGTTGAATCACACACGGGAATGCACAAATCAAATACTAAAAGCTGCAATGGCAATCAACAGCGTCGTTTTAGCTGAGATGGATGTTCCTGACTCCTATTTAGAATCTCTGCCAAAGGTTTGAAAATTTTCCATGGAATCTCAAGTCAGTTCACATCCTATCTAGAGTTAAAGGGAAGTCTGTCGCTCAAAAATTTCATGTGGTTAGATACACGAGTTTTTTGGATAGCAAAATCAATGTTAGAGTGTTGTGTCTTGATTCTGAACACCTCCACTGTAGGCAATAAATATCTCGTGTTTCTCTTGGATTTATTACTTTATGTTAAGAGACATAACATTCATTCAGTTCATTACTTTATTTCAGAATGGGAGAACGTGTCTCGGAGACCTAATATACAGATGTGTTACTTCAGATCAGTTCACTGCAGAATGCCTGCTGGATTGCCTTGACCTCTCTTCTGAACATGTTGCTCTAGAGATTGCAAACCGCGTGGAATCATCCATCTATGTATGGCGCCGAAGAGCTCATTCCAAACCTCCAACCATGCCAAACCGTTCATCTGCAAAATCTTCTTGGGAGATGGTCAAGGATTTAATGGTTGATGGAGATGGTAAGAGGGAATTATTTGCAGACAGAGCCGAAAGTCTCCTGCTTTCTTTGAAGCAGCGTTTCCCTAGTTTAGCTCAAACCACTTTAGACGCAAGCAAGATCCAATTCAACAAGGTAAAAATTTTAACCTATTACAAATGATTGCTAGTGTAATTGATTGTGCACATCAAGTAAGTTTAGAACTGCGTGACCTTGCAGGATGTTGGAAAATCCATCCTTGAGAGCTACTCAAGAGTCGTGGAGAGCTTGGCATACAATGTAGTGGCACGCATTGATGATTTGTTATACGTGGATGACTTGACCAAACAAACAGATAAACTGTCCTCAATTGGCGCAGTGAGTGTTATTGCTCACAAGAAGTCTTCAATATCATACTCGGTGCCCGTCTCCAGCACCACCCCCCACAGGACAACTTTTAGTACACCAAGCTTCTCACCTGCGCCAATTATAAGCCCTGCAAGGGGAGAGAGGACTCCGTTTCTCAATACCACCAACGTCATCACCAATCCCAACAAACCTCATCGTCGTGGTTTAGGGGTTAAAAGGGTTTTGACAAACTATCTTGGTGTTGACACCAAAGCAAAAATATGCGGCAATTCAATCGAAGGGTCTTGTCCGGTTCCAGTCACAAATGGCACAGGAACGGGGCATGAAAAGGGCTCGCTGGGTAAGTAAACTGGGAATAAATTGCGACAAAATGCTCCCAAGCTCGCGGCCTCCTGAAGTGGTGATTGCTATACTTGCACAGAATCAACATAGTTCAAGAACTAGGACACTCCGTTATGCAACCCTGATTTGTTGTTCGTTGGTTATTTGGTAGTTAAATCAAAATTAAGAACGGTGTCTCATATTTAACGGTTCTTTATATCTCTGGAATATGACGAGGAGCCTAAAGATTGCTGTACATTCCACTTTCAAATTATTTGTTCTAAAAAGGAGTGCTGAAATTGGGGACTTTCACAACCTAAGCAATACTCAACACAAAACAAGCTTTCAAAAATATCAACACAAAATTCTACTACTCCATTTTGATACCCTTTTTATCTTTTGAAGGAAATTTCGGATCACCAGTAGAAAACAAGCGTAAACCAAAAGGAAAAGGAAATAAAAGAAGACAGCTGACAGAATATCGTAAGCCACCAAAGAAAAGAATAAACGTACGCATTGTTGCTTGGAAAAGAACTCTTCTTGATTCCTTCAAGGGTAAGAAAAAAGCGCCGGTAGGACACATACGACATGTAGACGTCAACATATTCTGCTAAAGAACCCTTCCATGGGCATAGCCTTCAATACGCGAGCGAAGCCCACGAATTAGTTGCCTGTTAGTTCATACATCAACTGGCAATGATTTAGACAACCTTCTATAATAGACTCGTCTTTTGTCCGCAGCTGATTAAATAAATCTCTAATGGTATTATTATAATTGATCTGCCATCTGCCTCATAATCAACGAGATACAGCAGCCCAACTTTTCCATACTTGACGTTTAGAATTTTTGCTCTTTATTTAGCATTCTCAGGCTTATTGTCGAAAGTCGTTGTAGTATAGTGGTGAGTATCCCCGACTGTCACGCGGGAGACCCGGGTTCGATCCCCGGCAACGGCGAACAGTTTTTGGCCGTCGATCCATTTTCTAATTTCCTGATTATACGTATATATATATCTAAGGACATATTTTTCCATTTCCTAATAAGTAATAATAAAAAAACTTTCTCTTGTCCAATTGCACCCTCCTCCTCGGTTACTAAAGTAGTCAGTGTCTCACCACCAAACTTGCTGTGCCCTTCAACTTTTGCTGATTAACTCCATTTCACTTTCCCCCGTACACGACCGCCGTCTGGCCACCGCACTCAACCCCTCCCAATGACCACCAGCATCCACATCACGGCCTTAGATGGCATAGTTAACGTCAACTCCCTATTCACACTCGCCGTCTTCATAGGCCTAGCCTGGAACCCAGCAGATCCGACCGACAACCTCGTCCTCGACGCCGCTTGCCTCGCCGGTCCCAGGATCGCCGAGGACCTCATCTCATTCCATGTCTATTCCTTTAGCTCTTTCCTCTTCTCCAGCATCGTCGCTCTCGCTCTCAAGCAAGCCATTCGGATCTCCAGAAATCAGGAATATACCCGACATCTTCACCTTCCGGAGTTCCTCGGAATAGTTAATAGGAATTTGTTTCGGGTCGGGATGTTGGTCTCGGGTATAGGGTCGGTCTGCGGGTGCGTGTTTCTGATGCTTGCTCTGATTAATGTTGCTCAGGTGAAGCTCGGAACTTTGGCTTGTGGTAGTGGTTACACATACGCTGCTGTTGTTCCTCTCGTCATTTTTGTTCCACTTGCGCTCTTGATTTACGTGACCATTGTGTTGTATGCTTTCTCTCGCTAGGATCGTGTTTTGAACCTTCTATTCTTTGCGCAACCCGAGGAATTTTGGAGGGTTGGATCAATCCGTTGTAGTCGGATTACTTACTCTGTTGGGGAAGTCCTGTTGTGATCGTTCGGTGGAACATTATTAAGTTTCAGAAGTAAATGTCGGATTTTACATAGGTTTAAGTGGGTAATGTTGTGAGCAATGTCTTTTGGTAGATGTGATTTTTGGAAGATTGCTTATGAGTTCGCTGTTTCTGTTCTGAATGTTGTATTTAACTTGTTCCACATTTGGTTGGACCGTCGAATATGTATTATCTAATGACCGCCAACATAATGAAGCAAAAAAGTTTGAAGTCTGTAAAAAAAATAAAAAATATAGTCAACTATAATTCTTAATTTAGTGAGAGGAAGGGTGAGAATTAAGTCAACACCGAAGACAATAAGGGCTCAAATTTAAATTATGGTAGGCTTGTTTATTAAATGGGAATTAGTAGTAAAACAAGTATGTTATTCTAGTTTTAGATATGTATCTTAGTTATTTACAACTTAAGTTTATATAATTTTTATTAAAATATAATTTAAATTTGCTGGGAACCTTTCTCATTGGAATGAGGAATTCTGGCAAGAGATTATGCTTTTGATAGGTGACTAAAAGAGTGTGCAGAGGAACACCAAATGGGCAAAGGAGTTGGTGAATTCGGGGAAGACTTCTCATAGTTGACAGTTGCTTGATCCAGCTCTCCTATAACTTCTCGACAAACTGAGCCAGTAATTGCAAACAATTCGTGGAAGAGCAAGTTGGAGGTTGGTACTAGTAGAACTAAGCTTACTCACTACCAGGAAGTACTTTTGGATGGAATAATCACTACTCTATTGGAACTATTTCAGGCAGGTGCAAAGATCTAGTCTGTAGCACTCGTGGGTTACTTCAAAAGCAAGAGGCCATCTTTTCCACAGGTGCAAGCCTGGGCTAAAGAAAAATGGGGAAAAAAGAGGTTAGACAAAATAATGTTGATAGAAGAAGATTCCTTTGTGTATTTAGGGATGACAATGGGTTAAGCCTGAGTCCGGGCATAAATTAATTATTTTTTAAAAAGAAAAACAACGTTGTTTTAAGCTCTGACCCAATCCGAGACCTGATCGGGCAAAGAAAATCAGACCCGAGGCTTAGTCAAAAAGAGCCTAACTTGTTAACTTTGGGTGAGGTCGGGTTAGGTTTAACCCGGCCCAGGCCCTTATACTAGCCCTATTTGTTTTCAGATTCTTTGTTGACAACCCATGTTCTTGTAAAAATGGAGACCCAGTAAGGAGCTTAATAGAAACAATATGACACAAATCCATTATGAATTAATTTCCATAATGTACTATTGGAGACCTAATGGAAGTGGAGACCTAATGGAAGAAGATTCACAATAGGCATTTACCGGGAGATTATGAGACAAATGGAGGATACAATTCCTCAGGAGGATAAGGGACAATGCACAATCAGGGTGAATAAGCAAGAAGAAACTGGAAATAAGGAGGTAGAAAACATAAAATCACAGAAGACAGATTCCAGTGCACAAGAGAGAAGTATGTGAGAAGGGAATAAGTAATAAGGATGACGATTTGAACAATGCAAAGGGGGTGGAAGACATAATTCAGGAGGAGACTATGGGGGATTCAAATTGGTTACAAGCTCAAGGAGAAAGTCTAGCAGATCTAAAGGTAAGGGCAGGTTGAGAGTAGATGCTCTTACCTAATTATCCACAACGAGCTTCCTTTTTGGAATATAAGAGGATTGAATGATCCTCTTAAAAGGCAAGTTGTAAAGGAGTTGATAGTTAAGAAAAGTCTATTTTTACTAGGCTTGATTGAAACCAAAGTAAAGTTACCACATTTACAAGGTTGTTTGAAAATTTTGGGTGTCAAATAGGAGATTTTATCTAATCATAGGTGTTATTTTAATGGTAGAATCCTAATTGGCTACAACTCGAATAAGCAGTCTATACATCCATATGAATTGTGGAATAGTTGGTGTCACTGATAGGATGGAATTATCTATTATATATGCAGCTAATCATGCTTTTCAGAGAGTGAAGTTATGTGAGGATATTAAGACACTGTAAACAACTATTATGGATGATTGGGCTGTTGTGGGGGATCACAATTGCATCCTAAGTTCAAATGAAGCTGAAGGCAGTAGAATTTGAATTAATGGGATTAACAAAGAGCTAGAAAAGTGCATAAGGGTTACAAACCTGGTAGATTTAAGACAAGTAGGTTACTATTATACATGGAGTATCAAGCAACAGGGTGACTATGTCATAAGGAAGAAGTTGGATCGTGTACTGGTAAATTAGTAGCGGTTGATTAGATTCATCAATTCACTCACTCATTTTGGAGAACCCCTATGTTCCTATCATACTTGGATGGAGATACAGGGAATGAAGTCCAACATAGTTAATAGAGCACCATTCAAATTCTTTAATGGGGTGACAAAAAGAACTAGTTTTAAGCAAACAGTCAGAAGAAACTAGTCGGGGGAAATAAGAGGATGCAAATCCTACCAACTGATAAGGAAACTCCAGCTGGTAAGGAATGAGTTAAATATGTTTTGTAAAGATAAAATATGTAATTCTCAGGTTGTTACGCAACTAGCTAAAGAAAAATTGAGGAAAGCTCAACTAGACTGTTATGATCATCTCATGGATTTAAGATTGAAAGAAATAAAAGTTTCTTACTTAAAGGAGTTTAATTCAACTTTCAACTTTGAGATTTCACAATTCTATTCTAAAGTATAAAGCAAGAGTGAGGTGGCTAAAGGAGGTGAATACTAATTCAAAAATTTACTTCCATTCTATTTTAGATAGGGGACAATTTGGACTGACCAAGAAACCATTGAAAGCATTACTTTGAACTGTTACAAAGTGTTATTGGGAAAAACTAGCCTGGAAGACAATGAATTTCATAATTTATCTTGGTTAGGATAAGATAAAATTAGCTAGCAAATGAGAGAACATTTAATCAACCCAATGTCTATGCAAGAAGCAAAGGAAATCGTGTACAGTCTTAATCCTTCTAAGGCCCTTGGACCTGATGGATTCTCAGCTCATTTTTTAAAGAAAATTTGGGACATTACCAGCCAATTCAATTCTTCTAAGTTATTGAAGGAAGTTAATATCAGTTATATTTGTCTTATAGTTAAGACATCTTTTGGCTTGAGTGACTATCACCTGATTTCCTGTTGCAACACAATATACAAAATTATATCAAAAATCCTAGCCAAAAACTCAAAAGATCTTTAAATTCACTAATCTCTTTGTCTCAGGGTGTTTTTGTGTAGGGAAGAACTATTGGAGACAATATACTGATAGTTCAGGAGCTTATAAAGGAGTACACCTCTAGAAGAGCTATTAAGGGTTGCACTATCAACCTAGATCTCTTTAAAGCTTTTGACTCAATTAGGTGGAATTTATCATCAGCTGTTTGCTTGCTTTTGGATTGTTAATGGTAATCCCACCAACTTCTTCAAGAGTACTAAAGGGGTTAGGTAAAGGGACCCCTTATCCCCCTAACTCTTCTCTTTAGCTATAGAAAATTTTTCCAGGAATGTTTTCACAGGGAACAATTCCAAATTCTTGTTCCATCATAAATGTAAGTAGTTAAATAACCACCTTACTTTTATTGATGATTTAATGCTATTTAGCGGTACTAACCCTAATTATGTTTCATTTCTAATAAGAATCATGCAAGGATACATAAAACTTTTAGGTTTGAGGATCAACTTTGATAAGAGTTGTATGTTTGTTTCTGCTGATATTCAGATTAAAGAAGAAATTGGAAGTCAGTTTGGTCTTAGTATACAAGCTCCACCTATTACATATTTGGGGATTCCTATCACAAATAACAAGCCTAAATTTATGAATTGTCTACCATTTCTAGAAAGATACAAAGCTAAAATCAATTCTTAGCATAATAAAACTTTATCCATAGTAGGTAGATTGCAATTAATCTCAAATGTTTTGAGAAATGTAGCTATCTATTGGAGTGCACATCTTGCCTTACCAAAGAAGATTATTAAGGAGATAGAGAGATGTATAAAGCAATTTTTATGGTCTAGAAAATTAGACAATTCTAAAGGGGCTAAGGTTAGATGAGATGAATTATGTTCGAAGAAAGAGGAAGGAGGACTCGGCTTGACACCTCTTTTAACAGTGTAGAAAGTATACCTGGTTAAAATGATATGGATACTTTTACAGATAAAGAGTCCCTCTGGTTGAAATGGCTCAATGAATACTACTTGAAAAATACAAGTTTTTGGCAGCTTAGGGTTAGTAATGGGAATTCTTGGAATGTTAGACAGATGTTTAATCTTAGAAGGCAAATCTACCATTGAATAAGTTGGCAGGTTGGGACTGGGGAGTCCGTATTGTTTTGGTTTAACAATTGGATGCAAATTAACCCTCTTATAATAAGTAATGAAATGTTATTCTTAAGCTCAAAAATACTTATAAAGGCAAAGGTAAGCAACATAATCTCAAATGGTGATTGGGAATGCAGATTCAGAGGTACTGGTTGATTATTGAATTTCCTAAATCAACATCAGGGGGAGGTGAGGATAATTCAATATGCAATGAAGGAAACTAGATAGAATGCAGCACTGCATCTTGCTATAACCTCTTTAGAGAAGTTTAACCTAAATTTCCTTGGTATGATTTGATTTGGAAGAAAAATATTTCTCCAAAAGCTGTAGTTTTTTCAATGCAATTTTTCTCAAATAATATGGAAAAGAATTTAAAACATAATGCAAATCTATTGTGCAATTTGAATGGAGAAATATGATTACATGGACGAACAAAATGTTCAAACACTTAAAGCAGGATGGAATCATTCTAAAAACTGTTTGGTCTTATTCCATCTATTTTATATGGAGGGAAAGAAATAGTAAGCTTTATAGAGGTTAAAGGAGGGAAGCTAAAGTAGTTGGAGATTCCATCATTAACTAGATTAGGAAAATTTTTTTGACACTCGATGTTCAATCAAAGATTAGCCAAAGAATGAAAAACTTATGGAGGATCTAAAATTTGAAGGTTTTAATGTTGTTATTAACAATTGTGTTAATAAATTTTTTCATTTTCCAAAAAAAACCAAACCCTAAATTATTCTAGCTATATAAAACCTAATTTTTTCCATATTTAACCTTAAAATGCTATCATAAATTTTTAGCAATCAAATCCTAAAAACTTAGTTATATCAAATATGAAAATTTGGCATTTCAAGTTGAAATTTAAACCTAAAATTTGACATTCTAATAGTGTAATATCAATCATATTTCTCAAAATTTATGAGTTTAACTACTAATTAATATTTATTCTATTTTTCCTACATCAATTTGGTATCTTATCTTTAGTTCACAATAACGATACTTAGTGGAAGAGCGTATAGAATAATATTCATCAAACAAGAGCAAGATGAATTATTTTTAAGAGTTATAGAAAGATTGGACCTTAATGACCCTCAATCATAAGGTACTCTAAGAACTAGTCTAGAAATCAACATCGGATATCAAACTACACTATTTTTTGAGACTGAAGAAAGTGAAATCCAAGATGAAGAAGCTGAAATTAACTAATAACAAGTGGGGTTAGGGAATCAATGCCTATTGAGAGATCCAAAACAAAGAAACCAACCATTTATATTAAAGAGGACGCGAGACTTTAGAGGCCATGATAGAGTTGAATCATATAATTTACTCAATGATATTACTAATAAAGTTCACATTGAAACCTTTAACTTTGTAGGAAAGATGGATCCACACATGTTCTTGGATTAGACAAGAGCAACGGAAGATTTCTTTGACTCATACTGTAATAGACCTTTCCTAAACTTAAGGAATAATTGTTAGATTGAGCCATATCATATGAGAATATATGAAAAGCGTTCCATAGGCATGCATTATATTTGTATACACACATGAATTAGAAACATTGTAAAGATAGTATATGTACTTAATTGACATATCCCAGGATATGAAAGATTTTAAGTGATTATCATGCAATTGTGTGTTGGTTATGTTGTGAATCTTGTTTGATGATTATAATTAGTAAATGGGGAATTCATTAATATAATTGAGTAATTGATAAAGTGGTGTGAGCACTTAAATTTAGGAAAAACGTTAAAGAGCAAGATAAAAATGATACATGGACATTTGGGTAGGTTAGGCATATGAAATGGTGACATGTGGCATGAGGAATGAGTGACATGTGGCTTAACTAATTGGGTGACAAATGGCATGAGTACATAAGTGACAAGTGGCCTAGGATGAGTAACAAGTGGCCTAGGAAAGCAAATGACAAGTGGACCAAGCATTAGTTGACAATTGGAAGCATGTGAAGAAGACACATGACATAGCTCTCCATTTGACAAGTGTCCCACCTCTCTACCACACATTTGTACCCCCCGAAAATTTCACTAGAAAGATCATCTTTCTTCATGTTTTTGGTCTTATGTTTCCTCCTTCAATCCCTCACCACCGACTTCCTCACACCACCTCCCAAAACCTTGAGTTTTGTTAACTTTAGTAGTCTACATCTTGTGATTGGAAATGCTTTATATTCCATCTTACTCTTGAAGTATATTTGAATACTTGAGAGGTTTGATTAGCTTACAAATTGAGGGGAATTTAGTTGAACAAGTAAGTGATTGATTGAACTATTATGTTATAACATACATGATTATTGATTAGAGATGAACTGTATGTAAGGATGATGATGAAATATGTTGGAATAGGTTAGATGGAGTATTTTCACTGAACATATGTTCGTATTTCGACCATATCTTGATTTGTAGGCATAAAAATGGGATGATTTTTAATTTATATTAAACTAGAGACATATGAATACAATTTACATGAAGGAATAAAATTCTAATTCTATCCCTAAAGGTCTCTAAATTGGTATTGAAGTTGAGAACTGTGTGTTGTCATAGTATGAGAATAGTCTGTAATAATTTGGCTATAACTTACAGAATACTGAACCAAACTGTATGAATTTGGTTTCATTAGAAACTTAAGACATATGGAAACATTTCTTTTAGAAGAAGTTGTTACCTAAATACCTCTTTTTCTAGGTCTAAATGGTCATACAAGACTGACCTGAAAATAGAGTTGGAAAAGCTGGAAAATGGGAATGACTTTTACATGAAATATGTTTCTTTTATGTGATGTTTGAGACAAGAATTGATAAGATACTTTCCTATGATGCATTTAGGCTTGAATTAAGTTTGACATGAACCTAGTATGATTCTTGAATAAGTGATCAAATGAGTGATTGCTTAGGGTGATAATTGAGGGTATAATTAAGGAAATAGATTGAGATTAATAGGATTAAGTAAATTGATAAATTTTGGAGAAAGAGGTGGATATCAGATTAAAGTCATTTAAGTATACTTTCGAAGAGGACTCTGAGTTCTACAACTTCTGTGAAGATTTTGGGGAGAGATTTTGCTGTCTAGAAGGTCAAAATTTCAAATTTCTATAAGTGTCTAGTGAATGTCGCCCAGCGGATATGATGTCCGTCCAAACGAACGTAAGCGGAGCTGGAAAGCTGGAAAACTCGAGAATGTCTGCCCAGAAGACATGAAGTCTACCTAACAGACATTCACTGGTCATTTGGACTGAAATTGCTCCGAAAGATAGTATATATAGGTATAGGTCTGCCTTACGAACATAAGGTCCGCCTAATGGATATAGATTCAATGAAATCGTGAGAATAACAATATGAAATGAATGAAAGTCATTTTATAATGATAGAATAACTTTAGTGAATGATTAATTGATGAAATTAGAATAATCTTGTATAATTGAGGTATAAACCTAAGTTTAAATTAAGCATATATGAATTAAGATTATGAGATATGAATTAGGGAAATATACTCGGAATAGTCAATTGAGCATGCATTGATCATGATACAGATACATGTGCATGGTTGAAAAATTATATGATTGATCAAATTAGTAATATGTGGATTATGTGTGTATTGTATGATATAGAAGCACCAGTTGATCGAAAACATCCAGACATTGCTGGATCATCAAGGCAATAGCTCATCTAGAGTACACGGTGAGTTAACCTAAATATGTTAACTCAATTATATGTGTTTTTCTGTTTCAGTTATATGTGTATTAGGTTGACTTAGATGCATCTTACTATGTTTGAATTGCTCTTGTTTAATTTTGACATAATGAACTGTTACTAGTTTGATTGTGATAATTTCAGACATCAATTATCCGAGGAGATCATTATTTGGGATTGTATTGGAAGTGCTCATTGTATCTGAATTTGACTGAATAAGTGTTATTTGACATTATTATTGAGTGCCGGACCAAGGTCCGATGATAAATGTAAATGTAAATGTGTATGGAATGAGTAATACTCAACTGAATGTTGAATGCCGTATTCTGATTCAATGTTTGTGATAAATGACTGTGCATACCGAAATAAAGTGATTGATAGCATATGATATAAAATGATGCATTTCATGATGATTAGATAAAGGAGTTATGACCGGAGTGACCAGCCTGAAATAGGCCCGGTATCCACGAGAGACATGGATCTGAACCTAAAATAAGCCCGGTATCTACGAGGGATATGGGTTTGAACCTGAAATAAGCCCAGTATCCATGAGGGATATAGGTCCGAACTTGAAATAAGCACGATATCCACAAGGGATATGGGTTAGTACCTAAAATAAGCTCGATAACTATGAGAGATATAGGTCAATTAATAGGTACTCGGTCACAACAAAATAAAAATGAAAGTGGAGTCTTATATGCATTGCATATATTTATCTTTACATGTATCACGTGAATAATTGTGGAAAGTTATTGAATTAAGTTGATCCAATATTTCCAAGATCAACTCACAACCCTTAAACAAAGGATTATATTTGTAATAAGTATATGAAAATATTTAATAAAATTTTTATTCGATATGAAGGAATAGAGTCAGAATAGCAACTTACATCTCACTACAAAAATAGCTTAAAGGTAGAAATTCACAAGGAGTAGATAATGTAGAGGATGTATATAATTTGGCTTTAAGAGTAGAACAATACTCAGGATAATAAGTGATGAATTCTTGATTGATTATATATTTACTCCATACTACTTAGTGATTAATGTTATGAAGTGCTAAAGATACTCATTTTGGTTCATATTTGGTTTTAGGTACAAATTGGAAGCACAAGAACTAAAATGAGCTAAAAGCGCATCCTTGGAGCCATCCTCTTGATGTTCAACATTATTTTCCTTTGTGGAACAAGAAGGACATCAATTAGGGTGAAGATAGGAGAAGAAAATGTAAGAAATGAAGTTCCTGCAACCTATATAATAGTACATGGAACTGTGTAACTCTTAGGAAGGGTGCAAGATCATTTTAGCATTTCCTGCAATATACTCGGTAGTGTATGTAGTTACCGACCATGTGGAAACACGAATTGGGAGTCGTGTATCCAATCGTGTATCTCCCGAAATCATAATTTTTGCTATAAATAGAAATTCAAGCTGCAAAAGAAGAAATGAATCATTTTAGAAACACAAAAGTGGGCAGGATTCTTAATTCTTTGAGATCCATGGAGAGCTAGCCTTCTTCCTTTTGGTTCCAAAGAGAAATCAAAGCCGAAGAACATATTTGGGCATCTCATTATCTTATATTGTTGATTCTCTCTCTCTAGAAATTACTTGTGTTATTCTTTTCTTAGTGTTTTTGGCATTCATGAAAAAATGATTTAAACTCTTTCAATAGATCATTTGTGTATGAACTCATTGCCAAAATTTAGAATACAATACGTAATAGTTGTATTTTTTATTCAATTGTGGTAAACTAATGGTTTTGAATCATTAGGAATAACATAACCTAGGTTAAATGAACCGAGTTTATGTGGTTGTTGCCTAAATTAATATATTTTCCTAGTTCATAATGCATTTGTCATGCTAAATCTAGAGAGTTTATTCTAGGTTGTTTGATAACTAGATTTAATCAAAGGGTTTATTTTGATTAGATACAACCTAAGGGAAAACTGAGGTTAATAAAGTTTATTGTTAACCTACGATTAATAGTTTCTAAGAGAGATATAAGAATAGTAAGATGATTAAGTATGCTTACTGATGCGGAGGATAAGATTGAACCGAGAACCAAATTCTAAATTCATTAATCAATCTTCTCACTTTTATAATGTTTAATTTGAATTACTTTCATTAATGCAATTTTACTTTATGGTGTTTATCAATCCCAACCGCCCAATATTAAACACTAACTCTTTTATTACAAAAGCTACACATACACTCCTTGTGGACACAATCCCTACTCACTACTACTTCAAATTTAGAGTGCAAAGTTAGGTTTTATTTTCTGGTACGTTAAACGTACATCAATAAGTAACTAAAAAGTTTCAAAATTAAGCCAAGGAGTTTAACATAAAGAGAACTATGACAATGTAAAAGTTTAAGTCAGCACCAAATGTATCAAAATTTTCATCACAAAACAATTACAAACTTCTCAAAGAATTGAACTTAAAGGCAAATCCATAGTGGAGATTGAGACAAAAGGAGCCATCAACGACCAGAAGTGTTTCCAATTCAATGAAAAGAGCCACTTTGTTTATGAATGTATTAATAGAGGCTTGCATATAATGGAAGAAAAAGAGAAGGAAGAATCTAATGAATATGTGTGTGAACACGAAGCTTAAGAGTAGTTGGAAAGAGACTTTAGTGATGAAATAACTAGTCTTACAAATCTTAATGTTTTAAGATGGGTACTTATAACCTCTAAAGCAGAGGAACAAGAAGAATGACTTCATACAACAAATTTCTTTACTCAAGTTAGATGTGGAGATACAGTAAGCAAGCATATCATTAATAAAGGAAGTTGAATTTACTAAAGGAGAAACATCTACATCCCTACAAAATTGATTGGGTGGATGATCATAATATGTTAGTTGCTTGAAGGTGCTTGATGTCTTTCAAATTAGGAATATATGAAGACTCTATTTAGTATGATGTTATTCCTATGAAATGATCTCACGTTTTACTTTGTCCATGATATTATGGTTAAGATGTGTAACACTTTGAAAAAGCTCACACTTATTAGTTTGTATTTCATTTAAAGGAGACAATTTAAAAGCCTTTGAAGGTAGTCAAGGTAGAAAAATAAAGAGGAAATAACAAGACGTCCATAAATGATAAGAAAAAGCCTCTTAATATCCTTAAGGAGAGAGAATTTAAAGCTATCAATAAAGAGAAGGAAATTGTGATTTTGTAATGGTAGCGAGGGCAGTATTAGAAACATCACCTAAACCCTTATCTTACTAAAAGAATTGCATTACAATAACTGTTCATGCACTCAATTGACATTTTCTGGGTATAATTGATTTTTGATGTGATTATAATGTGAATTGTGGATTACATGTCTTGAAAATTGATTTGATGAGTATAAATATTGATTTAGAATTTTTGGTGAAAAATTTAGGGAAAATTTGAGTATATTTTGAACTAAGAAAAATACCAAGTGGCAAGATAATTGATTAATGGTAATAGAAATAAGTGTTAAATGGAAACAGACATGAATGATATAAATGGCTTTAGGATTTAATGACAAGTGTCATAGAAAATTGAGGGACAATTGGAGTAGAAATTGGAGACAAATGGGCTAGTTATTAAAGTGAACCAATTGGAACCATGGGGAGGAGACAAGTGGCAAGTGACAAGTGTCACTTGCCTTTCCATACTCACTTACAATTCTATTAACACAATGAAAGACCATTTTAATTGTTTTCACTCTTGCTTTCTTCTTCTCTTTGTGATCTTCTCCATTTCTTTCCTTCTTCATTTCCAAGACACTCACCAACCTTCATCAATGCTGGATCTTGCTCTCACCCTTTACTTGCTACTTCCATTTTTGTCATCTTCTCCATCTTGTTACTAAAAGACCTATCCTTCCACCTTGAATGATGATGATCGAGTGATGTTTGGAAGCTAGGGTTAAGTTATGATTTGAAGACCTTGAAGTTAAACAAGTAAGTGTAAAGTATTATTCTTTATGGTTTGTTGAATAACAATTTTTATTATAATAGTTAGGGGATAAATGATCATAAAATGGTGAAGAGTATATGCTGAAACGTGAATGTGAAATAGGGGTATATTCATGTCTTGTTTTTGTACATATAATGATTAATAATTCATAAGATGTTGTAGAGATGATTTTGAGATAGAAAGATCATTATGATGGTGTAGAAAGAATGTAGAAATTTTTATAAAGGGATGATGTTTACATGTTTTGTTTTTGATGTATAATCACATGAATTTATGGTAATTGTTATTAAGGTAAACGAAAATGAGTTTAAAGCTAAAGAAAAGGAGTAGTGTTGTGTCTTGCAATGAGAAGAAATTAGGGTGATAGTTTAGAAATGAAATGAAGGTGATAATGGAGTTGAATGTGTGCAGAAAATTGATGATGAATATATATGTATGAATGTTCTATTTTTGGTGTTTATGATCAACCATAGAGTAGGATTTGTTAATGATTGATATTGAGCAGAAATGGAGGTAAGAACGAAAAGGAAATGATGAGGAACTAAGCTAGAAATGATAGACTAACCATATGATATGTTAGATGTAACTTGAAGGAGATGGAAAAGTTAGAAAATGGGAAGAATTTTGGCTGGGATTTTTGGTTGTAAGCAATTCCACGATCATGGGAATGACTTTTTCGTGAAATATGCTTCTTTTATGTGAGGTTTGAAACAACAAATGGTTAGGTACTTTCCTATGATACATTTAGGCTTAAATTAAGATTGAAATGAACTTAGATTGATAATGGATTAAATGACTAAATGTGTGATATGTTTAGGGTGATGATTGAGGATATAACTTAAGAATGGATTGTTAAATATCAAGTGTTCAAATTTGGAAATTTGGAGATGTTATAAGAATGAAAGTGATCCCACGAAGGCTAATGTGATTCAAAGAAGATGTATGATGTGTATTAAGTAAAGGTGAATGATAAATTGGATATTTTATGATATTATAATGCTAGAAAAACCTTAGTGAATGATTGAATGGCAAACTTAGAATAATCTTGTACAAATGAGGTGTAAACCTAAGTTCAAATTAGACATACATGTGTTTTGAAGTATAAATGATCATAAGATGTGAATTAAGGAAATATACCGTACCTAGAATAGTCAAATTGAGCATGCATTATACATAACACTTATACATGTGTATTATTAAGTATTAATGTGATTGTGCAAATTAGTAATGTGTAAATGTGTATGTGGTGCATGATATAGAAGAGAAATTAGAGCGACAACATCTAAACATTGTCGGGACATCGAGGCAATCATTATTTAGAGCATACTGTAAGTAACCTAGATGTTCTCCCTATGATTGTTTATCTTTGCTTAAGTGTCAAATGTCAAATTATTATTGATGTGAATGTGCTGATTTTGGACATTAATTGTCTGAGGCGTTTGATGCATGCAAATCATATTAGAAGTGCTTATTATATGTAAATTTGACAGAAATAAGTATACTCAACATATTTGTTAAATTCCGGACTTAGGTCCTATGAGATGTGAAAGTGAATGTGCATACTGAAACAAAATGACTGATTGAACTTATGTGATGTGATGCATTCATTACATGATATGCATTATAAGATAAAGGCAATTGTGACCGGAGTCGCCAGCGAAAAAGAGATTAAAGCTCATAATATGGTAAGAGCCTCTTGCTCACTATGTATAATGAGCCCGGTATCCCCAACAGATATAGGACAGTTATTAATGAGCCCAGTATCTACTATGGATACGGGACAGTGAAAAAGGCACTCAGTCATAACAAAGTAATAATTGAAATTGAGTCTCATGAGCATTGCATATATATTTGATATGTATGTTTTAAATGATCAAAATAAATTGTGTGAACTATTCTAAATGTGAAATGTGAAATAAGTAAACAAAGTGATATTTGATGCTACAAGATGATTGGTAAAGTGATGTGCAATATGTGCTATTACTTATCTGAAATTGAATGTGAATTGTGAATTGTATTTGTTTGGTATAAGTGAGCCATCGATGATGGGTAGCTCACTGAGTTCGTAAAACTCATCAAAATTACAACGTGACTTTTCAGGTACGAGAGAGGAGACTTAGTTGCTAAGATGCTCTAGAAGAAGACTAGTTCTTGTGTTTTTGGATAGAAGAAATAGCTCAAAGGTCTGTCAGCTGAGACTGAAGTGATAGATAGAGTTTTTGTATAGTTCCTCATTCATGTAACATATTTCGTCAACAGAGTTGTAAACTCTGATAAGTTTTTGATATTGTATATATATGGATGATGTTTGTAATCCTACAATGTATATTTTGTTTTATGAAATTAAAATGAGGAATTGAGTTTTAGATATTGAGTATTTGTGTTTTAATATAATGCCATGTTAAGCAATGTGATTGCTCTAGTGCACTACTTCCATTGGGCATGTGCTCGAATGTCTGATGGACATATGGGCACGTGTCGGATGGGAATGGGGTCCTACAATTTTTAGTATTAGAGCATGATTTGGCATCCATAGGGATATATAAGAATATTAGACATAAAATATCGTGGAAAATGCGGATAGTAATCAAAGTTATTGTCTATTATAGGTCATCCACCATAGGTGATCAAGTTAGACAATTAGCTAACCTAGAATTAGTAAGCCAGTAGAGAGTCATCAGTAGCTCGACCTGAAAGAATGCCTTCAAGAATTCTTGAGAGAAGGAAAAGGAGGTACGATAAACTAAGAAAGTAAGAGGCTGTGGACTTTTACAGAAGTATAGACCTTGTAGAGGTCGAGGGATGACTAGAGAGAACGGAGAGAGTCTTTGATCAGATGGACCGCAAGTCAGACGAGAAGTTTGACTATGCAATTTCCTTCCTACAAGGTCCAGCATACCAATGGTGGAAGAGTTCCAGGCAGTACCACCAGGCCGTATAACTTGAAGTGGGAAGACTTTCTGAAGGTCTTCAAGGAAAATTTCATGCCCAAGATCTACCTGGACAAAAAGATGAAAGAGTTCTTGGATCTAAAGTAGGGTAATCTCTCAGTGGCGGAATATGAGATAAAGTTCAATAAATTGATGGGGTATGCTACTGCCTTGATTCCTATAGAGGAAGATAAATGCAGGAGGTTCAAAGATGGGCAGAATATGGAAATCTGGACAAGGTTGGCCATTTCTAATTTGTGTAGTTTTACGAACTACGAGCTGCCTTGATCCAAATTGAGTAGTTGTTGAATGATAGTCAGGCAGAATACATACAAGAATCTAGAATGAAAGGCCTAGTGAATCTTAGGGTGGTTCTCGCAAAAGGTTTAGTAAGTGCCAGAACAGATCTTTTCGACCACCGGCTAGATCAAAACAATCGGGGTTCAGACAGAGGGGTATTTTTATGTAATCTGGCAATGAAAGAGGTACAGTATTAGGACAACTACCAAATTGTGAACATTGTAGGAAGAAGCACAGTGGTGAATGCTAGAAACTATCTGGAGCTTGCTTACGATGCAACTCTTTTGATAATCATATTAGAGACTGTCTTACAGTTTATAGAGCACAGTCTAGAAAGAGAGGAGGAGTGATAACTAAAACAATTGTCCAGCAGAGTCGAGCTAGTAGATCTAGACATAGAGGTAGAATGAGTTGTGGGAGTCCTACTGTCAGGACTGAGGTGTGAAGCAATCAACCACAGTTTTAGGCTAGAGTCTATGCAATTACTAGGCAGGAGGCTCATAATTCTCTAGATGTCATTACAGGTGTGTTGCATATCTTTACTTATGAAGCTTTTTCATTGCTAGATCCTGGATCTACACATTCTTTTATCGCACTGCATCTGGTATCTAGGCTGCATTGTGATAGAGAACTACTCAAACATGGATTAGAGGTGAGTACACCGATAGGTAGTATTACAGTAATAGGAGAAGTTTGTAAGAGGTGTTTGATTCGAATTGATCAGGAAGACTTGAAAGTAGATTTGATTTTGTTATAGTTAAGGAAGATAGATATTATTCTAGGTATGGATTGGCTCACTGCTTGTAGGGCTATGATGAACTAGCACACTAAGGAGATGATACTAGAATCTCCTAATCAACCGAGAGAATTATTCTAAGGTATTAGTCAAGCAGTACTAGCCAGACTGATCTCATTTGTGAGTGCTTTGAGGCTGATGCAAGGAGGATGTGAGGCTTATCTAGCCCATATAGTTGATACTCGAATTGAGTAGAATGTGCAGGACATTTCTATTATTAGGGAATTCCTGGATGTGTTTCCCGCTGAGTTATCTAGTATACCTCTAGATAGAGAAATATAGTTTACGATCGACGTAGTTCCAGGTGTTGCTCCTATATCTATTCCCCCATATAGGATGGCACATATGGAACTAAAAGAATTGAAGGCTCAATTATAGGAGTTGTTGGAATCAAACCTAGTGCATCCCCTTGGGGAGCTCCAGTCTTGTTTGTGAAGAAGAAAGATGGAACTCTGAGATTGTGTATCAATTATAGACAATTGAATCGAGTAATTGTGAATAACAAGTACCTGTTGCCTAAAATTGATGATTTGCTTGATCGGTTGCAGGGAGCTCAAATGTTCACTAAGTTGGACTTAAGATCTGGGTACTATCAGTTGAAGATAGTAGAGGCAGATGTACTGAAAAGTGTGTTTAGGAGTAGGTATAGGCATTTTTAGTTTTTAGTAATGCCATTTGGGTTGACTAATGCCTCAGCTGCATTTATGGCTATGATGAAAAGGTGTTTCAACCTTATTTGGATCATTATGTGATAGTGTTTATTGATGACTTTTTGTTGTATTCGAAGAGTAGAGAAGAGCATGGTAAGCATTTAAGAGTAATTTTACAGATAATGAGGGAGAAGAAGTTATATGCCAAATTCAGTAAGTGTGAGTTTTGGCTGGATCAAGTAGTGTTTCTGGGTCACATAGTAACTGGACAAGGCATACAAGTAGACCCAAAGAAGATAGAGGCAGTAATGAAGTGGGAAACTCTGAAGAGTGTGTCTGAGATCCGAAGTTTTCTAGGATTAGTTGGATACTACTGGAGGTTTGTCAAGTGGTTCTCGTTAATTACAACCCCTTTGACAAAACTTTTGAGGAAGAATATGCCTTTCAGATGGAATGACAAATGCCAGAGGAGTTTTGAGGAGCTAAAGCATCGGTTAACTACAACATTGGTGTTGACTATTTCATTAGGAACTAGAGGTTATATAGTTTATAGTGATGCTTCGCATCAAGGATTGGGATGTGTATTGATGCAGTATGGCAAAGTGATATTATATGCATTGAGACAATTAAGGTCTCACGAGATTAATTATTTGGTACATGATTTAGAGCTTGCTGTAGTGGTTTTTGCTATAAAGATATGAAGACACTATCTATATAGAGAGACATTCCAAATATATATTGATTATAAGAGTTTGAAGTATCTGTTGAGTAAAAAAGAATTGAATATGAGACAGAGGAGTTGGATAGAATTGTTAAAGGACTATGACTGTATGATTGAGTATCATCTGGAAAAGGCTAATGTAGTAGCTAATGCTTTGAGTAGAAAATCAAATAGCAGTGTGGCTTAAATTTAGATATCGAGGTTACCGAGCCTAGTTCAATTGAGAGCATTGAATGTTGAGTTGAATTTAGAGTATAATGAGGTATTGATGGCCACACTAAGACTAAGGCCATTATTGTAAGACAGAATCAGAAAAGCTCAGAGTAAAGATCCTGAAATGGTGAAGCTTATTGAGAAGTTGAAAGTAAATCCAGATTCTGAATTTGAATTAAGAGATGAGACACTGAGGTTGAAGCAGAGATTATGTGTACCCGAGGTAGATGAACTGAGAAAGGAGATTCTGGAGGAAGCTTATGTAAAAGCCTATGCTATGCATCCTGGTACCACTAAGATGCACAACACGTTGAAGCATCATTTATGGTGGCTAAGAATGAAGAAGCAAGTAGTGAAATATGTTACTAAATGTTTAACTTGCCAGTAGATTAAAACTGAGCATCAAACTCTAGTTGGGAAGCTACATTCATTCCCTATTTTGGAGTGAAAATGGGAGCGAATTACGATGGATTTTGTTATGGGATTGCCTAGAACTCCAAGGTAATATGATACTATAAAGGTTATGGTGGAATGGTAGACAAAGTCGGCCCATTTCTTACCAGTGAGAGAGAATAACTCACTAGACCAGTTAGCCCAGAGGTATCTGAACGAGGTAGAGTTACAAGGGGTTTTAGTGTCTATTGTATTAGACAGGGATCCAAGATTTACTTCAAGATTCTAGAAGAGTCTACAGTCAGCTCTGGGTACAAAGTTGAACTTCAGTACTGCATTTCATCCTCAAACAGATGGACAGAGTGAAAGGACAATTAAGACTGTTAAGGATATGCTCAGGGCATGTGTATTAGAGTTTCAAGAAGCATGGGATCAGTATATAACCTTGATTGAATTTGCTTACAGCAACTATTATCACAGTAGTATCGGAATGGCACTGTATAAGGCGTTGTATGACAGAAGATGTCGTTCACCTCTGTATTAGGATGAAGAGGGTATGAGAATAGTAGAAGGCCCAGAACTAATACAAGATACTATAGATGAAGTGAAACTAATATGAAGTCGAATTAAAGCAGCTCAAGATAGACAAAAGAGTTATGTAGATCAACATCGAAAGGATATGGAATACAGAGTAGGAGACCAAGTGTTTATGAGAGTATCGCCTTGGCAAGGAGTGCTGAGATTCGGTAAAAAGGGTAAGTTAAGCCCTAGATATATTGGTCCTTATGAGATTATTGAGAGGATTGGACCATTGGCTTACAAGTTAGCCTTACTAATTGAGATGTCTCAAATACACGATGTGTTTCATGTGAGTATGCTCAGGAGATATCAGTCTGATCCGACACATGTGTTACTGACTCAGGAGGTTGAAATAGCGAGTAATCTGAGTTATGTTGAAGAGCCGATAAAAATAGTGGGATATCAGACGAAGTAGTTGAGAAACCGAGAAATTCCATAGGTAAAAATCCTGTGGAAGAATTACTCGAGTAAGGAAGCTACATGGGAAACGGAGGAGCACATGAGGAAACAATATCCCCTCTTATTCGAATAATCAGGTAAGAATTTTGAGGATGAAATTTCTTAAGGAGGGAAAAATTGCAACATCCCGTTTTCTCATGTTAAGGGTTAGAACCCTAGAATAATATGCATAAGAGACATTATTGAGAAGTTAGGAAACACATTTCATGCTCATGCATTCTATAGCATACATACACATGAATTTGATTATTTGCACACATTACAATGACTGTTAATGCACTCAATTGACATTGTTCGGGTATAATTGATTTTTGATGTGATTATAATGTGCATTGTCGATTACATGTCTTGAAAATTGTTTTGATGAGTATAAATATCGATTTAGAATTTTTCGAGAAAAATTTAGGAAAAATTTCAGAAAATTTAAGTATATTTTGAACCAAAAAATATGCCAAATGGTAAGACAATTGATTAATGGTGATAGAAATAAGGGTTAAATGGCAATAGACATAAATGATATATATGGCTTTAGGATTTAATGACACGTGTCATAGAAAATTGAGGGACAATTGGAGGCAAATGGACTAGTTATTAAAGAGAACCAATTGGAACCACGGGGAGGTGACAAGTGTCACTTGCCTTGCCACACTCACCCGCGATTCTTTTAACACATTAAAAGACCATTTTAATTGTTTTCACTCCTGCGTTCTTCTTCTTTTTATGATCTTCTCCATTTCTTTCCTTCTTCATTTCTATGACACTCACCAACCTTCATCAACGCTGGATCTTGCTCTCACCCTTCACTTGCTACTTCCATTTTTGTCATCTTCTCCATCTTGTTACTAAAAGACCTATCCTTCCACCATGAATGATGATGATCGAGTGATGTTTGGAAGCTAGGGTTAAGTTGTGATTTGAAGACCTTGAAGTTAAACAAGTAAGTGTAAAGCATTATTCTTCATGGTTTATTAAATAGCAATTTTTATTATGATAGTTAGGGGATAAATGATCATAAAATGGTGAAGAGTATATGCTGAAATGTGAATGTGAAACAGGGGTATATTCATGTCTTGTTTTTGTACGTATAATGATTAATAATTCATAAGATGTTGTAGAGATGATTTTGAGATAGGAAGATCATTATGATGGTGTAGAAAGAATGCAGAAATTTTTATAAAGGGATGATGTTTACATGTTTTATTTTTGATGTATAATCACATGAATTTATGGTAATTGTTATTAAGGTAAACTAAAATGAGTTTAAATAAGAAAAGGAGTAGTGTGGTGTCTTGAAATGAGAAGAAATTAGGGTGATAGTTTAGAAATGAAATGAAGGTGATAATGAAGTTGAATGTGTGCAGAAAATTGATGATGAATATATATGTATAAATGTTCTGTTTTTGGTGTTTATGATCAACCATAGAGTAGGATTTGTTTGTGATTGATATTGAGCTGAAATGGAGGTAAGAATGAATGGGAAATGATGAGGAGCTAAGCTAGAAATGATAGACTAAGCATAAGATATGTTAGATGTAACTTGAAGGAGATGGAAAAGCTAGAAAATGGGA
>JAOTAY010000191.1:14417756-14435238 GCA_025629805.1 Erythroxylum baracoense
TATCATGGACTTCATTAATTCGATTTAAGATCAATATCAATTCATATATATATAAATGAATATCAAATCAATGAAAATGCCTATTTGCTTTATTAATCAAAATAAAGTTTGTACAAAAGTGCTAAAGGTGATTGCTTTTAGAGCAGTACTCTAACATTTATTTATTATAACACTTTTCAAAGAGACAATTACATCTTAATAATTTCGTTCATATGAAAGGAATTCCATAACAAAATATAAACATCATCAACGCTTATATAATATCTTCTTTAACCACATTAGTAAGATCTAACATCAAAACTTAAGAAAACAAACTTAACATGTTTCTAGAACCACATAATCAATATTCAAGAATTGGAAATTATGGCTTTTAACACAAATCATGATCATCAAAATATATGTAATAATGGAATCTTTAATGGTTAAATCAAATTATACAAATATGAAAATTTTAACTTATAAAACTATATTCATACTTTATCAATAACTCAATTTCTTTACTTATATCACCTATCTTCCTTACAAACATGTTTCAAGTGGTTTTACAACTCTAAACTATCCAATAAAAAACAAAATACATTACTTTCACAAATCTGAATTTTTAGTAGTTATAAGGTCAATTTAAGTTGACAATTCAACATCTAATTTGTTTCCTAAACTCAAACCAATTTGGTTAGATAGTTTACCACTTAAGTAATTTATAGTATAAGTCAAATCATAGGTAAAACCAGAAGTATGTATTTAAACATTTAATTTGCTTCCCTAAACTTAAAAAATATTTTAACAAAAATATCAAATATTTTACGTAACTTGGACAACATATAGAAAAGTCATCGTCCTTCATCTAAATTCTTATTTTGTTATGAATCAATTACTTTGCTCCATTTTAAACTTCAATGCAAGCAGTTTGGTACAAGTTCAAAACCTATCAATTATCTGAAATAAATGCACATGTATAAAAAGGGGGGTTTACGAATTTTGAATTGAATATAATAAAATAAACAAACAACTTCTAAATTTATTCTAACTTAGTCTAATATGTACAAGTGGACAAACCATGATTTAATTTGAGTTTAGCCATGCAATTCGATATATTTGGATCATCTGAGTTATTTAATAGGTTAAGTATAGAAAACTAACCAACTAGCCCAACTTGTCTCCATTTAATGTCTAGAATCAAACTAGCTCAATCCCATCTCAAAGTGCATTATAAACTAAGAGATACATCTAACCACTGATAATTTATTCAAAGAACAAATAAATTTTAGCTCATACAACGTGTTATGAATTAATGATTTAAGTATTACATTCATAGAATCAAGGACGTCTCCAATCATATAAAGAACATGAATAAAAAATCAAAGAATTAATGCATTGTAAAAGTATTAAATTAAGTCGGTAATAAGTCAATGAATTCAGAAAATTAATATTCCAAATATTCAAAGTGCATCTCTAAACTAAAATTAACAATTAGAATAAACTAAGCTTAGGAAATCACAAACAAAAAGGGGAGAAGTTTTAGAAAACTCATTCAATTTTTTTTGCCTTCACAGACCTCATACTAACCCTAAAGATCTGGAATTTCTTCCTCATTAATCATAAACTAGCTCAATCTCAGTGGTTTGTGGCTTTTGAAACTCACCTATACATCCTTGTGCTAGCTCCTTGCTTTAATCGCCTTTGACATATGAAAAATCCTCTATGAAATCTCACCTTTGTGTGGACTACTTGTTGCTTTCTCCTCCCAAGCTGATGCTTTTTTATAGCCTCAAGAATATTTCCAATGGTCGCACGTCATTAGATCTTTGGTGATTTTTTTACTTGTCTTCTCCATTTCAAACAAATTTGGTGCTAGGTTTTTCAGATGGAGATGTTGAATGGGTGAGTCTCCTTCTTCCCCCTACCCCCTGACATTTGTTTTGTTATTGTTGATTTAATTTTCTACTACTGATGTGTTGCATTATTTCTACATTTTGGCTGCTGTGAGTGTGTGTGTGTAGGGGGGAGGATAAAGGAGGCTCGCCCAAGTTGATGCCTTTTTATAGCGTCAAGAACATTTCCATTAGTCGCACATTGTTAGATCTTTAGTGATCTTTTCGATTGTCTTCTCCATTTTAAATCGATTTGGTGTTGGGTTTTTGAGATGGGGAAGTCAAATGAGTGAGTCTCCCTCCTCATCCCCCCAACATTTGTTTTATTGTTGTTGATTTATTTTTCTGCTATTGACGTGTTGTGTTTTGCTCCTCTTATTTCTACATTTTGACTGTTGTGTTGTCTTCTCTACTATTGTGTTTTAATATTATCTTGGTTGCTACGTTTTGCTCTCTCTTGCCTGTTGCATTTTGCTCTCTCTTGGCTTTTCTATTTTGGGTTATTTATTTTTCTGCTGGGATTCTATTGGAATTGTTTTGCTGCTTATCTACTTATTTTGGTGTCCTTTTAGAAATAAAAATATGAAATTAAATAACTAGAATAATTAATAATAAAATGTAATAATTTAATCCAAATATGCTATGTAAATAATATAAAATAAGTGTGTACAATATGCTATAATTTCTACTTGTTAATATGCATAAGATATGAAGTTTCCATGGCCTCACAACATTTTATAGGCATTTTATTCATACATTTAGCACAATAGTGACACCCATTACTAATTGTATAAAGAAAGGAAAATTTACTTGGTCAAATTCAACACCTAAAGCTTTTAAAAAATTAAGAAAAAGTTGATCGAATCTCCTATTTTATAACTTTCAAATTTTGTAAGGTATTTGAAATTGCTTGCATCCCATGTGAGAATTAGAGGCATAATTAGTCAATAAGGACACCAAATTGCTTACTTTAGTGAGAAGTTAAATTAAGAAAAGTAACAATATTCGACATATGGCAAAGAATTTTATGTAGTGGTATATGCCCTTAACAGTTAGCATCATTATCTATCGAGCAAAGAGTTTTTTTTTTAAATTTAGATCTTGAATCTCTTAAACATTTCAAGTCCTAAAAGAACTCACACAAAAAGGATGCCTATGAAATGAATTTTTAGAGCAATTTAATTTTATTAGTAAACATTGGATAGGATTTAAGAATAAGGTAATAGATGAATTGAGTAGACAAGGCCATTTTCTTAACACTTTAGTATTAAAACTTATAGGGCTTGAAAAAATAAAAAGAGAATATGTTTAAATCGATATTTTGGGATCATCTATTTAGAAATTGTATCTGGACAAAGAGACCATCACTTTCTTTTTGTGATCCATTTTTTTCTTAAAAAACCAAAGTCCCTTGTTTACTCTGTCCTTCTTGAGTTTAGTTTTTAGCAAGCCAATCAAATATTTTTTTTTCATGAATAAGATAATCGTGTAGAGCCTATTATTTGTTGGGGCAATTTAAGTACCTAATATTCCATAAGATAATCATTAAGGGATAAGGAGCCAAGAGCCCCTCCCTATAAGTCTTTAATCATTTTTTCTCCTAATGAATGATTTTGGTTCTCCTTCTTATTCTACTGATGGTGGTCCCTGATTATTTGAGAGTTCCTTAAAGAGCTTAGAGTGAATGGATTCCTCTATACAAAATCCTTTGTTTGATCACTAAAGTCCTTAAAGGTTATAGAAATCCCTACAATAACTATATTAGTGACCAAACTAGAGGTACTATTCTTTTAATTCCTATTATTATTTCCTAGTAAAAGAGGGATTAGTTTTCTTGTAAAGACTTAAGCAAAAATGGACTTTTGCAGCTAGCATACTTTATTAGAAAATTGTTTGGATTCAAAAAAATCAAGTTATAAAGTGTATACATCTTTAAGCAAATTTCCATTGAGAAATGTTATTTTGACATTATTTTTCCAAATTCATAATCACGGTACATGACCATAATGAATTTATTTATGGATTTAATCATTGTTATTAACAAAACAATTTATTTAATCAAAATCAACTCCATATTTTTTTATGTAACATTTGTCCATTTAACTTCTTTGTATATGTGTACATTACCATTCATGTTGATTTTTCCCTTAAAAAAATATCTTACATCTAGTAGGTTTAATCTCATTAGGTGCATGCCCAAAATTCCATCCTTGGTTAGTAAATATAGATTCAATTTCAAATCTTGTAACTTTATGTCATTTTTAAGAATCAATCTCAAAAATTAATTCCTGAAAAATAGTTGACTCATCGTTCATGAATAATGCATCATTTTCTCCTTTTCTATATATAGATAAAATCTAATTGGGGCCTGATGTATCTTATTAGTATGTTGCAAATTGTTTTTAAAACTTGGTTATATATCATATGCATCAACTTAAGGTTAATACTTTTTCATGTATGTTAATTTGTGGGTCTTAAAATACTTTAAGTTTTACCTAAGTCCCAATAAGTTCATTGAGAATAAATTCTTTGTCTAAAAATGTAGCATATCTTGAGAAAATATCTTTTAATCAAAAGGATGACAAAATTGATATTCAATCCTTTATTTTACATATTCCACAAATTTGAATTTATATGATTTTGATTGATTCTTGTAAAATATTACATACTTCACTGAAGCAAATATCTCTAAGTCTTTAGGTATAAAAAAATTAGTCTATTACTAGTTTATATCTTGTATGGAGTCATTACCCAATTTAAATGTAACTCTAGTAAGAAGGTAATCAATAGTTTCAAAGGCTACCCTAAAAAAGAAAATATAAAGATTTGTATAACTCATCTTATAATATAATATTTCTAAGGGAAGTCCACTGTGCGAGAATTCCGTTCTTTTTAAAGTAACCAATAAACTCATAATTAAAGTGTTAATCACCTAAATCATATTTAAATGCCTTAATTTTTTTAAACCTTATGAAGAATTCGTTCACCTTGTAATGTGCTAATATATTTTAGTTCTTTAATGACCACCTCTTTTTTGCTTGAGTCGCGATTATTACTACATTAATTTATTATGTTGCCTTAAACTTATCAATATGAATTAACCAGTGTTTGCCATTATTTTGAAAATTAGATTAGACGTTAAATTAATAAGAGGATATGTTTAAATTTTAAAGATTCAACTGATATTAAATTGTCATAAAATTGCTATATAGTGACTAAGAAAAAAAATTCAATAATAAGAAAAAATAAAAATAAAATAACTTATTAAAATAAAAATAAAGGTTAAAAGATATGAGGCTCATTTTTAGTTTAAATAAATTAAAAAACTCTCTATGTTTAAAATTATATAAAAAATCTTTATGGTTTTCAATTTTTTAGAAAATCCCTTCTCTTAATCTTTAGTTAGAAAATCACAATAAGACATGCATGACATGGATATCACATATAAGCGAATTAAATGTTGATAGCATAACAACTCAACTTAGCTCTTAAACCTGATTGAACCAATTAATCCAAACTCAAACTAGTAAATTAATATAATTATAACAAATTATTAGTTTAATTCGAGTTTAATTAGTTTGAGTCAGGTTCAAAAGTTGAATTAAGTTACTATGTTAGCAACATTTCATTAGCCCACATATGATGTTCATACCGCACCTGTTTCACTGTTATTTGTTAATGAAAGTTTAAGATAATAAGTTTCTTTTTGAAAAATTAAAAAATAAAAGGAGTTCTTTTAAGAATTTTAAAGATTAAAGAGTTTTTTCAAAGTTACTTAAACCATAAGGGATCCCCATGTCTTTTATCATAAAAATAAAGCTCTAATGTCCATTAATATATAATCAACTAATCATAAATCTAATAATTCTAACTAAAATGAATCTAACAATTTTTTAAAATAATAGTAACATTTAAAATTGTTTATGATAGAGATTGTGTCTTATCTTTCTAAATAATTTTAAATTCTCTTATCATCTTATACTATATTTAGATAAACTACAATTTAACTTAAATTTTCTAAATATATTAAAAATAAGATATCAATTGACCTTCAGTAGGTGTTCTTAATCCATTCGTTATGATAAACGCACCTTCTTTATAAATTGTCGTTTCAAGTTCAATATAATCAAGATCAAGCAATGGACCTTCTTCTTCAATCGAAAATAAATATGGTCAATACGATCAATATCAACTTGCTTATATGTTCTCTTCTTATTAAGCTCTTCGAATACAAAATAGAAAAAATTATAAAATCAATAATAAAAATGTAAATACTTATAAAATACAATTAAATCAATAACATACCTACTCATAATCCTTAAATAAGGGAACTGAGTTTGTGATGTTTGAAATAATTTTGTTTGTTTATACGAAAACATTAAAAACACTCCAATTATGTTTACAAACTAACATGGAAGTCGTATGAGTAATCTAATAGCAAGTTTTCTTAATATTGGTTCACTTTCAACAATTAACTTTCACCACTCATTTATATTTTAAAATAATAATTATAATAAAATATAAGAGTATATTAATATGAAACTAAAATTATGAAAACTTAGTAGGCTACTTTTTCTCATTATAAGTTCTCTCTTTACAGATGGTCTAGTAAAACTCCATGAACCTTTATGATACAATCTAAGTTCATTTATGGTCTTTGGATACTCCTCATTAGAAAAATAACTTTGCATTCAACCAAATTAAAAAGATCGCCTATAATATTAATACATGTACATTGATATTCAGTTTATAACTAATAAGGATTGAGAATATAGGCTAATAGGTGGATATCTGAGTAAGACGCATATTGTAACATACCACTCCAATAAAGCACATTCTCGAGCATATCAGAGGATATTCAAGCTATACTCTACTGAAATGATATGTTAGAAAACAATTCAAAAAGATTTTTTAACCTTACACATAATATCATATAGCACGGAGGCATTTTAATCAACAAATTGCCAAAGTTTGACGTTACTTTCAAAAATACCTTCCATATTTAACCTCTGTAAACCACATAAAGGAAAGCTCAACTTTCTTTTAAATTGTCTCAACAATATATATGTATAAATCTTGGCATTCTATTTAATACCTAAAATATACACTAAGTAGCAACCGACAGTATATCACAAGTTGCGTAATATTCAAAAGATAAAAAGAAAGTCTTATTTCAACAAGATAATGTGACAATGTTATTCTTGATGCAAAATAACTAGAGACATCTGTAAGTACAACTGATCCTGACCACAAACTCATGTTCAAATGTAGAAGTTATACTCCAATTAGACTAGCTAGATCTCTCCTAGACTTGAAAACAAAATTGTAATTTTGACAAGTTTGCGAACTCAGTGAATGAACCATCATCAATGCACTCATGTAAGTCTTATCATAGGGGACAGTTCTAGCAATATGTTATTGTACATCAACAATCATATCATATAGAACAGTTCTAATCACCACATCACATTGTCAATGATATCCAGATGTATTGCAATATTTTGATTCAATTAGAACATATCATATATGCAAAAATGCGAATGCAAACACACATGTGCTTTATTTCTTCTTTCTTTTTATTATGACCAAATATGCCAATTCATGCCTCGGGTTTTAAGCAATTTTTCTATTGGCCAGCTTAACGAGCATTATAGCCCTGATTACATTACGAGCTTTAAGCCTTGATTTCAAATTATGAGCATTGAGCCCTGATTTCACATTACGAGCTTTAGGCCCTGATTACGAGCATTTCACCCTGAATGTCTGCGTGTTGATCATTTTGATCACAACTCCCACAACTCATCATGAATGTCAAATGCAACGATATGAATAATCTCTCACATCATTTTCTTCCATCAGCGTAACTGATTTTCCAAAATTCACATTCAATTTGAATAAAATAAGCATTTTAGGGATAATCACATAATCATCAATTGACATTCAATTTGAAAAAACTTCCATATATAGTCTCGAGTATCAAACTCCTCGGACCAACAATGTCTAGAATTATAACAATCATATAAGTAACAATTCAACAACTGAAATTTAACCAAAAACAAATCAATCATAATAAGAAACATCTAGGTTAACTCACTAAACACTCCAATAAGCTATTGCCTTGACATCTCGACAATATCTGGGTATTGGCCATCATTTTGAGAGCCTATTAGACATGTATATGAACATTGGTCACTGAAAACAAATAGCGAGAATATGTATGAAATCCTTAAGTACAATGTTTACTATCCTTTTCTTCTTAATGTTCCTTTATGAACAAGTTGTCTTCTTTTAATCATAATTCTCTCTAAAAACATCCAAATACCATGATTCTTGTGCCCCCATGAAATTAGACTTCTATTAGTCTTAATATATCCAAAAATTACACAAACAACATTTTCCTTTAGAACACAATCCCCATCCAAATTCTGTCCTACTATCAACCAATCCTCAAATAACAATAAATCATTATCAAGACATCTTATAGGCAAGCTGTTTCACAGAAGCATTAATAATACATCAATAATCATTTTTCATGGTTTATACTTTGACTAATTCAGATTCTAAAGCCCTCACAAATCAGGAAATAATACCACGGTCCTGCATAGGGGTCTGTCATGGGCAGTATTGGGGAAATAAGCATAACTCAAGCTTTAGTCACTATTTTATCAAGACACTTTCACAGAGGTCAAGCTAAGACCTATATCTACAACTTTTATTCTTTGAGTTTCTTCAAAGTCATTCTCTAAAGATATGTAAAACAAATCAAAAGAGGAAGATGAAATTGAAACCAGAATTTCGACTTACCTCGGTAATTTCTTTCCTTCTCCTTTTCTCTTCCCCTTTTTCTTTCCTTCTCTCTCTAGTTTTTGTTTTTCTCCATATTCTAACCTCTTGGTAGAAATTCACTCTCCCTTATGTTGCCTTTTACATCTATTTTCTCTTGAAAGTTCAAAGAAGGTCAAACTAATCCATATGTTGCCATTTCATTTGTCCATGTGTCACCATTCTATTGGTCCATATGTTATCCTTCTATTAGTCCATATATTACTATTCTACTGCTCCATGTATTACTAACTTTAGGCTCCACATTTCACTCATTTAAGCCTCCATATTTCACTACTTATAAGGCTACATATGTCACCAATTGTAAGGCTACACATGTCACCATTTGTAAAACTAAACATTTCACCATTCTAAAGCTCCACATGTCACAAGTCTCAAGTGCCATTTGTCACAAATTTAAGGGGCCACTTGTCGCAAATATAAAGTGCCAATTTTCACAATATAAAGTGCCACTTGTCTCCAATTTTACCATTTAGGAATTTTACTAAGCCAATTTACACATTGACTCCTCAAACTTTCGATTTTTAACAATTAACTCCATATCACTAACTTAAATCCATCAATTTTTAATTTAATTCTAATTTATCAAAATCATATCCAAGCATCCAAGAATATGTCAATTGATTAATATAATATTCATGCACTTAATCTTCTAAACCTTTAACCCTCAACAATTTAGGAGACATGATATTACACTTATCTCATTACCATTCAAAAATATTGTCTGAGGCTTATGTGATTTCTCCTTCCACATAAAAATATTTATAATTGTCTTATAAAATTTGTATATAACATCATATAGATAACTTGAAGATGACTTCTTATATGAGTTAATGATCCTTAACAACCTTATAAATGAAGCCACAATCTTCACAATAATCAAGCAAACATCTTAAAATTTACTATCTAGAATAATATCATAAACCCCTTTTCCTTTTACACTTTTCAATGATTTATGACTTAAAAAGTATTTGCATGTTATTAAACTTTAAAGTACTTACTATGATCTTAAACATTTTTTCAAGTTATAAATATAGTTACAAACCTAGTAGTAGCAGGATATACAATCTCAACAAATCTTATTGCTTTCGTAAAAAAAATTGTACAATGATTATATATCAAAATTGTGATATTAGATGCACATGAAGCAAGATTAGAAATATGTATCAAACAACCAATATATTTTAAGATGAAATTTATATAATGAGCACTACATGGAAATCAATAAATATGCTTATATTTTAATAGTAACAAGTATCTAGTTAATATATAATTACTTGCATTATCTGTCGTAAAGTGAACAACGTTTTTTGGTCTAACCTACTTGAAACTTTTAGAAAATATTCAAATAAACTTTGTGCCTTTTTACCATATCAAAATCTTCAACAAGCTTGATAAAATTTGTTTTAACATTACAATAGACTAATAAAGTGATCGATGTTCTTTATATTTAATCAATCTAGGTATTTACCTTAAGGTGAATTTAAATCATTTAAACGAATACAAGAATGTTATAACCATTTAGGTCAAGCTCTTTTATATTGAAAAATGATGACTTTATCATTCAAAATACTTTTAAAACATAGTTAATAACGAAAAGTGGTTCTTGGAGGAAAATAAAAACCTATATCAATAATAGCTTTTCTAATAACTTCATTATCTCCATAAGATACATTACAATTTTCTTTATTTTATTTTATCTTTTTTAGTCGTTATTTCAAATAATTCTCAATTTTATATATTAAATCATACTTTTTTAAAGAAGTAGTATTACCTTTTACACTCGCAGTATGTTCTTTCATTTTATAAATTTCTCTAAGTTTAAACATTATATCGCAAAACATATAACTATATTGAATGTTTAAATTGGATGTTTTGGAAAGAAAAAATATAATGGGGATCAACCTTATCATAAGTAGAGGATGTTAAGTTCATTGAATCCTTTTATGACGATTAAGTTTTCTTCATTATAATATCACTTAAAAATATATAAAAAATACACAACATAAACTAAAGATGTTGTAACATATCACAAGTGTAAAACTGCAGGTTTTATATTAATTCTAGATTTAAAATTCATAATTGTACAAGTGCTTAGACTATAAAATGAACATTGAAGGTCAATATTCAGGTATCTTTAAGTATACCTAGTAATTGAAGACTAGGAGATATGATAATAAGATTGTAATTCAAAGCAGGTGAAAGTAGTAGTAGAGTATAAATAAGTATTAATACCAACTAGAGTTGTAGCTCTGAAACTATAAAGAAATAAAATATCAATTGTTCTTTCATTGAAACATAATTTTCTCAATAGCTTGGCTTAATCCATTTCGAAGCATTTGAGTAGTTCTTTCATGTACTTGATTTGATTGATGAAGATGTCCTTTATTTGCTTGATTTAAAGTTTAAGAAAGAAGTTAAGTTATTTCATTATGCTCATCTCAAATTCCCTACTCATATAGATAGAACATTCTTTGGCATATACTTTCATTAATAGCAACAAAGATAACATCATCAATATAAAATTAAACAACTAAAGGATCAAGGTTATCAATTTTTATGAATAAAGTTGTATCAACTATGCCTTTTGTAAACTCAGTTTTAAAAGGAATGCACTTAACCTGTCATACTAAGTTTTGGGAGCTTATTTTAGGACATATATTGCTTTAGAAATTTTATACATATGATTAGGTGCATTATAAGTTTCAAAACTAGGTAGTTTGATCAACATAAACTTCTTATTGAACAAAACCATTTAAAATGCACTTTTAACATTCATTTGAAATTATTTTCTTAAAAAATCAAATATAATAAATTCATTAATGAGTCATAAAAGGCATAAAAAAGGATCATTACAAGGTTGTGCCAAGCTAGTATAGTAAATATACAACATTATCCTTTCTAAAATCCGTGGGAAGAAACTAATGAATTGAAGATTCCATTATCTTCCGAGATGAATGCTCAACTTTTTAACAGCTTGGTGAGTTACCAAGGTTTCTTTTATTCAACTATATATCATGTGAGCTAGAGCATGCTTGCTAGGTTTGATCTTGTTGAACAATCTTTGGATCCTCTCTACCCAAATTACATAAACTGAACAAGACATATTTGATCTTTTCTAAAGTTTGATACTTGTCTTCAACCCACACCAATATATTATCCCAATATGTCTCACAGAAAAAAAATTTAATGTGTTCTAGATTCTAGCCCTAATAGAAGTTGTGTAGTACATTTGAAGTAAAGTTTATCAATGCTTTTAGCCTCTAAGTTGCATATCTCACATATGATATCATTACATCCAAGAATCCTGTCTTTGGTTTTCAGTATTTTTCTAGCTTCTAACCAAGTAATGAAGGAGGCTTTAGGCTTTAAAGAGCCTCTCCAAATAATATTGAACTAAGGAATGAGTGGAATGGAAGGTATGAGAGCTTTGAGGTATGAAGAGTTAGAGAAGCCAATTTTGTTGTTAATGGACTATATAGGTTTGGCAGCTAGCGAGAGAATAGGCAAGTAGTTGGGAAAAAATGTTAAGAGCCTTTTTCAACAACCTACCTGAAAAGTGCCAGGAATTATGATCTATAACACATCTGACTTGAGCTTGAGTTAAAATATCTTCTCTTAGGCATAGAGGGCTTAAAGAGGTCCAGTTGTTAAACCATAACCATATATCTTTAGCCCTAATTTTGTTATTCACTTCCAACTCTTTTTAGTGTCTTGAAGAGATGTATCTTAATTTGTGTATAACTACTATTACTTTTATATTACTTTCACATAAAACAAACCATTAGTAATACTTATATTCTCTTATCATCAAAATGTAAATTGTAACTTCTACGATCTATATAATCAAACAAAGATTTACTAATTATTCATATAACCATATTTGAATCCTTTCTCCCTACAAACATTTAAACACTCAAATTATGACTCTAATGAAATTTGTGACAAATTCATCATATACTCATCACCTTTAAGGTGATATTTAAGCATGCCATAAGTTCTAGGAAGTGGAATTCTAAGGATAGGTTAGTGACCATCTTTAAGAAGATCAATTTGTCATCATTCCAAATATTAATAAAAAAATTCCAAAATATTAAATGAAAGTCTGGGACGAAGCAAACTTTCAATAATAGAACAAACTATCAATTAAGACAAGACATAATTACTATAAGGTGATACCCTTGCAAATAAAAATGTTAAGAAGATGAACTAATGAAGTAGAATTTTACCATCCCTTTATCTCTACCATTTTCCAAGCTATAGCCAACTTTGCTTCCCATTGTAATCTTACTCACTCCTATTCATCAACTTGTCCTTAACAAGCTTGTTTACTATCCTAGTGAACACCCATAATCTTTTTGAAGCAATAGTGCTAAAAGTACCTAAGCTTCCAAAGTTTAAAATACATAGAATTCCTAAAGTTAAAATCTATGAGCTACCAAGCTTGAGATACTAGTAATTACAAAGCTATAGCTTCTTAAACTTGAAACCCTAAATTTATCAAAAATTGAATTGTCAGACCTTCAGACCTTCAAAACCTAAACTACTAACTCTACCAAAATTTAAGTTGACAAAACATCCAAAATTGGAAGTTTTAACTTTTTTGAAGCTTGAGTTAACAAAATCCTATAACCTGAAGTTTCAACTTTACTAATGCTTTAGTTATTGAAAATCCTAAAGCTTGAACTCCCAACTTTGCCAAAGCTTGTATTACTAGAAATTTCTAAAACTAAAAGTCCCAAAGTTGCCTAAATTACCTAAGCCCAAACTAATAACTATTATATGTATAAATGACATAAGTATTATATATGGTCATAACCAAAAGGATGATTTAGTAGGGAGAGTTTCTCAACTATAAGAAAAAATTGATTTACTTTATGATGACATTTTTTATAGATATTAATTATTTACATAAACATACAATACGAATAAGAACAAAAAGGCAAAGACTAAGATTATTAGATTTCTAAAGTTATAGAAACATGTACTACAATTATAAAGTTTTATAATTGTCAAAAGTGGATTATGAATCAATTTTAAAGAGGACAACATAGAGATTACTGTTTAGAGATAATGTAAAGAATCATGAATGTTTTATTTAAAATAAAAATGTCTAGAAAAATCATTAATTCAACATCTATTTATGTGAAGGAAAAAAATTAAAGGGTAGTAAAATTGATTCAAACATGACAACTACAAAATCAAAGAAAGGATAGTTATCCGCGATAAACGTGAGGATAAGCAAAATTCAAACTCATATGAAATTTTAAAGAGTAAACCCACATGATTATTTGAAATTTTGATTAAGATAGATAAGATTCTAAAAGAGAAAAAAGGGAATTGAAAAAGGAAATCAAGAAGATTGAGAATAATCTTACTATTTCTTCAAACTTTAAATGATGAAAGATAAAATATAGGTGAATTTAAGGATGAATCCAAGTTATTGACAAAATCTAAAGTAGTTTCATAAAGAAGAAGACGATGATGAAGAAGAAGTATATCATAATAAAAACTCCCTCAACTTGTTTTTATGGTTGTAAAAGGTCTAATAAAACTGACCAATTTGTATCTCTGTCAACTAATTTTTAAACATAAATTTTTTTATGTTTAACTAAATTAGTTAACTGACTATTTCCGAGTTAACTGGTTAAATCGACTAATATGATCCAGTTTTGTCAATATTGTGTCAAAAACTCCAGCATCATCAATAACATAGAAAGACAAAGATGATAACATATTTATCTTGAGAACAAATTGGATTATGTTCAAGTGAGCTTGTACATTACTAAAGACACCATATCTCAACCCAAACTATCAAAGTAATATAAACCTTACCTTTATATATAAATCATTTCCTATTTATATCTCTTTTCAATGTGAAACAACTTCCCTTATAAATTTTAAACATAACCCCTTTACAAATGTCTTCGTCCAGATTAGGCTAGCTTTTCCTCAACTTATATTAATGTGAAGTCATTTAAGTTACTTTATAAATTAGTACTCATCGTATCTAAATTTATGAATTACTCTTCATTAGACTTTTTCAACTTAATTCTGATACAATTATTAGAAAATTTATCATGATAAAATCATAGATGTAGGAAAATAATTTTTAAAAATTTTCTAATGAATAAATTTAATAAAATAATTTAATAATGTCATTTATAAATTGCAATCAATTGATTGACTATAAAGGTATAAATTAAAGGTGTATTGTTAAATAGAATTCAAATGCTAAATGAAGCAAACAAATAACATGAATTATTAAAGATAGTAATTGCAATATTAAGCCTTTTCGTCACTTTAGCGTATATATTTAAGATAACTTGTAAACAATGGTCAAGTATTATTAAAGAATTTAGTAATATCTCCCTCATCTAATTGATGTTGAAATTAATGTTTTATATTAAATATTAAATCTAAAAATAATCCCTTTAATTCAAATTTAATAGTGTAAATCACAACATTGTAAAATGACAAATTGGATGAGTACCTGAAACCCTAAGTAGATAAATGCTTACAAGTAAAATACCATCAAAATGTTAGTTGCCAAACAGAAACTTATTATTATTATTATTATATCAAAAAATATGAAGACTAATAAGATATTCTTAGAATATTAAGTAAAATACGATAAGCCATGCATTCATGTAAGCATAATAATTACTTAGTTTGTATTATGTTGGCATTTGATGTACTCCACAATTACTTTTTTTTCCTTAACTATTTAGTATTATGCTACTATGAATATGGAATTTTGGTAGCAAATACATCTTCTATTATTATTTTACTCAAAATATCCAAACAAAAATGTTTTTCTTTAGAAATAACTCTTTTTTCATAGATTTTTTTTTTGCTAAACTTTTGGAGAAGGAACCTACTCAATAAATAACGTAACTGAGACAAATAAGAATGAAGAATTTTTGTTCATAGTCAATACAAAGTTTTTTTAAGTAAAGAAATTTTCTTTTTAGTTTTAATATTTGAAATCAATGTATTTAATATGAATATATTTTGTAAATTAGCTCTTTTTTTTATCAATCCATGTTTCTATTGATCTTTTTTTTTAATGGACCACTATAAATAATAACTTTATTTTTTTCTCATTTTGCTTTACCACCCAATTCTTGTCATCACATTATGATACTATATTCTTTAGGCTATGTTTGGTTGGACGTAAGGTTTTTAATAGAATGGAATGAAATGAAATAGTTTATAATACAATGGAATGTAAATGAATGTAATGTTAGAAAATTATTGTTTGGGATGGATGAAATGGTTCATAATGTAATATAGTAAAATGTTGTTTGGAAGATGGATGGAATGAAATATAATGTATATATAATAATAATGAGTGACTATTCTACCCTTGATAGAATAAGACATATTTTCTTGCTACTTGTTACTAGGGTTGAGGGTATCATTGGTATTATAAAAAATTATTGAACATATATTAGGAAGTACATATTTATCATTTTACATTTCATCATAAACTTCCCAACTCGAAGGTAACTTATTTTTACTGTTTAGGATAGAATAGGATGTAATGTGAAACTCTCCCCTTCTATCCTATTCCATTCCATTATAAACTCTCATCTTAAACGATGAAATAATATTACATTACATTCCGTTCCATTATTAACCACCCTACCAAACATAGCCTTAGATATTTTTCTTTATTATTCTTGTGAACTTAGGTATTCAACCAAAATTTAAGGGTCTTTGATAAGAATTTTCATTTAAAGACAAAAGTTGACAATGAAACTTTCATATAATAATTGTTATTAAAAATACATTAGTTACAAAATAAATATGTGGTGTTGTTTATGCCAAAATTAGATCAAAATCCTCTTAGTGTGAATAAAAAAAACATTCTATTCTTTATAATATGGTTTGAAATAATCACTTAATAACTTGAAAAAAAAGCAAATGAATCAATTATATATATTTTTTGTTTTAACCAAACAATGATAAACATGATAATGCCAAAATTTTAAAGAGAAAGCTTATTGAAAGAAAAAATGGAATGACATAGAGGTTGAAAGTCGTGACAAATAATGCAAAACCTTTAACTATGTTACATGAAAAATGCAATAAGAAAACACATTGAATCAACCTTATGATGTTAAAATTGTCAAAAAGAAATCTTAGGTTAGATGAAAAGAAAGACCTTGAGGTAATTGTCAACATTTCTGTACAATAAACGTGGTTCTAGCTCACAAGAATAAAGTTTAATGTATAAAAAATAGAAAGCCAAAGGGTGTGATTTACCCCTTAACATTTCATATAATGTCCAATGTAACCTTTACCGTTATCTCTGACATCAATTTACGCCATAGCATTTACAAATGACACGATTTGCACTCTTAAATCTAATTCTCTTAGATTTTTATCTATCTTTATCATGACATTGTTAACCTATGACTCGTGGCAGGCTAGTTGTGCAATGCTAGTCACGTGGATGCTAGTGTGGCTATTATATTTTTTAAAAAATTTCAATAGTTTAAGGCAAAAGGTACAATTCACGTCCTAACGTTTTGTATCCCTACGTTTGCTTGCTGTATCCATGGGTGGGGACGGAAGACGGGGACGGAAAAATTCTGTCCCCGACGTGTTTGCTTGCTGTCCCCACTAATTTCTGTCCCGACTCCGGAGACGGAGACATAAAATTTCCGTTCCTTTCAAAACCAGAGGACAAAAAACTGGGGACGGAGACGGAAACAAAACACACACATAAATTTACAAGAAAACCCCTCCTCATGAATATT
>JAOTAY010000191.1:14462679-14496506 GCA_025629805.1 Erythroxylum baracoense
TGTCATGAATGCATGTACAAACATTTTTCATGTGCAGAACTCACTGTTCACAAATGCATGAGCATGAGATGTGTTTTTCCTAATTTCCCACGTGTACCCGTTTCTATAATTCAACCCGTTATACGGAAACGGGATGTTACACATCAAATATTGAAAGCAATGCGATGTCTAAAATTGAAACGATAACTACAGCCAAGTCAGGAGCAGCGATGGGAATCTGGTGAAGGAATTGAAAACTAAAAGGTAATAAATGTGACAAGAAGTTGTCAGTCTTCTAAAAATTCGGAGGCCAACATCAACAAGCTAAGGGCAAATTATGTTACTATTTGCTGAAAACAAGAGGAATATATTCTCTGTCATTCTAAAAGGTGGGAAGTCTGAAATCCAAATGTCAACGGTTATCTGAAATTTGATCTCTGCGAAGTTAGATAATAAGAAACATGAAATTTTTTTATATTTATTAGGGAAAATAATAGGATGTAAATCATTGACAAATATATTAAGAGCTTAAAGATGAATGAAAATTGAATTATATAAATAGTTCTTAAAAGGAATAACTAAATCCAATTTTAGGATCAACAATAATGATTCCTTGAGATTAAGAGAAATTAAAATTTCTAAGAAAATAATAATAAGAGATGAAGATTAAAAAAATTAACAAATTAAAATGTTCTCAAGATTCTAATAAGAAACATTTGTAAAAAAATAATAGAAACTCACTTTCATAACAAATTATACCACAAAAATGTTGGAACAAGTTATAGATTTAGATTATTATATAAAAATGATAAAAGATTGTGTTAAAAAAATAATATAATCTCTCAAATATAAGATTAATCAAGATAATATTTATGTTATTAACTAAGTTAGGATTGAATACATTAGTGTTGGTAAGTTTAAGAGATTATACATTAGTGTTGGTAAGTTCAATAGCTGGAATTACTAGAGTAAATGTTAAATAAATAGAAAATAGAAGATTGCCATTAAGAATTTATTATGTAACAAACTTTAGAGCATCATCTTCAACAATTCCATAATCAAAGCATAAAAGAATTATATACCAAGGGATTAAACAATTAAAAAAACAGATAGTCCATTTTCAATAAAAGATATATAGGTCTAACAAAAAATGAAGAAAATCAAGCATCAAGAACTAAAGGATATTTATCACCAATATTCTCAAGAACTAAAAGATCTCCATCACTAACATTCTCAAATTCCACTATATATATTTTAGAAATATCATTTAAAATGTATATCATTTAAATAAGATAATGTCTAAAGAAAGTAATTTTAAGAGCACATTAATTTGAAAATATGTATTTGGAAATTATAATAGAAAATAGTTCAAAGTTATGAAAACAATAAATACTAGAAGTTTTAGTGGTTTAACTATTCAAAGTATACTAAAAAGGAGTAAATGTTTTAGAAAAAAAATTTAGAGATCATAAAACTACTAATGGAAGAATAGTAAAAATAATTCATCCACCACCTATAGAGATAATAGTAAGGCAATACCATGAAAGACTTTATTAGAAAATCAAAATAAAATTATAACCTTAAAAGCTACCAATAACTTAGTAGAACAAGTTAATTATATAAACTTGTATATGTAAGCATTCGAAAAAACATATAATTAGAATCGACAATGGACTAGATTAGAATATGAAATTCATAAGGCCATTTTAGTTAATTACTTCTCCATCATATCCATAAATTAGAATGAAAATTCCAAAAGTAAGCATTCTATCAAAAGAATCAATTTTCAATTTAAGAATAGATAAAGAAATTATAGAAGAATTTCTCTTTAGATTAGAAACTATTCACACAAGTCTTATGAGCGTTGTACTGTAAATTGTACAGTAAATATTAGTTCTATACTAAACTTCAGTATTGACTACTACCAGTACTTTTAGATGGTACCAGATGATACCATAAATATTGGTTTGTACCATCTCCAAAAGAAATATTGGTTGGCACCTGAGATTAAAATGCAAATTTTAAAATGTAAGGACTAAAATTGTATATATAACCCTAAATGCTAAAGCACAAGCCACCGTCTCTCATCCCATCTTTCCTCCTTTGCAATTTGCTTCTAGCTTTCATTTTCTATCTTCCATCTCTCCTCTCTTGCTTCAAACTTCTGGCTTTTATCCTCTTTCTTCTCCTCCTCTTTTGACTTTTGACTTTTGCACTCTTTGCTCTGTCCATTCTCTCCAATAGTCAATCTCCTCCTTTCAGATCCACAAATCATTAAGATATCATCGATCTCTCCTCTCCTCTTGTCGCTTTATGCTTGCCAGATCTATTATCCCTCTTTACCTTGCTCATCTTTGCCTCGTCGAAGTCTAACAACAAATCTCCAAGACTTCAAGTTCTCTGAAGTTTAAATCTTAGGTGGTTCGCAGTTGTCATATTATAGTATTATAGATTGTTTTTTATTACTGCTTAATTACCCTCTTTATACCTCTTTATTAGGTTTAGTTTACATTGCTTTGTCATTTAATTTACCCATAATTAATTATTGTCATGAACTCATGATTTTAGCTAGAAAGTTAAATGGCTTTCATGTTTATACTTAAAAATGTCATATACATTTTTAGCCTTTTCGCTTTGGATACTCTTTTCAAGAATATAAAATTCTTTAAATTTCAATTTATATGTATGTTTTTATAATGTAATGTGTGCTTCGATTTTTTTTATTGACCAATACACATTTTGTGATATCTTTTTATAATTCTTTTTTATACATATCTATGTTTGTTTACTAGTTTATAATTAAGAGATGCATGTGCTATTTGTTTAGTTTACTGTACTTAATTGTATTTTTTTTAGGTAAATGAAGGGAAGTTTAAGTACTCCTGATAGTTAAATCTCTTTAGGAAGATTTGATGAACCTGTTTAGGCTCATGTTAAATTGTTTTTCTGATATGAAGAGCCATTCTAGCATTTGAAAGGTAAGAGAATCGTTAGACTAAAAAATCATTTACCTGAGATCAAAGGTGATGTGAAACCTTATAAAAAATTAGCCATGATGTGAAATGGAGATGAAAGCTTTGTTTAGAGAGTTTTAGAGTGAAAAAGACATAAGTCAAAGAAATTGTTAGTGGAATATTTTTTTACAATGATCAAGATGATATTGACAATGCATATTAGTGGAATAATATGTTATACTAGTTAATTAGTACATTACATGTGGCTATTGTAACAACTAGTTCTTAACTCTAACAACTACTACAAAATACTATAAATTGGTGTTTTCTCAATAGTTTTAGCATTAGGAAGCATTAGGATGTATTTTAAACATATTTCTAAGTGTTTGTCAATCATTTGAGCATCATTGTCTCATATTTGTGTAAGTGAGCCGCTTTAAAATCATCAAGTGATAAAGTGATGTAATTTTTTAGTTATAAAATTTGTTTAGGGCATTATACTATTATGCTTGGGAATGATCCAAGTGAGATTGGATTCCTCTTCACCTTGGAAGAAGATTATAAAGGTTTCCTCTTTAGTCAGAAAGATTGTATAAAAGTTATTCTTTTCTTTGAAATAAGAACAATAGTAGAATTCTAAGAAGAGCTTTGGGAGTAGACGTAAGCAAGGGTTATTTTCTAAACCACTATAAAATGTTTATCATTCTTTTTTTGCATATTCTATTTAAATTATTAGTCAATTGTTTGATTAACTCATCTTAAACAATTTCACCATCCTTATTTATATTGATTATTATTAATAGAGTTCACTAGTTAGAAAAAAATCTTAAATTTTATAAACATTAATTCACCCCTGCCCCCTTTGGGTGCCAGCATGGACTAATAAGTGGTATCAAAACAGGTCTATTAAGCTAGCATTTTTAACGATATCTTGTAAATATCATAATGGCATATTTAAGAGCTTCATCATCATCATTCAACAAAGAGGGACAAAGCATTAGTAGAGCACCTTTCTTTTATAGCAATGATTACCTTTTTTTAGAAGTTAAAAAATTATACTGATTAAAGGAATAAAACAGAAACAACTATCCACTCATATTCATTAAGAAGTAGTATGGGCGTACTCCTATGAATGTGGAGACTATACTTTATTAGTCGAGGTGAATTGGAATTAATTGTCAAACCATACTGAAGCTTACATATATATCTTATAATTCTATATAAGTTAAAACCGATCAAGAAACATGAGTTATATGTTGCCAACAGATAAATTCCAAACATACACGTACATATTTTAATTAAAGCTAGGCCTTCCACCAAAATATGGAAAAAAAAGATATAACTTCTAGTACGAGGCCTATAATCTCCAGAAGGAAGAGGATCCCTAAGATAGCTGCATGCTCCTCCTCTCCTTAACAATCAGGTAAGTCCTTTAATACTTCAGAAGTTACAATTGATTTGTAGTAGATTTGTGTAAACAATAGGCCTAGTTCCTGAGTTAGTTGTTTCTCCACAAGGACGCTATATTGGGGTTATAGTTCTCAAACTCTTGAGAGCATAGACGATTCTGGAAATGCTTGAGGTTCCTTTCTTGCCATAGCTCCTTTGTAGTGGAGGCAAAGGAGATCACACAAATTACCTTATTAGGATTAGGTACATTCTTTAGTCTTAATAACCAGCTAAGAGTTCCTATAAATGTATTCTTTGAACCTGACACAAGAAACATATCCTGATCTTTTTTCCAGATGAATTAGAAGAATTTGCATAGGAAAAAAGGGCGATCTCTAGATTGCTCAACCTTTTCACATAGAACAAATTAGTTTTAGTAGAAAGGTAGGTCATCTTATCCATAATACTCAACTTTCAACATTGAGAGCCAAAGTAAGAAGGATCAATTAGGCATAAAAGACATGTGCCATACTATAGGGAACCAATCTACCCTTTGCCTATCACGATCCAACCATTCCCTGAAGTTTCTAATATTGAATTTTCTAGAAGATTGGTTAAGACAAAAAGAAAATCCCATCTTGTAATATCAGGTTAACAGTTGGGTATAAAATGGTGTACATCCGTATGGAAAGCACACCATTTACCTTCTTGCATAATTGTTTTAACCTTAGCTTGAGCAAGGAATTCATTCCAACAATACACAGCTTGGGTATCCTAATTAGGGTCCCCTTTTATGTCTAATTATCTAACCATGGAAGGGCTTTCTCCCCATTCGCTACCTTACAATCGATAGCAGGTTGCAATATATCCCTCAATTTTAGCAACTAGAATAAGGAAATAAGAATAAATAAGTTTAATAGGAATGGACTACAAACTATACCTTTTTGATATGTAACTATGGAGCCATCGATCTATTCTAAAGAGATTCCTTCTCTAAATGGATATTCCAAAGTTTTTTAATCAAAGAAATTTTGTTGAAGGTATTAATGGAAGTCAACTCCAATCCACCCTCCTCTTTTTTCTTACAAACTTGGGTCAACTTAACCTTTGCAAAATAACTCTCAAAGATTAAATTTCCCTACAAAAAGCTCCTAAAAAGCTTCTTTATAGCTTTAATAAGACCTTTAGCTAGCAACGTGTTAGAATACCAATAATTTTGTGTAAGGAGTTTAAAATTGATTTGATGAGTTATAACCTACCTTCAAAGGATAAAACCTTATTTATCCAAATGCTTAAACTCTTCTGAATTTTCTCCACCAATAGATAACATTTAGAGAATTGAATCTTTCTAGTAGTAATAGGGAGTCCCAAATAACACACTGGAGCTAATTTCCTTTTCATACTAGTGATCTAGGATAACCTTTCCTCTATTAAACTTGCACTAGAAGCTAGTACAAAGTGACTGTTACTAAAGTTTGTCTCCAACCCTAAGAGGTCTTTAGAACTATGCAAGGTAGAGATTAGAAGCTCAATAGAATTATAATGGGGCTTAGAGAAGAGTAGGAGATCATTCGTAAAGCATAAGTTAACAATAGCTACCCTTATACATTTGTTGTGAAACTTAAATTCTTTGTTTTTTCCCACCTTATGAATAAGCATCAGGGCCAATACCTCCATACACAATATAAAGAGTTAGGGGAGGTAGGGTCCTCTTGTCTAAAGCCTCTAACACTTTTAAATAAACTAGTAGGAGTACCATTTACTAATGCTGAGAAGGAGGGGGACGTTATATATGCTTCTATCCATCTTACAAATACATTAGGAAAGCCCAAAGATTTCAACACCTATAAAATAAAAGCCCATTTAATATAGTTAAAATCATTTTTGAAATCAAGTTTGATGGAATAATTAGGAGGAGAGTTCTTCCTCTAATACCCCTTCATTAGCTCATAAGAAATAGGGACATTATCCCCAATTGATCTCCCTTGCATAAATGCACTATAGTCATCAGATACGAAAGAATCCAACATAACTTTTAACCTATTAGCCAAAATTTTGGAGATCACCTTATATAAAAAATTATCATAGACAATGGGCCTAAATTCATTAAGATTTATAGGATTAGAAATTTAGGCATCAAACAAATATAAGTTTTATTAATCTCCCTCAAAAGGACACCTCAAGAAAAGAATTCCTTAATGTTTTTCTTTAAGGCCAAATTTATGCCATGCTTTATGCAAGAAATAAACATTAAACCCATCTAGACCTGAAGTTTTGTTTGGATTCATCTGAAAGACTACATGCTCTATCTTCATATCCTCAACAATCTCAATGAGTATACATGCTTGCTCCTAAGAAATCCTTTTCTTAATAAAGAAGATAAGTAGATGAGAAGAAGTAGATATTGTGTGTGAGCATCTATAGAAGTACTTGAAATATCTCTCAACTTCTTTTATGAGATCCTTTTGTTGAGTAATTGTTATATCATCAGGTAAGGTTCGAGAGCATATTCTATTTTCATTCTTCATAGAAAAAATAGAGTTAAAAAGGAATTTAGTATATCTTTCTCCTTCTTTTAACCAATTAACTTTAGCTCTCTACACTAAGAGACTAGTAAGATTGCTAGTTACTGTTGTAAAATCTCTCAGAAGTACCTTCTCAACATTCAACAAAGAGGTGTTACCAGAGTCAATATTAATCTTTCCTTGAATAACATACAACTCCTCTTTAGCTATAGTAGCAATTTGTGTTATAGAGTGTACTTTTTTAGCCATAAGACCTTTCATCTAATACTTAAGATCCTTGAGCTTTTGGACAAGGACATACTGGTAAATATCGGTAACTGATTTTTGCAAAACCTTCTATAGAGCTTTAAGCCCCCATCTTCTTTTACTAAGAAATTATTAAATTTGAAGGGATCTGTCCTTTCTTATTTTTGAAACATATTCTCCACCTGAATTAATGAGTTATCTAAGAATAAGGGATCAAAAAAGGAATTTGGAACCAGTATAAGTTCACCAAAGCATGATCCAGTTTCATTCTTAGAGCCTATATGTAAAATTGTTTATTACTCCATAAGTAAAAGTACCTCTAAAACTTTAAATCAAATACACCCAATTTTTCCACTCAATCTTTAAAATTAGTTGAATAGTTTCTTATACTAAAATTGCCATCAACTTAACTTTATAGAGTGTAGAGTTGAAATCCCCACAGAGTAACCAAGGCCCATTTGCTTTCCTCTGGAACTCTAACAAACTATCCCATAACTGCTTTCTTTGAAAAGTACGATTAACACAATAAACCATCGAGGAGTATATTGTAAACTTTTTTTGGATAAAATACCATCTCAAGTGCATCATTTCCATTCCCACTTCAAAAACTTCAACATCCACTATAGTAGGGTCATATCCTATTATGATTCTCTTAAAACCATGAGCTTGGTGATTAGAAATAATCATCCATTTAGACCTAATTGATTAAAAATCCTAAGATTCTCTGATCTAAATTTAGTTTACAAAAGAGAAAAAAATATGTGGATTTACATTAGAGAAAAAAATCCTTAAATTTGATGATTTTTAGGGCAATTAATCCCTCTAACATTTTATATAATAAATTTCATTTATCAACAAGTATAATTTTGGAACCCTTACCTTTTCTCCTATTATACTTCCTTTTTGTAACCAAATGAAATTTCTCAATTTCAACTCATCCTCTCTAATCACGAAAAAAGGGGAAGGATTAATGTCAATATGTTTGGTTAGTTCATTAGCAGTTTTTTGCTAATCCATATTTCCTAGCCTTTCTGTAACAACTGAATAAGTTTGGGATTTTAATCCATCAATTTCTATGAGCCAATCCCTTGAAGAAGGACTAAAAGTTGATAGATCTAAATTAGCTCCTGATTTTAAACCCTATTTAACACTCATATCCCACATTAGCTCCTCAAAATTACCCCTCTAAAACACTTTACTCGTAGGTATCCATCTTTTACCATGAGATATGAATGAGGGTTTCCAATTATAGTGCACCACCATATTGTCTTCAGATAAGGCCCCATTAAATCCCAATCTCATTATTTGAGTGATTTCAGGTAGATCTTTAGAGAGCTTTACATTAATACACATCCTAGCATCACCAATCCTTTTCCTTTTTATTATAGTATCATCTAAGCAAAGTGGTTTACCTAGGAATCTAGCAATCATATTCAATCCTTTTATTGTCCAATATTCAAGAGGCACATTATAAAGAGTCACTCACAGTGGAATATTTGACTTATATGAAAACCAGACTGCCATGGTTGTAGGAAAAGTGGAATATTAGAGACGTGTCATGGCCCTTCCTCTAGGATCTTTAGTGCTTAAGCTTTAGTGGAGAAAGTAAAGATAATGTATTTATCTTTTGCTATTAAAACATTTGATATTCTTTTTTTTTCCATGTTGAAATTGCCCACTTTTATATTACAGGGAAAGTTGGCCATTTATCCCATAAAAAGCCAATCAAGGAGTTCTCCCAAGATTTAGCACCTTTATGAAGGATTTTTAGATTTGAGGGAACAACAATTCTTCCACCTTCTTCCTTAAGAGGGTAGCCGTTAAGTGAGAGATCAGTACCTTCTCCAACAACCTCTTCTAGGTTTTCCTTTCTCCAAGATTTGAATGGGTTTCCTTCTGTAAATGTAGGGAGGAAGAGGAAGGAGACTACAATGTTCCATTAGAGGGTAAAGGAGGAATATCCTCCCCGGAAGGAGCTTGCAATTAGTTGTTATAGTGTTCTACATAATGTTTGGAATATAGAGTCAGAGTTGATAGATAATTACTTTTAAAAAGCAATTACTAGAAATATAAATAGGCAAAGGTAGGAAAGCAAAGATAAAGGAAAAAATACTATAAATCCCTCAACAATAGCTCCCCTAGGTTAATCCAAGAAGGAGAGAATTTTTTAGGGTTCTAGGACTTTAGGATGATAGCAAAGTTGGATTGAAGATGTTGTAAGTGATGTTGCTATTATTTTAATGGTAGGAGGAGTATGAGTGGATTATAGTAAGAACATATGGTATGGGGTTAAGTAGAATTTGGTCGGGAAGGAGTGTAAGATGAGGTTCTGAAAGAGGAACAGAAGTTTACTTAGTTAGAGAGAAGGCAGAGAATCTCTCTCTAAACCATAGCTTGCTACTAAGTACAGAATCTTTAATGAAAAACTATGATAAGATTTTTCTTAATGACCAAAAGTTTTAATCTATAGGAAAAAGTTTCAAATGGCCCTTTCATTTTAAAAAATAATCATAGATATTAAAAAGGTACCTAAATTTTAATGGAAGAATAGGAACCTCAAGATAAGAGATTAATTTCCTTGAGTAGTAAGGTCATATATATCATATTTTCATATTAGGAATAAGTGAATTTAATATAATCTTTATTTGTGAAATGGATTATGACATTTGGTATACATTAGAAATTACACATGAGGGCACAAATCAAGTTAAGGAGAGCAAAGTAAGCATGCTAATATATCAACATGAATTATTTCAAATAAAGCATGATAAAAGCATATTTGGCATGTATACTAAATTTATTGATATTATTAATGCTCTCAAAGGTCTTAGAAAGACTTATACTAATGTTGAAATGGTAAGAGAGTTGCTTAGGTCGTTTTCAAAGACGTTAGAAGCTAAAGTTACAGCTATACAATAGTCCAAGAATGAAACATCACTATCATTAGAGGAATCTATTATATCTCTCCTGACATATGAAATGAGGCAACACAAGAAAAAATGATGCTCCAAAAAAAATATTTAGCATTCAAAGCTATAAAGGAAGAATTGATTGATAAGGAGGAGACATCATTAAGAAGATATTGTCTTAATCATTAGAAATTAAAAAAAATCTTGAAGAAAAATTCTCCAAAAAAAGGAATTAAAGGAACATAAAGATGATTTTAAAATAATTCCATTAATATTATTTGTTTTGAATATATATTTTTTAAGGTAAAGAACTTGGTTACATAAAGTCACAGTGTCCTTTACTTAAGGATGATGACAAGTATAAAAGAATCAATAAGAAAGAGAAAAAGGACAAATACAAGAAGAAAGAACTTAAAACCTCAATTTGGGATGACATAAGTGAATCCAAAAATGAGAAATCAAAAAGAGAGATAACTCATATATGCTTTACCACTACAGACAATGATGAGGCAACATACAACCTTAATCCATGTGATAGTAATAGTAATTTGACATATGATAAACTAGTCAAAAGTTTAGAAATTATGAGTAAAACAGAAATAAATTATCTTCCAAACTTAAGGAAGCTCAAAACAGTTAGGTACATATATAATGAGAATGAAAAGATGAAAAGGAAAGTATATAGTATTAAAGCGTCCAAAAATATGATCATTGATGACAATCACGATGTATTAAGGCATGATAAGAAACATTAAAAAAGGATGTTGATGCTCTTAATGACTCATTGTTCAAGTCTACAAAGGGAAGTGAAAAGTTAGAGAACATACTAGGAGCTTAAAAGAATTCCAATAATAAGTATAGAATAGGATGTAACCATAGAAGTAAAGCCAACTCTAAAGTCACATTTTTTAATGGAAAATATTTGCATAGTGAAGAAACAACATCTATTGTGACAATGAGTATGGATCATCCACTTCTAAGTATAAGTATGCATATGCCATACAAGCTAGGAATAATTTGAAAAGCAAGCATCATGATTTATTAATGGCTCAAAATCTAAACACAGAGTCCAATAATCTCAAGGGAAGAATAGGCATAACTTCTATGATAAAATACAAATCCACTTGCACCTTTTTAGGCCCCAAAGAAGTATACATCTAGCTTTCATTCATAGTAGGTATTATAAATATAATCATGGTAGCTCACCTCACTACCCTAGGAAACCTTTTAACACCTTTATTATCCAAAAGAAGTATCCTCATTATGCATGCACAGGTAGAATAACAAGAAATACATCTTTCGTTACCTATATATCATGGTATTTCATTTTTGTGTTAAGTTTGGACATATTAATGGATTTTATTTTTTAAAACAAAGAAATTAAACCCTTGAAATTATGGGTTAAAAAAAGAAGAAGCCTAACAATTTAAGAATTAAGCTCATTTCGGTTCCTAAAACATATTAATTACCTTGTTTTATAGGGCTTTTAGAAAAGAAAGAATAAATGGTAAGTAGTAAAGATGGTAGCATTATTTTTGAAGAGTTTATGTAGAATTTTATTAATGAATCTAATCTTTCTATGCCCAAGAAAGTTTTAAAAATATTTGTGTAAAATATATAAAAATTAGCCCCTAAAGAGAGTAAGAATGACTAATGACTCTTTAAAGGAGATAATGACTAATGACTCTTTAAAAGAGATAATTGTCGAACCAAGTAAAAAATGATAAGAAGGATGAGATGCCTTCAATGGATTGAAAAACTCAAAAAGAATGTTCATGCACATAATTCATATGCAATGTTCAACAAAGTGGTAACTGCTAGTTCATAATTTAGAAAGTTGTCACATATTACTCTTATTTATCAATTTAAATATAAATACTTAGTGTTGACTGTTTGGGTTTGAATTATTAATAAAGTTTTTATCAATATTTTAAAAGTGTGAACCTTACTACCTAGACTTAGAGATTATATGCAAAATGAGGGTATTAAATTAGAATTATAACAAATGGGCAACAATTTTTCTAAATTATTAAAGAAGGATAAGATTTTTCACCAATATAGGAAAATTAGTTATGTTTGATGAAAATTTTATATGAAAAGGATCCCCTTATGATTGAGTTTTGAGGCTTTTTTATTGAGTTTCTAGGTTATTTTCTAACTCTTCAGGACATACTGGTAAACTAATGTCCTAGTAAGGTTGACCTATATACCCAAAAATCATGTTCTACCTTTTCAATGAGTTTGATAATTTTCTGGTTGTTTATCTGGTCACTTATATAGACACATTAGTAATGTCCCTGTATCTAAAAGTTTTTTTTTTGGCATTCCAATGCATTTGCTAGTACCTTGATCAATGTCCTGGATGACCATTTAGAACATTGATCAACCAATGTCATTTCAATAAGGCAATAATTTCTTTCCATTAAGTTTGTAAGGAGTTTAGTTGCTCCTCTGGTTTATCAATGTCTTTTCTTTTAAGAAGCTTTTCCTTCCAGTGAGTTTGTAAGTAGATTAGCTGCATATACTAGTCGGCCACACCAATCACTGGTTAAACAATATGGCTCTACAATCAACCATTGTAGGAAGTTCAAAACAAGATTTTAGCCTCTTTTTTTTTTCAAAGCTACTTCAAAAAAAATTTTGGTTGACCAGCACTTATCATGATCTAGTAGCTATCTTTTTATCTTTTCTTTTATTTTTATATTTTATTTTTATATCTTTATAAACCCTAAAACTAGTTACTCTTTCCTTTGAAAAATAGCATCCTCCAATTTATTAAAAGATCTCTTTATATTGCATAAAATTTAAAAATTGTCATTATTGGGTTTCAAATTTGGGAATTTTTTTTCAAAAATTTTCATAACTTGGATTATCTTTCCAAATTGATTCTTTAATAGTTAAATTGTAAAAGGAGTCAATGTTGTTTTCCTTTCAATTATATCAATACTTCTTTAATTTTCTTCATTTTTTTATTTTAAGCATTTTTTCATATTTCTATTTCTTGAACGTTTTGGGCTTTCGAATTCAAACATTCTTTTACAAAATTAATGATTGGGTATTGTCAAAAAAAGTCCTTTTTTCTTTAATTAATAATTTAAAATTGGCACAAAACTGAAATTAAGGATTTTTTAAATTAGATACAATTAGGGATATTTCTTTCAAAATTAAGCAATTGCTTTGACTCTTTAAATATTCCATAGTCTTCTTTCTTGAACAAGCCTAGCAATCTTAATCAAATTGATATTTTAATTAATTTAACTTGACACATGATACTGTATATTATGCATTTATGGATAAATTATTTCTTTTTGATGATGACAAAAAGAGGAAGAAAGAGTACAGACATTAGATTTAGGGGAAAGGATTTTTTTTGTTTTTGTATTTCTTGTACATTATATAATTTTTTTAGAAAATTTATGTTATCTACATATATGGATATTTCTTTAATATTGGATATCTCTTTTATCCTTGATATTGAAATATATGCTATGCATGAATTAATGGGGAGCTAATCACTATCTTGATAAGATAGTTGTTTATGTGCTTAATTTTGTTATTATTTTCTTATATCACAAGCATTTTTCATCAGCAAAAAGGGGAAGTTTGTTAAGCAAAAGGAGGTTCCAATCAATATTTTGTTGATAACAAAACAAAAATTTCCACTACTGGGTTTATTATTGTGAAGAAAAACGCACAAAATTAACCCATAAACTTAAGAAGACGACTTATGAAGCTGGTAAAGAGAAGGTGGAGTTTGCAATCATTAAAATGAAGATCAAACCAAGAACAAAAGAATACCATGAATCATCAAGGTAATTTTACACTTTATATTATTAATTATAATTTCATGCGGTTAAATTAATGTTCTAAAAAGCTCACCCTTCATAAATATTTTATTTGAATTTATTGCATGAGTCTTTACATTCATCAAGAGACATTAAAGCTTTCGTTTTAATATAAAACCTCATAATCTTAAATTATATTAAACAACCATTTTTGAGCATTTGAAGTTGTAAAAATCATGTTTTTAGGGTGATTGATTGAACTATATAGATTAGTAGTTGACTAATATGGGTTTAAATTATAGATTTGATGTTCCATTAGTTTATTGTAACATTTTTTATGCCTACTAGTCAACAAATATGCCTACTTATCAACCAATATGCCTACTCATTGACTAATGTCTTAATGGCTAGTGAATTTAGAGCTTTTAATACATACTAATTAACCAATATATTATACTAGTCAACCAGTTCACTGCATAGAGCCAATGTAATAGCCAATTATTGGCTTTAACAGCTATTAGGGATCCCAAAGCACTATAATAAGTGTTTTCTCATTGTTTGTAGCATCAAGGAGCATTTGGATGTACTTTACACAAATTTCTTACTGTTTTTCAATCATCTTAACGTCATTGTCTTATATTTCTGTTAGTGAGCCTTTCTAGAATTATCAAGTGATAAATTATAGTATTTTGAGTTAGAAGATTTGTTTGGTGTATTATATTATTGTACTTGAGGGTGATCCAAGTGAGATTGAGGTTCCTCATCGCCTTATAAGAAGATTATAAAGAGTTCCTTTTTGTTGAGATAGATTATACAAAGGTTATTCACTATCTTGAAAGAAGAATTATAGTGGAATTCCAAGAACAGTTTTGGGAGTGGATGTACGCAAAGGTTGTTTACTAAACCATTATAAATTGGTTTGCATTCTCTTTTTCCTATCCTATTTAAATTATTGTTTAATTATTTGATTAATTTGTATTAAGCAATTTCTTCATCCTTATTTGTATTAATTATTGTTAATTGAGTACATTGGTTAAAAAATTCTTAAATTTTATGAACACTCAATTCACCCCCTCACTTGGTTATCATTATAAACTAAGAAGTAGTACTTATATTTTTTATTATCAAAACATCAATTGGGACCTCTTTTGGTTCAAAACAACTATTTATGAAAAACAAAATTTTCCTCTTTGCCTATTGTACCTGTTACTAAAGATATACCTTACTTACATGAACCTCAATGTTTGAATCCACTAAAAATTAATGCTTCACTAATTGACAGTACCATCAATACTAATCTACCACTAAAACTAATTCTTATACCTTAACCTTCTTCTATTGTACCTAGATATAGTACCGTAACTAGACACATGCCTAGAGGACTTAATGACTTTATTCCTAATATACCACAACCTGCAACTGAATTCTACTCTAATTGTAGCACACCATCCCATAGAGCATATGCCAGAACTTACTGACGAATATTCGAGAACATATTCTATGAGGATGGCACGTTAAGACGATCAAAACAAAACACTGCAAATTTTTCAAGCATCAAACACATTTTCAGTAAACCAATGTTCACTTTGGCTCATTTTATTTATAAACATGTCCAATCATAAATGTCATTACATTTCGGAATTCTCACATACATTGTATAACAATTGAGAAATACAATTCAGTTACAAAATAATTGAAGACATATATAGGTATAACTAATCCCAACCACTAACTCATGTTCAATTTCAGTGGCTATATTCCAATTAGGCTAATTGGATATCTCCTGAATTCTAAAAATCAACGATGCAATTTTGGTGAGTATTGCGAACTCAGTGAGTGAACCATCCTCGATGTGCTCACTCATATTAAAACACATATATCACATATTAAAACCAATTTCGTTCTATATGATGCGACCATGTGACTCATTTGTCTACTACTTTAAATCTCTCAATAATTTAAGAGATGGATACTATACTAATATATCTACTAGTCTTGTAGCTTCTGTTATTAGTAATCATTCAACTCCATCTTATGTTTTTCCTTCTATATGTCCTATGCATATATGAATGTCTTAGCAAACTTGTCAAAAATTAAGAAGCCAAGTTCTTGTAGACAAGACAACTTAAATGATGAATGGGTAAGAGCCATGCAGTTAGAATTAAAAGCTTTAGAAAATTATAATACATAGGAGCTTATTTAACTTCCAAGCTGAAAAAAACCTTTAAGATCAACATGTGTTTATAAATTCAAGCTTAAACTAAAAGGTTCTGTTGACAGGTTTAAAACTTAATTTATAGCCAAAGGCCATAATCAAGTTGAGCACATTGATTATTATAATAGTTTATCACTAGTAGTAGAACTTGTTATAGTCATAGTTTTTCTTATGGTGGCTACTACATACAAATGGCCATTGCATCAACTTAATATCAATAATGCCTTTTTACATAGCTATATTAATGATCCTTCCTAAAGGTTACTATAAAGCAAAGCTAGTTCAAGTTTGTAAATTAATTCCATCCTTATATCAATTAAAGTAGGCTTTAAGGCAGTGGAATGGCTTTCAACAATTAAGTAATGATACTATGATGTTCCTGGTGGAACTCACTACTAAAGAATGAAGGAGGAGAGAGAAGAAAGAGAGGGAAAGCAGTGGGGAAAACAATTTCTATATTATTTTACCTCCTCTTTATAATATATGTCTTTTATACATCACTGGTTTGCATAACTACTAGCTTTATAACATAATTGGTTACAATACCCATTTTTATCATAACAAAATTTCTATTACTTCCATTATTTATTTATACCACAGGCCATGACGTTATCCTTCCCTATTAAACCTTATCCTCAAGGATTGAAACAAACTTAGAAAATTTTTCCTTGATGTAGGCTATATCTTCCTAAGTAAAATTTGCATATGTTAAATTTTCCCAAAGGATAAGCCATTATAATTTCTCTTTACCACCTTCAGAGACCAATTTTTTATCCAATACATCTTGAAGATAGACCTTGATAAGACCTTCATGATTTGTAGAAGGTAGTTGTAAGAAACCAGTAACATCGTATCAATTATTCTTTTTCAGCCAAGAAATATGAAACACTAGATGGATATGGGTATTAGGAGGTATCTGAGTTGGATAAGCAATAGGGCCAATGTTATTAATAATTTTATAGGGAAAAACAATCTCAAACAAAGCTTTAATCATTTATATACTTCCAAAGAAGATTGTTTGAGACGATGGAGCTTAATATAAACCCTATCACAAACATCAAAAGACCTCTCTGATCTTTCCTTGTCAACAAACATCTTAAATCTCTCAGTAAGTTATGTTTGAGTATTTAAGTCATATTGTTACGTTTTTGAATCCATTTAGCTATAGTCACAGTAGGTGTTGAGAGTGCAATTTCTAAATCATGATATGGAGGTAGATAGCCATACAAGGACTAGAAAGGATACATTTTGGGAGAAGATTGAAAGTTGATGTTGTACTACCACTTTGACATGCTCAACCATTTATGCCATTACTTTGGTTTACTAAAATTCAAGCAATAAAGATATTTCTCTAAGCACTAATTAAGTATCTCAATCTGACCATCTGACTGGGGATGATAAGAGGTGCTTGCATCTAACTTACTACCTAGTAAGGAAAATAATTCTTACTAGAAGACACTAAGGAAAATCTTATCCTTATTCAGGACAAGGATGATGGTGTCCTTCACTTTGAATTTGGGTAAACCCTCTATAAAATCCATAGTGATATGGCTCCAACATTGGTAGGGAATAACTGAATGAACACTATTGCACAACCTGCCTTTATACCTCAACATGGCCTTATCATAAGAATACCTAATGGTACCAAAATCATATTGAGGATCAATTAATATTGCAGCTAAAATTTCTTCTAACTTTAAAATACCAATATAGCTTTGCACCACTTCTTAGACCCAATTAGGTATGACAATAGTGAGAACATTTAGGTCACTTTTAAAAGGCTAAGAGTCCTTCCCAGACAAAGCATCTATTATTCTCTTCTCCTTACCTTTCTTATAAAGAATGGAATAAATTAGACATAAAAGCTTGGACATCTCCTTTTTTTGCACATAGGTACTTATTTTCTACACTTGTGGGTGCTTTAAAGCTTCTTGATTAGTACAGATGATGAAATGGGAGTCCTAAAGGTAAGGTTTCCATTTAGTAATAGCCATAAGAATTGTAAAGAGACCCATAGTTTTATAATTAAAGGGCTTACTCAAATAAGCTAATAGACAACCAACTTACATAAGTACTACTCTTATGCCCTTATTAGAGGCATAAATTTATAACATGAAAGGTTGAGAAAAATCAAGTAAGCCAAAAATAGGAGCTTAGACTAGAGCTTGATTTAAAACTTCAAAGGCCTCATATGTTTAAGGTGTCCAAAAAAAATATTCTTTTTTAGCATATCGATAAGAGGCTTATTGATGTTACCATACTGATGATTGAATTTTCTATAATATCCAGTTAGCCTAAGGAAGCCCCTAAGAGCTTTAATATTAGCTGGTTTAGGCCAATTTACCATAGTCTCCATCTGATTAGGATCAACAACCACATCTTAAGTTAAAATGATATGACTTAAGTATTCCATCTTAGGTTGACCAAAGTAAGATTTTAAGTTGAAATGACCAAGTCCATACTCAACAACACTTGTTTCTTTGTGCCCAGTCCATTCCCATTGCTCTAGGCTTTCTTTGGAAATCCCTATGGCCTCAAAAGAGTGAATTGTTTGAGTTTTACATTTATGTCCAGGGTAGGATTTGTCTCCATACCTATAACACTGTCTAGTTGGAGCTCGTTTTACGTCAAGTCTTTGGTTCTTTGAGTTACATAGGTTTATGATTTGATTTTGTAAATTTAAGGGTTTGTAATTTAGGCTAATGGTATGTTTTATAAGGCGTTATTTAATAGTTTGGGAATGGTTATGTGATCATGTTGGTGAAGTTCTTAAAAGGAGTTTTCAATTTTTTGAGAACCACTTCCTTAGTTTGTTTTAAAACTTAGCTTGCTCAGAAGCTAAAAGCAAGGTTTAGAGCTTAAGGATCTCGACAATGGACGTGAGCTCATCCTTGAGCCCACTGATAAAGTTCAACAATAAGTATTGCTTAGTCAAGGTTGGGTTAACTTGTAAGATGAAGGATCTAAGTTCCTTAAATTGCTCTCGATAATCATCAACTGTACTAACCTTATGCAATTTGTAAATTCCTTTATTAATTTTATTCCTTTCTCTTCTCTAAATCTAGTATAGACATCCTCGAAAAATTCATCCTAACCTACGTTAGGTTTCAAAAATATATAACCTTTAAACCAATTATCAACCTGCTCATTTAAATACATCGTTGCAATCTCCGTTTTTTTTATTTGTTAACTTGAAATACAAAGAAGTATTTTTCACATTTGCATATCTATCTCTTAAGTCTAGTACCATCAAAAACTGGTAAATCTAACTTGGGAGGTATAAGAATACCTCGCTCCAAAGAGAATATGTTGCCAATTGATTTATTGCCATATGAACTAGAGTTGCCGAACTCCTTACTTGTTTCACCCATCTCAAACACCTTTTCCATTTGAAGCTATGTGCAAATTGGCTTCCTTTCTTTATTGGTTGAATAGAATGATTTTAGGTTGAAGTAGGGGATTATTTTTCTTTATTTCCATCTTTATATTGTCATAGAATATCAAGCACGGTGGTGAATTTTTTATTTATAAAACAGTTTAGTTTTGTAATTGTCTGAGCTTGGTGATCTTTCAAAACCTTCTAGGTCTTCTCGAGAGATCAACGTGAAGAAGAGAAGTGCTCTCTTTATTTCCACCATGAAAGTTGAGAGTTGCATTTCTAGTTTTTTAAAGCTTTTAAAAGAATCTTGAATATCGTTCCTTCCACCATTATTAAGCTAATCGATTGATTTAATTGAAGAAACTGATGTTAATTTATAGTTATGCTATAATACCTAATGTGATGTTCTAGGGGGGAACTCACTACAGAAGAATGAAGAAGGAGAGAGAAGAGAGAGAGAGGGGAGGAGGGAAGACATAAGGACTAGGGAAAAGATTTTTTTATTATGTTACCTTATTTTTACAATATGAGTCATTTATACATCACTAGTTTATACAACTATTAGCTCTCTATAACATATTTAGTTACAATGCCTATTTTTATCATAAAAAAAGTTCTAGTATTTCCATTATTTATTTATACCATAGGTCATGATAAATACGTGCTTGTTTGTAAAGAAGACTAACACTTATTTTATAAATTTATTGGTCAATGTAGATGATGTATTGATAACAAGTTTTAATAAAGTTAAAATCATCAAGAACAAACACTTCTTGGACCAACATATCACAATCAAAGATCTTGGCGATATCAAATATTTTCTTGGAATAGAAATTACCCACTCACCTCAATGAACTTACATAACTAGAGAGAACATGCTTTTGACATCATTACAAATGCTACTCTCCAAGATTCTAAAACATCCAAGGCTTCGATACGTAAAAAGCATAAGTTTAAAGCTTCATATGGTGCTCTCTTTTCTGATCCTGATCACTATAGAAGACTGATTGACATATTGCTTTTATCTCAATTTAACTCATCCCGACCTTATTTATATTATGTAATAACTTTCACAATTTGTTAATGCTCTATGTAATGGTCATTACAATGCAGCAATACACGTCTTACATTATTTGCAAAGATCACCATCTACAAGCTTATTTTACAGTGCTCAAACTATATTTGAGCTTACAACATTTTGTGATGCTGATTGGGCATTTTGCTTAAATACCAAAAGATCATTGATAGGTTATATGCATATTTGGGGAATTCCTTGATTTCATGGAAAACAAAGAAGCAAACTATCATTTCAAGATCTTCAGCAAAAGCTGTATGCAAAAGAATGGCATCTACTGAGCGCCAGCTGCGATGGATATCAGTAACAATGGATATTTTACATTCTCTAAGATTTTCAAATTTCTTATCATTTACCTATTCACCTTTGGTGTGACAATTAAACACTAATTCATATAGTTACTAATCTCAATTTTTACGAGAGAATTAAGCATATAGAGGTTGATTGTCCTCTAGTATACAATCCTCCAAGTTGATTTCATTCCTCCATAATATATGTATAATAAATATTAGCTTGCTAATATTTTCACTAAGTCACTTTAAACTCCCGTGTTTTCTATAATGGTGTAAAAGTTAGGACTCCTTGGTTCTCATTCTATTCTAGCTTAAGGGGGATGTAAAGATATACTTTGTAGCTAACAATAAAGAAATTGAATTTTGAATGTAGACAAAATATAGTTATACAACCACTTTAGTAATAAAGAAAAGTTCTATTTTTCGATTCGGAATAACAAATGTGAATAGAAGTAGTTATTGTCTCCTCCGTTTCTTGAGTAGCTGTGACGTTTGTAAAGAAAGTTTGAACTTTTTCGAAGAAGAAGAGAAGAAATTATTATCAAGAGTACAAGTACACAGAAATAAGGGTAATAGTGAAATGAGGTTAAACTTTTTCTAACATTATAAAATTAGGTTTGCCATTGTTCCTGAAGTTGAAGTACATTCTAGTAATTTTATAGAATTTTGTGTTAATGCAACTTATCAAAACCAAAAGTACTATATTCACAGTAGGTCTTTCCGTGACTAACATTTTGGCTTTACGTGTTATTAGATAATGAAACTGAGATTTAACTGCAATTATACATACCTCAAATGGGAAAGGAACAAAATAGTTGATTAAAGAAAGGCGAATAAGAACTCAGTAAACCCAATAATTCTGCAGGAAAGATCTTTTTCTTTTGTAACCTTCGAGTTAATAAGTTTTGTTGCATGCAAAACGAGCTGAACTTTCTTTGAAGTGACTCAATAAAGTAAAATTTTCTTTAGTACTTCAGCCTACTCCCTATTAGGAATAGTCCATGTTAAGATGTCCAAAAGTAAATGAATAGATATATTGAGAACAACCATATAATATCTTTAAATATAAAAGGCTTTGAAATGACTTGTAGAATAGAAAGTAAAAGTTGCAAATTTGATTGTAACATTTTTATTAAAATATGAAATAGACTATATTATAGCATTTAAAATAAAATTTAACATTTATAAAATATTTAAAATAAATTTTAATTATCACAAAGTTTTGACAAAATTAAATTTTTGTCTGGTATGTATCACGTTAATAATGTTTAATGTTTTTATTTAGTGTATTAATCCCACTATCCACAAGGCATTACATAAAAAGCTCATTTTAAAAATAATCTTAGATTAATTTAAGTTTAATATTTAATAAATTTTAATTAAACCTAAGTAATCTCATTTATTCTTAGTTAATCTTAATTAACCTAGTTTAACCATATCTTTTGAAAATTCTTAACCTAAATCTGATTTATCTCTAATGAATTGAAAAAACCCTAGCTAACCTAGTGACCTACCGGTGCCACACCGGATTTTAATTCTTCTCCAGGTGTTTAGTCCTGCCTTTATAGTTCCCAGTCAATTTTGACGTCAACTTACGTATTCATACTTCCAGTGACACTCATCACAGGAGTATCTCTGGCTTTAACCACATTCACATACAAGAAATGCATTTGCTCCACCAAGTCATAGGTGTTGGCAATCTTGTCCTCGCCTCTGTACTGTAGGCGAGCAGCCCCCGGTGGACTTGTTTTAATCAGCACGAACTGAGGATTTTGCTTTCCTATATTCATATGCATTATTGTAGGTAGCCATGCTCGATCAAAATCAGTTCTTGTCTCAGTTGAGGTGGAGGACCATGACCATCGGCCATTGTTGCTGGCGTCTCAAATCCAAACCCGGAAAGGCCCAGATAGGTCATCAGGTTATTTAGTATCCATACAATAGGAAATTAGGGACAAATTAGATTTAAAATTGATAATTTTAAATAATTGAGATTAAATTAAGTTAATTAAAGTTTATTGAGGTTTAATCTAATTAGAGTTTATTAAAAATTAAGTGGAATTAAAATTAAGTTTATTTTAAAAAGTGAATTTTATTAAAAAATATTAAACTAATATTACGTTAATGCTGATGTGATAAATTAATAAGGAATAGAGACAAATAACAAATAAGAAGTTAACTCCATCTAAACTTTCATTAACTCAAAGTTTATTTTAAACATTTTATAAATGTTAAACTCTATTTTTAACATTCATTTTAAAAAAAAAAGTTTATTTTGAACACTCCTAACAATTATGGTCTAATTTATTTTTTTGAAAATTAAAAAGGAATTCATTAATATTCATGAAAGGCATCAAAAAGGGATAATAAAATGAAAGTCAAACAAAATAAGATACAACAGTAAAAGTGACAGGGTTAAATTTGTACTTTTTACCAAAAAAGAGTTAAATTCAAACGTGATTATATTTCACCTTCTATTTATAAATTTTATGTAAAAATAAAAATAATATTTATATATAATCAATGTTCTTAAAATTAAATAGAGCTTTATCATTTGTTTATGAAATTAGAAAATTTTAAATTTCCCCTTTAATATTTTGTAAATATAGTCATTCTTAATTATTTTTTATGAAAAATAAATGTATAAACTAATTAAAGTTAAGTTATACGTCTCACATATCAATATCTTTTTATACCTAAAAAGTAATGTGTTTAGTGATAATCAACAAATAAGTGCTTATTCTAACAAAGAATATGGGAAGGACATTACAAACTTGGATGCGTATAACCTTGCAAACAATTAGGAAATTGAAAAAGGTAGGGGTATCTTTTCACTTTTAGGTCCAAATCCCAACAGTCCTACAGAGTGAATGATCTTTGATAAATGTAATTGGATGTACCAAAAAAATTGTCTTCTTCTATTTTAAATTAAACTTCTATTGTAAGGACAATGATTAAGAAATTTATGTCATTTTCAATTGTTATAATATATACTTTAAGTACTTACTAATTCAAAGGTTTCATGTATTATGGAGGTTGAGAAGTCGCAATTTATTTAAAAGATTTTGAAGAATAATTAATATAAGACGAAAAAATATATTAGTTAAATTTGAGCCTTTAATTTATTAAATAGTTCACTTACATTACATGATTTTTTTGTTATTATGTTTACTACAAAATTTACTTAGTATGAAGTAACAATGTGAGTTTTGTTATCATTATAAAAAATAATCTTATTGATTAAATTATTCTATTAGCTGATTATGCCTGATTTCGTATATTATGTCACTTCTAATTTCATACCTTTGTGACTAAAAAGATTGCTTGTACGGTTTACAAACTCTATATTGACTGAAAAACAAGTAGACAAGAGTGAATTGTGTCCATTAGCTAATTGAGAAAATGCATCTTAAATTAATAGTTAACAATTACCATTCCATTCCCTTTATATCCAGAATCAAGCAGTTCATGCAACTAATAAACAAATAAAAGTCAATCCATTTAGTCTTTGGCAATAATTGTTAAATGATAGGAACCACTTGATAAGGGAAATTCATTTGAAAACGAAAATCCATCAAATTAAGTATTTCTGTTGTTAATAAAGAAAATTCTTTAAATTAATATTTTCGCTTTTATCTTCTACTTACCTTATGTACAGTAATTAGCTCCTTATAATTTTGTTTTTACCTTTATAGACTAGGCTTACACTTGTATATATATATATAGTGTAATGCTAATGTTCCTAATGTAAAGTAAAATATCATAATTCCTCTTCTTGACAATATCTTTATGGTATCAGACCTATCTTTTTTGGAATTTTAAACCTTTCTCTTGTTCTTGTCTTCTTCTCCTTCTTTGTCTTCTTTCTTCTTCAAGCACCGACCACAGAGACAGTACCATGGTCAATGAAAACAATCGACTCATAAGTCCTACTGTATATGAACCTATTAAACCTCTTGTCATTATCAATGTTAACAACTCCATTAAACTCACCTCTACCAACTATCTCTCCTAGAAACTTCAAATGGAAGCACTTTTAATAAGTTACCATCTTTACAAGTTTATTGATGACTCTCATCCCTCTCCCTTAGCCACAATCACTACAAATAATACTACCATTTCCAATCCAGAGTACCAAACCTGGCTCCACCAAGATAAACTCATTTTCGGTGCTCTTGTTGGCTCTCTCACTCCGTCTCTCATACATCTTATTTGTCAATCACAAACATTAAGAAAGGCTTGGCAAGTTCTTGCTAACACTTATGCTAGGCCTTCCTATGGACATATCAAGCAAATCAAGGAACAAATAAAACTCACGTTGACGAACTTGCAGTATTTGGTAAACCATGGATCATGAGGATCTCATTGAGAAAATCCTTGATGGCCTGGATGAAGATTACAAGCCCATCATTGATGTCATTAATGGTCATGACACACCGATTTCATTTGATGAACTCCATGAAAAGTTAATCAATGAGGAGCTCTTGTTGCGTTTCTATCATTCCAATTCCTCTCCATTTCTTGCCACCGCAAATCCGGCACATTCTCAATTCGCTCCAGGAAATCGTGGACACCAAAGTCAATGCCCACTAATGAATGCTCTTGTCTCAGGCTCCATCAATGTCACAACATAGAGCAGTTATCCCTCTCCTTGACCCTTTCTAGGTCATACTCAAGATCACACAGTCATACAATGCCCTTTGTTTCTTCAGATGCATCTGCATCTTCAACCACCTCCAACCTCAGATGAAGCTCCATAATGACAATCTCATCGTACAGAACCATAGCAACCACGAGCCAACCTCGCAACAACTAAAACATGTGACAATTCTAGTTGGCTTCTTGACAGTGGCGCTTCGCATCATGTCACTACTGACCTGAGCAATCTTTCCATGCATACACCTTATGATGGTTTTAATGATATTGTGATTAGTGATGACACTAGTCTTTCTATTACCCATACTGGTTCAAAATCTCTACACACTCCTACACATACCTTTTCTTTGATTGATGTTCTTTTTGTTCCTACCATGAAAAAGAATCTCATTTCTATTTCTCAATTTTGCCAATCCAATAACACTTCAATTGAATTCGTACCCAATTCTTTTCTTGTAAAGGATCTTCACACGAGAACAACTATTTTAGAGGGTCGAACAAAGGATGGTGTGTACGAGTGGCCGTTCTCTCCTGTGAAGTCCTCACCATTAGTTGCTTTCTCCAGCATCAAGACCACTTCGTCTATATGGCATAATAAATTAGGGCATCCGTCCTCTTTTATCAATAGGCACATAATCACTTCTCCTCCTCACACACCAGAACACAATAGATACTCAGAACATCATCATTGTCACATTGTTGAAACAAGTCTTTCTCTACTTTCTCATGCATTCATGCCCCTATCCTACTGGTTCTATTCTTTTTCCATTGTTGTTTATCTCATCAATCATTTACCCACTCCAACACTTAATCTCTTGTCTCTATATGCCAAAATTTTTAGCACTCCACTAAATCACTCAAAATTTCGTAGTTTTGGTTGCCTTTGTTATCCATGGCTACCACCGTACTCATCCCACAAACTTGCCCCTCGCTCTTGCCCTTGTGTCTTTCTTAAATACTCTGCTACTCAAAGTGCCTATCTTTGTCTTGAACAGACCACCTCTCTATTTATACGACACGTCATGTCAAATTTGTTGAGTCCATTTTTCCTTTCACTTCCCTTCAGTCTCATTTAGGTTGTCCTTCCTCTAAGTCTATCTCTCACTGTTATCCTTCTGTATCTCTCCTTTTGGCTACAATCACATCATCTACAACATCGACATCTATATCCCCTGTATATCAAATACTGTCCACATCTTCTTCCACACCCACTTCCACTTCACCTCTTCCACTCTCCCATCCATCACCATCACATAACTCTATAGCTAACCCCACCCCCTCCACTTCCACTTTTGTTGCCTCTTTTCCTTAAGTTATTGTTACTAGATCCAAATATGACATTCACAAACTAATCACCAAACTAAACCTGACTGCTCAACTTATTGCTTTTAAGGACCTTGAACTAATAACTGTAACTCAAGCCATTAATGATCCTAAGTGGCGTTAGGCCATATCAGATGAGTACGATACCTTTGTTCGAAATAGAATATGGGAACTTGTTCCCCTAAATCCCACATAGAATTGGTTGCAAATGGATTTTTTGTGCTGGGTATTTATCTGACAAATCGATTGACAAGTTCAAGGCTCACTTTTTTGGAAAGGGGTTGCATTAATGTCCTAGTATTGATTATCATGATATTTTCAGTCCAGATATTAAGCCTACAACTGTTCAACTTGTTCTCATTCTTGTTGTTAATCGTGGATGATCTCTTTGATAACTTGATGTCAACAATGCTTTCTTTAAGGTACCTTTTCTGAGGATGTATATATGACTCAATCACAAGGCTTTAGTGATCGTGATCATCCTCATTATGTCTGCAGACTTTGCAAGGCTATTTATGGTCTTAAGTAGGCTCGTCAAGCTTGGTTTCATGAGCTGCGTCACTTTCTTGTCATCTTTGGATTTACTAACTCCCATGCAGATACCTCTCTATTTGTCTTCAACAAATATGGGACTATGATTTTTCTTCTAGTTTATATTGATGACATTATCATCACAGGTGACAATGATGAGGTTGTACAGAACTTCATCTACCTCCTAGCTAGTAGATTCTCCCTCAAGGATCTTAGACCACTAACTTATTTTTCGGAGTTGAAGTGGTTCCCCACTCTCAAGGCCTCTTTCTCTCTCAACGTCAATACATGTAGGATCTCTTTGTTCGAGCATATATGACAGATGCAAAGCCCGTTACTACACCTCTTGCCACTACTCTTATACTTACCCTTCAATTTGGCAATGTGCTCTCTGATCCCTCCGAGTATATTAAAATTGTGGAAGTCTCTAATATCTGTCACTTATATGCCTTGATATTGCTTATACGGTGAACAAACTATCTCAGTTTATGCATCAACCCACTACTGACCATTGGACTACTGCTAAGCGATTATTACGCTATCTTTAAGGGACCTTGGATCACGGAATTGTACTTCATTGGCATTCACCCTTATTTCTTTATACTTTTTGTGATGCAAGTTGGGCAGCTAATAAAGATGATTTAACCTCTACCAATGCCTATCTGATCTACCTTGGTCGCAATCCTATCTCTTAAAGGTCGAAGAAACAGAGAATAGTGGCTCGCTCTTCAACTGAGGTTGAATATCGCTATGTTGCTATTATTGCAGTCGAGTTCTGTTGGATTTGTTCCCTTCTTAGGGAACTTGGTGTCTCTTCCATAACCACCAGTAATCTACTGTGATAATATTGGTGCTATGAATTTTTGCTCCAATCCGATTTTCTACTCATGCATGAAACATGTGGCTTTAGACTATCATTTCATTCATGAACAAGTTTAAAGTGGTGCTCTTCGGGTAACTCATGTCGCTTATGTTGATCAATTAGCTGATGCACTCACTAATGAAAAGTGAAATGCCATAATTCCTCTTGCTGATAGTATCTTTACCATTATCATTTGAGCTATTTCTCTTTTAAATTCAATAAAAATGAGAGCAGCAACACATTTTAATTTGCAGGTTTTTAACTTGAAAAGTGGATTAATAGGACTAATAGCTATAAGTAACATTAAAATTAAAAAGAATTTGATCTTAAAAAGATTAGGAGATATATGAATAAGTATATACATATATTATTACGAGTAAAAGGCATAGATCTTTTTGTAGTTTAATAAATTTTAAGAAAACTATCTTACCTTTATTTTAAAAATTTTGATTTTAATTTTTCAGAAAAAAATTAATTTTAGAATTCAGTTAAAAAATCACATATGTTATATGAATATCATACGTAAATTAACCAAATATCACTGATATAGTAATTCAGCTCAACTTTTAAACTCGATCTGAACTAATCAATGAGATTCAAATTAATAATTTAACAATTAATTATTATTAGTTCATCACTCAAATCTAAGAGCTGAATCGTGTAAACAATATTTAACTAATTCATATGTAATGTTTATATTGCGTATATTTTGTCATTATTTTAAACCAAAATTTAATAGAATGAATTTTTCTGAAAAATAAAAAATGAAAAAAAATTCTTTTAAAAATTTTAAAAATTAAGAAAAATTTTAAAAGTTTTTAAACACCTCCATATCTTCATATTGCGTATATTTTGTTATTATTTTAAACTAAAATTTAATAGAATGAATTTTTCTGAAAAATTAAAAAGAAAAAATCTTTTAAAAATTTTAAAAATTAAGAAAAGTTTTTAAAGTTTTTAAGCACCTCCATATCTCTTATCTTATTATCAAATATTGAAATTATGACCAGATTATTTCCATAATATTGTAAGTATTATAATTAATATTATTTAAATTATTTATAATATGCATAAGGAAATTAGATAGTATTAGTCATAATAAGTAGAAGGCCGCTAAAATGATGATTTCCTATAATTTTCCTCATGATTATCACAGAAGATGCACTGCTATTGGGCTTCTCACTTGATGTACTCCATCGTCCCAGACCAAAGAGGCAGAGGCTACGGGAACATCTACAGTTCCTTCAATCGTGAGCACAAAGTTTAGCTTTTGATTGATAGAGCTAAATGACAGAATATTTGGAGTAACTTGAATATGAAGTCCATGAGGGGCAAACACGCTAGCCTTGTAAGTGGAGTTTGGCGATCCAACATTGGTGACGATCCTTTTGAAGGCTCGACTGATGACATCTGAAACTGAGCTCGAAACTGCAAAAGAAGGGTAGTTCAGGTCCCAGACCGTTCCATTGATCACTTCTGAGCAACTGCTGTTGTCCCCAGTAACTAGTTGTAGGGAGTGAGTACTATATCCTTGTCCACATAGAAACTTTATGAAGTCAATTGGCTCAGTGTCGTATATTAAACCGGGGTTTATTGCCTTAGCAGGATTTATATGACCCGCTCCATATGCAAATTCAGCTTCTATGTTGGTATCAGGACTCATTGGAAAAGCTGAAAACCCAGAAGAAAGTTTCAAGCGATTACTTGGCCATGTCATGTAGTTGAGAAAAAACTCTTACCTGTTGTCATAAGGGCAGATTTGATTGCAGCAGGGGACCATGTTGGATGATGTGATTTGACATAAGCAGCGACACCGGTAGCGTGAGGACAAGCCATTGATGTTCCTGAGAGAATATTAAATGGTACTATTCTGTTATCCCCTTGAACGTCGGTAACTGGAGAATGTAAAGGCCAAGAAGCTAGAATGTCAACTCCTGGAGCAGCTATATCTGGCTGCAACCATCCATATCCACGTTTGATCAGTGAAAACTTCAAGTATAAAAGGCCAATTCGGTTTGATGAATTAGAGGCCTAGTTCTAAGTTCATGAACATAATTAAGTCAAATGAATTACCTTGAGAATGTTGGGTGTAACTGGATTTGGACCTCTTGATGAAAATGAGACCACGTAAGGCGCAAGTGTATCGTTTCCCTCATGACTTTTAAATATGGTGGCGGTTGGTTTACTGTCGCGGAAAATGTAGCAAATAATCAAGATTGGTAGTTACAGTACGAAGTTTGGTGATCATAATTATCGTGAGTATAGGTAACATATGAGTTTATTTGGGAGTTTTTTAATTTTATGAATTTACTTTGTGGAGTTGATATAGAAGAGAACTTCCATGCCGTCCTGCAGGCTGAGGTGAGATGCAGGTAAGGGAAAGGTGATAGCGACATCTTTGGGTTCTCCAGATTGCACCACTGTGCCTGCTGCTCCATCCAGAAAGGGTACGTTCCTATTGATTAGAGCATCGCAAACAACAATTTTGCCTTCTACTAAATTCGCGTCCAAGGAGCCTCGGGAGCAAAACCTGATCAATTAATTGAATGTCCATATAGTTAGGTACGCAGAATATCATGGACAATCAATCTTTCGATAAATGCTTTCATTTAGTTATTTTACAATATTCCAAAGAACGAATTGAAAAATCAATCACTATAGTTACCTGGATATAGAATTGTTGACACTCCCAGTAGTGTTAGGAGCATCTCCCCCATAAATTACCGGGTACATGACCTTCTTCAAATCAAATGTGTTTACTGAAACTCCCTGTAATACGAAATCAGTCCCAAGGTCCATTTTCATGTAGTTAATAAGACAAATAGAGACAGTGCTGCTGCATGTTCCCTCCAATTTACCTCGTAACTATGGTTGTTCCCTAGTTGCACCCTTGTAAAAAACTTGCGGTCGATTGTGCTGGCAGCCACAGAGAGAGACCATGGATCAAAATTGTGTATGGTTGAGAGACCAGGACCACTGTTTCCGGCAGAACTCGAAGTCAATATTCCGTGTCTCAGAGCATGGAATGCTCCAATAGCGACAGAATTATTGAAGTAATCACGAGAATCCCGAAATCCAAGAGAAACAGAGATAATATCAACACCATCGGCAATTGCATCATCAAAAGCTGCAAGAACGTCAGCTTCATAACAACCATCTGACCAGCATACCTTATACACAGCTATGCGCGATGACGGGACACCCCCTCTAGCTGTTCCCATTCCAAGACCGTTAAGACTTGCCTTTGTAACCAAATTACCAGATGCTGTTGATGCAGTGTGCGTCCCATGTCCACTTGAATCTCTCGGAGATTTTATATCATTTGGTCCCAATGTTCCATTGATTCGATAGTACTTTGCTCCGATAATCTTACTGCTCAAAAAATATTTTTTTTTGGAAAGTTACTGCTCAACAAATTTAAAGCTAAGAAAGACGTTGCGATATGTATACAAGTGTTGGTGTGCGTCAGGGAGAAAGAAAAATGGAAACATTATATTACTTGTTACAGATGAAGTTAGAGGAGTTGCGGCAAGAGCCCTTCCACTTCCTTGGAGGTGGTCCAAAACCTTCGTCGTTGAAACTTTCCGACTCCGGCCAAATTCCAGTGTCCAGCATTCCAATAATGATATCATTTTCAATGGTAGTTCTTTGCACCTGTGTTGTGAATCCCATGAAATCCCATGACCTTGTGGTGTGAAGTTCCAACTTTTGATTAGGGAACACGGACACTATTCCATCCATTCCTGTGAGTGGAGCAATTTAGCAAATGTAAGGAGAAATGAAATGGTGCAATTTTTGAAGTGGTTGGAGAATGGGGCTTGAGAAATAAGTAGAAACCAGCAATCTTTTGTGCTTCATTGTCAGACAGTTCGGCAACAAATCCACTGAAAGTTCTCTTGAAGCTATAGAGCAAAGCGCCCGAGGAAGAATCGCTGAAACCATTGCAAAAGTTGCCATGCATATGATTGAAGATACCAATGCATTCACATGTTTAAGCTTTTTAGTTTTTATTTTTAATCTTTTACATTATTGACAAAAGTGGGGTAATGGATAATCTATGAGAAGTAACAAGTGGTCAAATGAGCAATATAATAGCTTCGCGTATTAAACCTGACGATGACTCGTTGTAGAATGTTGGCATGAACGGAAGACGTGGAGAATCGCCCCTCCCCCTCGGGTAGACTGCCCATGTAGACAATATATGACTGCATGTGGTGTGGATGTGGTTCAGAACACTAGAATCTACATATTAAAATATCAAAACCAGTAACCCGTGTTCTAAAACTGTAGGCATGCATTATGGAATAAAGAAGGAAAAGCTTGCCTTTCTATTATCCTGGGAAGAAGCCCAGCCGCTGAGCATGCTGAGCAAGACAAGACAACATATTTTACTTGCCATTTTTCTAGAGCTCAGAACTCGGAAGAGATCAAGTTAGGAAATGGATTTTATACTACCAGGGACTTGAACATTACCTCATCAAATGAGCCTCAACATTGTTTTTCTTTTCCTTCTTTCTTTGTCAAAGAAGTCCCTCCATGTTAATGTTCTTGAAGTATTTATTACGTATGGGTATGGGGGACTCCTTCAACTCCAAATTTTGCTGGTATTGCCAAACGTAATATTATGGAAAATACGATCTTCAGATTCTTGCTTTCCTATACCCAAGTTATGCCTGCAGAGTCAACCAAATATCAATGGAGCGTACAAATTGGGAATTACAAACTTACTGTTAACAGACTCTTGAAAATAAAAAGGTCTTCCTTAACTTGGTATTGCCAGACGTAAACAGTACCACACAAGAGATGGAAGAAAAGGGATTTTCCACACGATGCCAATTGGAAAACACCGCGTCCATCCATCAAGATAACCATAACAATTAACACTCATGGAAGAGGGATAAAAATATCAATTAACACTCATGCAAGAGGGACAAAATATAAGTTTTACCAAAATTCTGAAGTCGTAACTACATATAATTGGACAGATTCTCAACAAATGAATAAGGGTTTGGTAATAAGTCTCGATCAGATTCTGAACCAGTCAAAATATAACTCCATCTTTCTTGCTTTCGTGCATGGGTGGCTTTGCTAGTTACTGGCTCGTACTAATGAACGAAGAAAGTCAGTCATGATTTACAAAAGAAAGAGTCATTACTCGTGTTAAAAATTCAACTTTCTAGAAGATATATCGGGGATCTGTTCCAAGACTCGCCGCATTATTTCTTTTATTCCCTCTTTATAAAAAAAAAAATTCAACTTTCTATATATTGGAGCGGCAGGTCACTTACGCAAATTGCATAAAAGAATTGTAAAGTCTCTCAACTTGTACTTGCCGTCACTTTTTTTATTCCGAAGCACGCTTGTCAACAGGGGCTTGTCAAAATAGCCCGTGACCTGGCCACGGCTACGGATAGTCAATCGGGCATCAGTCGACTTGATCGTTTAGTATATTTTTAAAATTTTTTATATATTTATTTTAAGACAATTTTAAAAAGTTGTATTTGTATGTTTTAAAATTCACAAATTATAAATTATAGCATAAATGTTTATAGTAAAATGTAAGATCAAATTATCTATAAATTATACAAAAATATTTATATAAAATAAAAGATATAAAATAATTTATATTAAATAAAAGATATAAAATATGAACTAATTTATATTTATTAAAAATATGTAGCAATGATAATGTTGTCATAATTATTC
>JAOTAY010000191.1:14520380-14537675 GCA_025629805.1 Erythroxylum baracoense
CGCCACCCTCGCGGGGCACGGATTCGGGTATCACCATCGATATCGGGTTCGGGTTCGGCGGGAGTGGGGTGTTACATATATTGAACGAGTGCTAGAAAGGTTCAATATAAAGCATGTCAAGCTACTTAGCATGCCACTAGCATCTCAATTAAGATCTGTAAGCATGCATATCCCTCAATAGAAAATATGGTATGTCCTCTTATTCATACTCATCTACAGTAGGGTCTGTGATGTATGTAATGTTATGTACAAGGTCAGATATTGCTCAAGCTATTGGGATGATAAGCAAATTCCTGTCAAATCTAGGAAAAGTTCACTGAGAAGCAGTGAAATGGATTTTAAGATACTTGAGAGGCTCGTCGAAGTGGAGTTTTGTGCTTTGGTGATGGTGAGCTAACTCTAAAAGATTTTATGGATATAGATATGGTTAGATATCTTGATGGAAGAAAATCTACTTTAGGTTTTCTGTTTAAGTTTACAATGGGGAGCTATCTTACGACAATCCAAGCTATAAAAGTGCTGGCTTTATCTATGACTAAAGCAAAATATATAGCTGCAATGTAAGCTTGTAAAGAGATGTTATGGCTGAAAAGGTTCCAACAAGAGTTGGATGTGAAGCAAGGAAACTATGTAGTATATTGTGATATTCAAAGTGCTATTAACTTGAGCAAAAATACTATGTGTCATTCTCATACAAAGCACATAGAAGTCATAAATCATTAGTTGAGGTTTGTGATAGAAGAGTACTAATTAATGTTGAAAAAGATTTATACAGATTTGAATGGAGCTAATATGTTAACTAAAATGGTTCCTATAAATAAGCATGAACTTTATAGGAAGCTTATTGGGATGTATCTCAAGTAAATGACGGAGAATAATGTATCCTCCTTATATTTGGGTTGAGGAGGAGGTTGTTGAGTGCCCAATCCTATTTTTTAGACTTTCAATGATCGTAGACACCTTTATAGTTCGTGGGAATGATGAATAAGTGAAAAGAAGATGGATGAAGCTCTTTTGAGGAGATACACAGTTGTGTAGCACTTACACGGCTGTGTGGATTTACCATATAGGTCTCTGGAAACAATTGAAGAGTCATGACATACACAATCGTGTACACGCCCGTGCAAAGATACAAGGTAGTGTAACTCTTTGTAACTATGTACAACTGCGAGTGAGGAGGTGTTGGAGATACATGCTCACTTTCATGGTTGTGAAAGTGACTGTGTACAATGCATAAAAAACTATTTCGTGATATAAAAGATAAAAATACATAGGTTTTTATAAAGAGTGCAACTATAACATCCAAAAGTGAGGAAAAAAAGAAAGAAGTCAAATAGTGTTATATTCTGATTCCTTTTTATTGTTTTTGGGATTGGTTTTAGTGTTTCTTAATTGTGATATCAATTTTGGTTTCAATCCTATAACTTTGTGAGATAACTTGTCGTGGGGTGAGAGATCAACTCTTTTTTTGTAAGTCCTTATTGAGTTTGGTGGATTTATTTTTCGTTTTGTTTTGTAATTTTTCCCTCTATAGTGAAAAGTTTTTTACGTAAATTTTGGTGTTTGTTTTATTGTTAAGTTTCTGTTCTCATGTTTTTTTGCTAGTATAAGTTGAAGAGTCCTTGGCTAATCTTTTAGAAAGTTGTGTTATTGTCTCCAACCAGTTGTACAATGAAATAAATAAATATTTTTTTAGAATTTGCCCTCTCCTAATAGAAGTTAATTATTCATGAGACAGGTAGAAACAAAACCACTACTTACCGTAACCAAAAAATTAGTTAATTTTTCTTTTCAACAAATAAAAATGATAACTAATAACGTAACAAAATACAATTCAATTATAGGGCCTTTTAGAAATTAAACATCAAATATTAATTTAGTTTAGGGGTATATCATTAAATTAATGTCTTAATTAGAATAACTAATACAACTGTATTTAAAGAATGCAGTCAAGGAAGCAAAGGCCGTTTAGGCCGAGGCCTTATACAATATCTTGAAGATATATACAGGAGGGTCCTAAAACCGCTTTCGACGTAGACACCATTTAGCTTAGTCAAGGCTTTAATTTCAATAGGGTTGAGCCTACCTAGTCTAACAGTGAATTAGAAGATATTGACGAGTTATCATAAATTCATACAAATAAATAACGTAAAGAGAAGTGAAACTTCCGTGTACGTGTCGATACGCATATGCATTTATTTATGTCCGAGAAAAAACAATTCAGTCTTTAATCGTTGAAAAGGCAAAATGAAAGCGGAAGAATATAGAAATAAATGTAAGCAAAAACACGCCTTAAGTTGCGCTTCTTCAAACCCAAATGAAAAGGCGATTTAAACGCCGTTTGATACGTTATTCTGTTTTGGTCTCGTTCGTTTCGGGGAAACAAAAACACCCTCTCTTCTCTCTCCCTCTTCCTCCACATCAAAGCTTTTCCAACATCTGAAATTTCAATTTACGAACGCAACTTTCTTCTTTTATGGTAAGTTTCCTTTCTTTTCTTTGTACTTTGGAAATAAAACTGAAAAAGGTGAGTCTAATCCAATGTGTGTCACAATGTGAAATGTGTTTTTGGTCAAAAAAAATAGTTTTCAGGATTCTGAAAGATAGAAGAAGAACAATAAGGAATGGCATACAAGGTGGATCATGAGTATGATTATCTATTCAAGATCGTATTGATCGGTGACTCTGGTGTGGGCAAATCCAACATTCTTTCTAGGTTTACGCGTAACGAGTTTTGCCTCGAGTCCAAATCTACCATTGGCGTTGAGTTTGCTACAAGGACTCTCCAGGTTGGTTCCATCCTTCCTATACAGCATTATTATTCGGGAAATTGAAGTAATGGGCATGAATTATTGAATTGAATCACACCCATTAATGAGAAGATCATGGAAAAGGAAACTATACCAAAACGACACGGATTAAGAATCCTCATCTGTGTACAGAAGCCCACTTGTCGAACCACGTAAAACACCTGTATTCTCTGCTTTTGTTTTTCTTTCGTCTTTTTTTCTTTTTCCTAACAATGTTGGTATTAACCATTAGCAGATTCGTTTATATGATTTTTTTAAAAATAAATAATAGATTAGATTATCAGTAGCCAAGCTATCGCAAAATTACAGGGGTACTTCAATCATCGAGTTACAAAGGTTCTCCTATCTAAGCGTTAACTATACAGAATCTAAAATAGTGGACTTGCTTATATTTACAAGAGGAGTGTTAATTACTATCTGTGGAGGTGCCAACTGGTTTGCATAGACGGGGAAATTTGAGCTTCAACCTCTTTGGCTAGTAGAATCGCACGGACGCAGATTAGGATCTTGTCAGCTAACTGATACTTGTCTATAGCAACGTTACGATAAATTCGATAATTCCTCTCTTTCCAGATCATATAACTGATCCTTTTATATGATTTTGGCTATCACTATTGATATCATCTGAAGTCTGAGAGACAAGACTCAAATGCTTATATCCTTTAAGATTTTATGGCAATTAGTTATGAAGAAAAATGACTAATCTTGATTGTAATCTCTGACCTGATGTGGTTTGTAAATGGCATCCATCTCTTATTTAATTTAGTTCATTTTGGTTAAGCTATACAAATTTGATGCAGGTAGAAGGGAAAACAGTTAAAGCACAGATATGGGACACAGCAGGTCAAGAAAGGTACAGGGCAATTACCAGCGCCTACTACAGAGGTGCAGTTGGTGCACTTTTGGTTTATGATATAACAAAGAGGCAGACATTTGACAATGTGCAGAGGTGGCTCCGAGAACTTAGGGACCATGCAGATTCCAACATCGTAATCATGATGGCTGGTAACAAGTCTGATCTGAACCATCTTAGAGCAGTCTCTGCAGAAGATGCGCAAGCATTGGCTGAAAAAGAGCACCTTTCGTTCCTCGAGACTTCAGCACTCGAGGCATACAATGTGGAGAAGGCATTTCAGACAATTTTACTGGATATCTATCAAATTATCAGTAAGAAGGCTCTGGCTGCACAGGAGGCAGGTAACTCAACTGGACTTCCTCAGGGCACTACAATAAATGTTGCAAACATGTCTGAAAATACGAACAGGAGAGTCTGCTGTTCTAATTAAGAACATTTTTTCATGATAGCTGGATAATTAAGCTATCAAACCAGGTAAAATGCTTGTTCATTGGTGACAGACAGGCTCTTTTAGACCTTTGGCTTATACTCTCTTCAGGCCGGAGGGTAAGGAGGTTTTTGATATCAGAAATAGAAAAAAGGGACAATACACAGTGAACACGATGAATCTCAACATTCGTTCAAAATTCAATCGTTTGGGAGAATTGGTTGACAATCGATGTCTCCTAGTTTAGGCGGGATATACTGAAAGTAACTTTACAAGTTTAGTATTCAATTTTGTCTTTTAAAACTTTATGATTTTGAATTCTTTGAATTCCTGCAAAAAATCTTTAATTGATTCTTTAATTTCTGGAATACTATCAAGTTAGGAATTTCACTTGGTCTGAATAACTATGCTGAAACACTGAGAAAAATATACAATTTTTGTCTGGTTTCTAAATTCAGTGGATTAGATGCCTTCGAACGGTTATCAGGGTACTTGAAGACAACATCTCCTATGATACTTTATAAATAGTCATATTTTATAAAGGGTTGTCAACTCACCAGTTCCATTACCAGGAACTAGATATAAATCACTTTTTTGTGTTTGAAGGTCAGTGCATGGTAACAAGGGCAACTCTGATTTGGAATGCTACAGTTAGAGATCTTAAATTGTACTTCATGTAAATGCATCTTCCATCTAATTTTCATACTGGTGTTGCTACTATTGGTTTAGATGTTCCACGACTTTGTTGTAACTGCATTCTTGAGGCAATGCCTGATAAAACTATAAGCAGAGTATCTCAATGATGTTAAGCCTCCTTTTCTCTGATTAAGTTACGTTAAATGGCAACCTAGTATCAGATTATGCTTCGTAAAATAGTATTGGATCAATTTCACACCATCTCTAGTTCATTGAGACAGTGAGTTCTGATAGATCCTACTTAATCCAATTTGTCGACATCATTTTCGTCTTCAAGCTTCATATCGAAAGTTACATAGTAGCAGAGGAAGCACCATTACTCAGAAGCTACACTCTGAGCATAAAAATTTCAAGAACGACAAACTCTTGGTCCAGAGTTCATAGGAAAGATTCTTGTAGAATGCAAATACGAAAGCAACTCAAGAAAACATCTAAAAAATGTTTTAAAGGTGAAATGTAGACAGACAGCATCCATGTTATAAAAATCCCAGTCAAAGATTTTTCAAATTGACAGGAACTTGAATATGTTCCGCGTTATCGCTTTGTGCCTAATCTAGACAGCATATAGTTATTACAATAATAGACCACAAGCATCCATATCAAAGAATCCTAAATCTTAGCTATCGTAATAAGTTCGGAGTTTGTTCATCTCTTTCCTAACTCAACCCAGTCAAACACGAAATCTCCATGCACGCATCATGTGTGCAATCTCTACTTCGCAATTGGAATAGATGCGACCATATGTTGGAAATTCTTTTTTGCAAAAAGGTGGAATAAACTTTCTTCATTGATACCCTGGCTCAAAATTGAAAAAAAGTTTTAATGGTTCCGCAGGACCACATCTCATTTTTTCTTCCTCAACCATACCTTTCACTATGAAGATAGGAGGAAACAACAAAAGGAGTTTTGTCTGTAATGATCAATTTAGAGCATCAAATGCAAGTGAAACTTTGCTTTATGCATTTGTAGATAAGGAAGAACTCCACCAAGCTTCAGAGACTCAAGCTTGGTGGGTTTGCTACAGTATGGTTAACGGTGTATAAGATTGTAGATACCGTTACTTCTATGATAAGAAGAAACGATTCATTGTTAATATATTACTTTGTAGAGACCAATGAAAAACGAGGATTAATCGGACTAACTATAACATATCGGCAAGTCAAAGAGGTAGTCCCCTTTCGCCACTTGCACGTATTATGTTAGAATGAATAGGCGGATGAAGTAAGGCCGTCGTTCAATAAAAATTAAAATTAAAAGAAATAAGAAATATTATTTTGAGTGAATAGAAGAGTTATAATACAAATACTCTCTAACTATAAATATTAATTTATAACTAAGAACTTATTAAATTATAATCTTTATAAGATTTATTCTTAGATAATTTAATTTACTTTTTGATACTTTAAAATAAGAAGATATTAGATATTTGTAGGTGAATCAAACTAATTATAATAACATATTTTAATTTATTATAATTATCAAAATTTCTAATATTTACTTTTGTACTATAAATTATTTATTTTTATTAGATAGTTTATGACTAATATTTAGATTCTTCTAATGTGAATAATATCTAAATATTGTGAATAATACTTAGATTCTTTTAACAATTCCCACTTGAAGATTTGACTAATAATCATTCAATTTTAATACTACCATATTATTATCATATTATTAATATTTCCATCAGGTCGTATAAGAATTGACATCAAACAAATTTGTATTTATTAACTATTTTTATTATAAAATATGTTATATCGTCTTTGTTATGGACCTTTTGCATATCCACAATTACATTCTCACAAATAAAGTAAAATTGAACTTATATGCATTTCATTTTTGAATGAAATGTTGGATTTCTTGTTAGATGCAAAGCACTTCAACTGTTACAAAATAATAAAACCTTTTATTGTTTATGCTCGAGTACTTTTAACATCAGTTTCCATCATACCACTTCTTTATATATATTCTATTTTTATTATTGATGTAGTTACAATTGACTATAGTTTTGAAACTCAACTTACAATCTAGCCAGTAAGCTGAACACATAACTTTAGTAAATTTACTTATATTAAGATCATTTGTATAATCAGAATCAACATATTCTTTAATAAGAAAATATGAAATTTTATATTGTAATGCAACATTAGATGTCCTTTAAATATATATTGTGATCCTCATTAGAATATTCCAATACTCTTTACTAGGATTTTTCATATAACAACTAATTTCTCTCACTGTATGTTAATATCCAGCCTTGTACAAATTATAGCGAATATTAAACTCTCCACTACAAATAAATACAGCACTCAAGACTTCTTGATAAGTGGTAATTAGTCCCATGGAGCAAAAGAAATGAATTAGGGCAAGTTTAGGGCTATTTGTAGTTGTTTTAACTAAGTTACGAAGAAGTTGAAAATCAACACTGTCATTGGACACGCCAATATTGATGGCTACATAGTTCTAGAGAGTTATATGGTTATTGAACACACTCGTGTCCCATTTCTATATGCACATATTGAGCCTATGTTCATTCCAAATTCAAGGGTTTCGTAATTTTTTATCAACTTGGCCACATATGCCTGTGTTGGTGACCATGTACCATCCAAAATCCTAATTTTCAAACTATAAAAGGGAAAATTAAAAGGAAAAGAAAAAGAAAAGGCTAAAAAACACAAATTAATTGCCTAGAACGACATAAATAATGAAGAACAAGCAAAAAAACAAAGTGGATTTTCTTCGATCTAAAGTGGATTTCATAATGATTAAAAGGGGTTTTATCATGTTTCTTTTGATTTTCTAGTTTTCCTTTAGTTTTTTGATATTATGATTTCTATGATTAGAAACTAAACCTGAATTTGATGAACCATGTGATAGACTTTGTAGTAATTTTATTTTAATTTAATTCATTCTTTAGTTTTATTGAGATTCAATTATGTGTTTTTAATTATTCTTGAATGAATATTGCTAGCATGTTGATTCATGTGTAATTTCATGTAATTAAAATGGAGAAATCCCTTTTATGGATAGATCTAACATAATTAAAAGGAGTTGCACGCAAACCTAGAGATAAATAGACATAAATGTTATGGATTATGGTTAAACCTAATAGGTAAATTAATAAATTGACTAATGCAATTATAGGGGTTTCAAGTTAAATGTTAATATCCTTAAGAAAGATATTAGTATAAAAGATATTTATATGGTCCAATGAACTATTGATTAAATATATTGGTGAAATCATGATTTCATGAAAGTCCCCGGAGATTCAAATTTCAAGTATCACTGTCTTCATTGATCGTTTCTTAGTTTAATGTTTGTTTTAATTACTCAATTTTGTTAATTTATTTTAGTTTTATATTTTGATTTTGAATTTGATTAATCATAAGCACCATAATTTGATATACTAGATAATAAAAAGACGGTAAGTACTAGTAACTCTAGTTCTTGTTAACCTATGCTTATAGGCTTCGCTATAACTACATAATGTGCTTGCAGTTATAGCTAAATCACACCATCTTCATCCTCATCTTCATTTCTAAGACTTATACTGGAGGATAACTTGAAATTAATATGAAAAGGTGTAGATATTGGCTTACTCTTTTTGCACATTAAAACAATGTAAAAACTTTTTACATTGTTTTTATGACAAATCAAAATCTTTTCATTATTTTTGTATCAATGAATTTGCATCCCTTAAATTTTTTTTGTTGATCTCAAGCTCTTCATCTCAAATTTCCTATCTAATTTTGAATTTAATTCTTTAATACAATCTTTATTAAAAACTACAATTAATATATTGTCTACAAATAATAACAAAATAATAAATTCATTATTATTAAACCTTTTAAAGTATGCACAAGCATTAATCATGTTGTATACAAGGCACATTAAGAAAGAAATAAATCTCTTATACCAACATTTTGAAGCCTGTTTGAGACCATACATAATTTGTTTAAACTTATAAACTAAGTTCTCTTTTCTTTTCCTTTTTAAAACCTTTTGGTTTTAACATACAATGTCTTCTTATTTGCAAAATAAATTAAATTCATTGCTAATATATTCTCCTCCATTTTTCATCTTTAAGTACTTGATCTTTCTATTAAACTTAAGTTCAATGCACACCTTTAAAACTTTAAAGACTGAGAACATATATACACTTTTCTCTTGATAAGGTATACTCAACATCTCCTAAAATATGCTCATAAACAAAATGGAATCTAGTATTTATATACTTTTTGTATTCATGAAATAGAGCTAAAGCAATGGCTAATTTATTACTAAAATAAAATTCAATAAGCTCCCTTTTATTCAAAATGAAGTTCTTTCATCAAGTTCCTTATCTAAATTGCTTAATTTGTACAAGAACTAATGACTACGTATTTTACTTTATAAATTGACAGAGTAACAATTAATTACTTCTTTAAGCTCCAGGTAAAAGTTTTATTATCTAAGTAAAATATAAAATTGATGGTACTCCTTTGATCATCAATCTCTCTAGCTCAATTGCATCACCAAAACCTCCAAATCTAAAATTATTAAAAATAAAATAATAAAACCCAATAATTAAGACTACTTTCAAGGTATCACAAAATTGGTTTTACCTCTTTCAAATGGGTTAATATCGAAGCCTTTATATAGCAACTGACTAATCCAACCCCAAATAATATATCATACTTTATACAAATTAAATATTTAAAACTTTCAACTAAGCTTTGGCACAATGTTGGAAACACTATTTGGCCTTTATCATATTTAGATAATTTGGTGTCATATTTTATTGGAGTGTCTAGAGGTGGCAATAGGGCTCATGCCTAGCCTGACCTAGCCTAAGGTCAATGCACTAAGCGCAGGTTGACTGGGCCTCGGGCTCCATTTTTTAAAAAACTTCAACCTCGACATGTATTATCAAAACGACATCGTTTTGACATTTAAATGAAAAAATAATTCGGGCCCAGGCCAAATTGGGTTTGAGCTCGAGCCTGCTATATGGGGTGGGTCTGGGTCCAACCCATTACCATCTCTAAGAGTGTTGACCAAGTCATAACCACTCTCTTATGAAATTGTTTTCAAAGTTATTTTACATATTTTCTAAAAAAATGAAATTATTGTCCTCCATTTGATTCACTTCTATCCAAGATAAGGATATCGATCCTAAATCTATCATCTCAAATTCATAGCTCATTTTTAAATTTTGTAAACATATTTAAATTATTGCCTCTATAAAAATTAGATCATCCACATAAGAACTAATAATCAAAATTCTATTGTCATTCACCTTTATATAGAGAGAATATTTAGGCACTTGATAAAGCTATTTTATTGAAAACAATTATCTATTATATAATTCTAAGCTCTTAATGATAGCTTATAAAGAGCTTTATTTAATTTCAATACATTAACTTTATGTTCTTTCACTATATAGCATGGAGGTTGCTACAGATAAACCTCCTCTTTAAGATAGCTATGGAGAAATGCCCATTTGACATCCATTTAAAAATCTTTTATCTTTATAAGCTGTTAAAGAAATAATTATCCATATGTCTCCATGTGAGCTACTATAGCAAAAACTTTTTCATAATCAATCCTTCAGCCTTATATCCCTTCTTAATAAGCCTCACTTTATATCTTTCTAACTCACATTTTGAATTTTTCTTTGTTTTATATAACCATTTTGGTATCGACTGCAACATGTCTACTAGGAAGAGTTGTTAATTCTCAAATCTTATTCTTTTTAATTGCTTATAATTCTTGATTATTATCTTCTCTCTATTTTTTCATTCTTAACAACTTTATTAAATTCAATTGGCTCAGCATCTAGAAAAAGATAAAATATTGTAAGATCATTAGCTATCATTTTTCTAATAAAGATCATTAAGCCTTATAGTATGTTAGGGCCTTTCACTTAAACTTCCTTTAAAATCTCCAATTTCACTATGTGATGGTGATACTGGGGGAGTGGTGACTTGTTGTCTTGCTTCAATATCATCTTCCTTCTCCAAGAAACGAAGAAAATCATAACTTTCTCTTTGAACTTACTAATCCTATATGGCTTTCTTATCAAAGTCCACATCTCTACTAATGAACATCTTTACATCATTAAATTGTAAAGTTTCTACCTTTTGATTTTGGAATCATAGCCAACAAATACATATTTCTTACTCTTATTATCAAGTTTGGAATGCTTCTCATTAAGAACATGGATACACAATACTTCTTAATACCTCAAGTAGGATATATTGACTTTTTTTCACTCTATGTTTCAAAGGGAGTCTTATTAGTTATAACTTTTGTCATGCATTAATTCAACAAGCACATAGCATAATTGATACCTTGATTAAAAACTTCTTTCAATATCTTGTTAATTTTTATAATATTCCTTGCCATGTTGACAATCATTTGATTCTTTCTCTCATCCACATTATTCTATTATGATTATTCTATAGTGGTTAGAAATTAATGAATCTCAAATACATCATATAATTATTGAAATTCCTTAAAAATGAATTCACCTCTCCCATTTGATCTCAAAGCTTAGATTTTAATATTATTTTCTATTTTGACAAGAGCTTTAAAATTATAAAAAATTTGAAAACATTTAGAAAGTACACCTATGTTTTTCTTCTTAGATAATTAATAAACAATATAAAATACTTGTTCTTACTAAAAAACATGGAGTAATAGTCCCACACAAGTTAATAAAAAATAACTCTAGGGCCTTGAAGCTCGTAATTGAGATTCCTTTAGAAAGCTCTTTCAAATTTTCTTTCTAAGAAGATATCCTTCACACAGATGATTATTTAAGGCAAATCATTTTTCATCTTATTGTTTGCTATGATTTTAAGTTTACCAAAATCTGTATGCCCAAATCTCAAATATCATAGTCATCTATGATCTCTATAACACAACATCAAATATTTAGCAACATTATTTGTATCAACAACAAAAACAACTAATTCTTGTCATAGGTAATCTGGCAATCAGATTCTCTACCTCATTTGTAATGTCCCGTTTTCCCATACTAAAGGGGTTAGAATCCTAGATTACTGGAAATGGAAAATAGCATTGAGAAATTTGGAAATGCACGTCATGCTCATACATAACATTATTATACACATACATATGAGAATTTGATTTTTTATGCACATTACAATAATTGTACATTGTTAGTGGGCATTTTATATTACTTTTAGATACATAACTTGCTAAACTCTTGTCCATTTAATTTTAAATTGCACTAATTAAGAGTTATTTGTTTTAATTCTAGGCACATATTAGATTTGGGACCTTTAAAAGGCTAAAGCAAGAAAAGACATTAAAGGAAGCAAGAGCCAAAACGTTAACGTTCGGCCACCTAAATAAGCGTTAACGTTTTGGCAAGATAGTGAAAAACGAAGGAGGGTGATGCATGAAGAGGACAGAGGGCATGAGTTTTACGTGGGACTAGAAAACCCTTTCAAAAAAAATTGATTACATAGAGCAAAAGAGAGGTTGGCAGCTAAGAGAGGGACGAAGAGATGAGTTTGTGTGACTAAGGGTGGACCAAATACTCTTAGAAGATCATTCAATACATAGAAGACAGTAGCTGGCGACACAACCAAGGAATGAAGAGTTGGCGGTGGAGAAGGAACGTGCGTGAAAGAGGGACAGAAAAATAGCGTGTGGCCTCGTGAAAGAGAGGAGCAAGGAGTGTAGAGTGAGTAGAAAAAGAAGCATGAGTAGCGTTAATAAAAAATTAACAGATAGAAACAAGAAACATTGGCGGCAGCAGAAAAAGGAGGGCGTGAGCTGATGGACATTCAATGCATAAGAGACAAAAGAATATAGCTGGTAGAGAAAAGAAGAGAGTAGCTAGAGGGCGTGAAAAGAAAATAGTGAAGTGAAAAGAGGAGAGTAGCTGGAGGGCATAAAAATGGAAATAGAGTGGAGTAAAGACTGTAGAGAGGGAGTAGCATAATTTAGCATTGAAGAGAAAGATAAGAGAGAGCTGCACTAGGAAAGCTATTGGAGAACAACCGAGTGGAGTTTTTTTGGTGTGTGCAGTTGTCGACCTTGAGTTTAGCGTCTCTCTTTAGTGGGCACTCACGGTTTAAGTATAAAGAAGTGGTGGACGATGGAGCTTTTCAAGGCCACTCATTCGGCATTCTTAGTTTTAGTTTATTCCTTCATTTTGTTCTCTTTGTGCTCAATTTCCATTGGCTTTGGAATATTTTTTTACTTCCTAACTTAATGTCCTTATAGTTGCTTAATTTTTGTGGATTTAATCAATGCAATTATATATCATGACCATGATCGGTGCTACATTGATGAATATGTGTGAGCAAGTTTTTTTTTGGGTTAAGGTTAGGATTGATATTGGATTAAGACAATTTTGTGATATTGGTTTTTGTTTGATTAAATGCAAATTTAGTCCTAATTTAGCTTGATCATCTAGATTAAGGCTTTAGATGATTGAATGCCACAACCAATGGGATTTAATTTGTCAGAAAATTATTCAAGCAACATACTTGAGACCAAAATGTAGACTAACATTAGGATCTTGTGTGAGGATACCTAGGAATAATGAACTTAATTTTAGGCTTCTTATATTGAATGCCTTTTATTCCAAATTATCTATGAAACAAGTAGGTAACTCGGATTTAGAAGAGAAGGGAATCCCTATGAACATTGGGTTCGACTTACTCAAATGAAGTAATTCCTAAATCAATCCACCGTTACAAGTTTTAGTTTCTAATCCAAGTGAAATCTGATACCTTAGCCAATTTCTATCATTTGATTAAATCTAGTCGTGTTTTTTTATTCGTACTTTGTATCTTGCATATTTCCTTTATTCGCTTACTTTATTTTATTTTTAAATCAATTAATTCTTGATCGTCTGAGTAATTTTGCATCATTTTATTTAATTGTCTTACGTGTTAGAATTCCTTGGGTATGATATCCGGTTCTTACCGTTTTATATTACTTATCAACGAGGTACGCTTGCCTCTAGTTTCATCTAGGTAGAACATAATTTATATTGCTTTGTTTAGACGATAACAAGTTTTTAGCGCCGTTGCCAGGGATCGAACCCAGGTCATGTTTTAACGATAAAGGTAGATAATCCGATGCACAGTGTGAGAGGAGGAGCTAGTTCTTCATTGAGGAGTTGTGTCATATGCGAGCATTGTGGTGGAGGTTCCCATACATCTTCTGAGTGTCAAGTTAGGAATCCTTTTGCTCAAGAGAAAGAAGAGGCTCATTATGTAGGCAATTATAACAGACAAGAAGGATATCCATATTCTAACACCTACAACCCAGGGTGGAGGAATCATCCAAACTGCTCTTGGAGGAATGATCAATGGCACAATCGCAGTCATCCAATGTTTAGAGACAGCCACCTCCAGGTTTTAAGGCTCCTAATCCTGCACCACCATAGAAATTTAATCTCGAAGAGCTACTCTCGAAGTACATCTGCACCACTGAGGTTATGATGCAAATTTAAGAATCTTCTATCAAATGAACCAGATTGCAAGTTTATTGAAGGAAAGACCTTCAGGTTCATTGCCTAGCACTACTGAGGCCAACCTGAGAGAACATGCAAAGGCAATCTTATTGAGAAGTGGTAGACAACTTGAGGGAGTTAAGGAGAAGTAGAAGGATAAAGAAGTGGAAAGGAGTGAAGAAGAAGAGAGTCAGGAGGATAGCAAGAAGGCCAAGGAAGCACCAGCTACAAAGGAGGATCATCCAAGATTATTTGCTGACCCCATCACACATTCGGTAAAACCTCAAATCCTTTATCCTCAAAGTTGAAAGGTATGAAATTAGATATGCAGTTGGTCATTTTCTTGAGATGTTTAAAATGTTGCATATAAATATTCCTTTTGTTGAGGCTATAACGCAGATGCCTTCTTATGCTAAGTTTTTGAAAGAAATTTTGTATAATAAGAGGAAGCTTGGGGAATATTCCATGGTGAAGCTAAATGAGGAGTGTCCGGCCATATTGTCAAAAAATTGCCACCGAAGCTTAAGGATCCAGGAAGTTTTACTATTCCTTGTGTTATTGGTGAATTGCACATAGATAGGGCTTTAATGGATTTGGGTGCGAGCATTAACTTAATGCCTCTTTCTATTTTCAGGAAGTTAGGATTAGCAGAGCCCAAACTCACTACTATTTAGCTTCAGCTGGTAGATAGGTCCATCACTTATTCGAGGGGAATCATTGAGGATGTATTGGTTAAGGTTGAGAAGTTCATCTTTTCAGTGGATTTCTTAGTCCTTGACATAGAGCAAGATAGAGACATCCCCATCATTCTTGGGAGACCTTTCATGGCCACTGCAAGGACCATCATCGATGTGCAACACGGAAAGCTCATCTTGAGACTTCAAGATGAAGAACTAGTGTTTAATGTGTTCAATGCTATGAAGCATCATTCTACTCTTGACTCTTGCCATTTTATTGATATTTATTCTTCTGATGCTGATAATTCTTCTATTGGTTATGCATAATTGTTAAAAGGAGAAGCGCAAGGAATGATTGAAGATTTAGGGGAAGAATTTTAAGAAGAATTGGAGGATATTGGAGTTGAGTTGGAGCAGGCTTGTTGGACACATTATAGAGCATACGAGCCTCTCCAACATCCGGCCAAGCTATTTCCACAGCCTTTTATTGAAGAGCCTCCTTCTCTTGACCTTAAACCTCTTCCGAATCATTTGAAGTATGTTTATATTATCCCACCTGAGTACTTACTAGTTATCATTTCTTTTTGTTTGTCAGGTGCCGTGGAGGAGCAGCTGTTGAGGGTACTGCGGGACCACAAGAAGGCCATTGGGTGGTCCATTACAGATATTAAGGATATAAATCCTTCCTTTTGTACGCACCACATTTTCATGGAGGATGGAAGCAAGTCGATGGTGCAGCCCCTGAGGAGACTTAACCCATACATGAAAGAGGTAGTGAAAGATGAGGTAGTAAAGCTTTTAGATGCAGATATTATCTACCCCACTTCTGATTCTTGTTAGGTTAGTCCTGTGCAAGTGGTGCCAAAGAAAGGAGGCACCATTGTGGTTGAAAATGAGAAAAATGAATTAATAGCCACTAGGAATTTAACTGGGTGGAGAATGTGCATAGATTATAGGAAATTGTATGATGCCACTCAGAAAGGTCATTTTCCTTTACCTTTCATTGATCAGATGATTGAGAAATTATCTAGACATGACTTTTATTATGTTTTAGATGGATATAGTGGACATTTGCAGATTCTGGTAGCCCTAGAAGATCAGGAGAAAACAACTTTTACATGTCCTTATGGTACATTTGCATATAGACGCATGCCATTTGGGTTATGCAATGCTCCAGCTACATTTCAAAGATGCATGATGGCTATTTTTTCTGACATGCTTGAATCTTGCATTGAAATTTTAATGGATGACTTCTCTGTGTTTGGTACTTCATTTGATGCATGCTTGGATAACTTAGAGAAAGTTTTGATTAGGTGTGAAGAGACCCATTTAGTGCTTAATTGGGAAAATTTTCATTTCATGGTACAGGAGTGCATTGTTTTAGGTCACAAGATTTCCAGCAAGGGTATAAAGATAGACCTAGTAAAAATTGATGTCATTAAGAAACTTCCACTACTAAACAATGTTAGATCCGTTAGAAGTTTCTTAGGCCATGCTGGTTTTTACCATAGATTCATTAAGGATTTTTCTAAGATTTCTAGATCTTTAACTGAGTTGCTTGAAAAAGATGTTGTATTTGCTTTTGAAGATAAATGTTTGGCATCTTTTCAATTATTAAAGGATATGCTTGTGACTGCGCCTATTCTTATATCTCCTGACTGGTTTCTTCCTTTTGAATTAATATGTGATGCAAGTGATTATACAGTAGGTGCTGTTTTAGGCTAAAGACGAGGTAAGACCTTTCATCTCATTTTTTATGCAAGTAGGACACTGAATAGCGCACAACGCCATTATACCATCACAGAAAAAGAGATGTTAGCGATTGTGTTCGCTTTTGACAAATTTCGCTCATATTTGGTTTTGTTTAAAGTGATTGTGTATATTGACCATGCAACCTTGAAATACTTGATGACAAAACCCGATGCTCAACTAAGACTAATTCATTGGGTGTTACTTTTGCAGGAGTTTGGCATTGTGCTGAGGGATAAGAAGGGAGTCGAGAATTTTGTAGCTTATCACCTGTCAAGGTTAGATGAAGTTGCCATGAAGAGTTCAATAATGAAGGACATTTTAGGAGACTTTTCCTGATGAGCATCTAATGGTTATGACAATCACTCCTTGTTTTGTAGACTATGTAAACTACCTTGCTGTTAATATTTATCCCCCTGATTTTTCTTATGATCAAAAGAAAAAAAATTTGTCTTAGGTAAGACACTATATTTGGGATGATCTTTTGCTTTGAAAGATTTGTGTGGATGGTATTGTTAGGCATTGCATTCCTGAAGAGGAAATGTCCTCTGTGTTATATCATTGTCATTCTAGAGAGGCAGGGGGACATTATGGTGCAT
>JAOTAY010000191.1:14546902-14559120 GCA_025629805.1 Erythroxylum baracoense
TTCATAGGCCTAACCTACCCAAATGTCCATGTATCATTTTTGTCTTGCTCTTTAACATTTTTCCTAAATTTAGGTGCTCACACCACTTTATCAATTACTCAATCATATTAGTGAATTCCCAATTCACTAATTATAATCATCAAACAAGATTCACGACATAATCAACACACAATTGCATCATAACCACTTAAAATTTTTCATATCCCAGGATGTGTCACTTTGCAATGTTTCTAATTCATGATTCGTGTTATTGGTAAATCAAAATGCAAAACATTGGAAATGCACATTCATATCACATTCATTTTCGTTCCATACCCTAGAATATGTCAATTGAGTGCATAAACTATCTTGCAATGTTTTCTAAATCATGATTTATATGTGTATACGAATATTATGGATTTGAATGAAATGTACCTCGTAAATTCTTAAACGAAAGAACTCATGTTACTCAATCTAACAGTTTAATCTCTTAACAGTTTTAGGAGGCGGGATATTACAAGATAAGAGACAAATCATTAGATTGTTTCATGAGGGGTTTATAGATAATCTATAAGTATTTCTATATAAATACTACATGATCAGTGATGTGTGCATGTAGATATTTTTAGGTAACATTGTTTATTCATGTTTGATTTGAAATATCAGTGAGTTGTTATTGTTGTTGTTGTTGGAATATGTTTTCCTTTCACATAAATTTCTTTCATACTTTACTTTTATATTATTAATCCTAAAATTGGTATAAAACTATAAGTAATATGATCTTTCTCCTAAATATTAATATTTTTATTTGTATATTTTTTAAGAGAAATGGTATTTTTATATACTGTTATTTATAGAATTTTCTTATTCTCTCAATTCTTTTAAAGATTCCCTTATTGAGCATACGAGATGCTCTTTTTCAAAATGACTCATCCTTCTTTCTTTAGGCTTTTGGGCTTCAGGCCCTTGTGTAAGCCTTAATAATATGTAAAGAATAAGATTAATTAAGATATAGCTCATTCATATAAAGTAGAGTCCTAAAATATTAATCAGGCTTCCAAATTGAGTTAGATCTAAGCACTACAAGGATAATTAGAGTCCAACTCTATTTCTTAAAGGATTATTTATAAAAAGGAGATATTCCAAGATAAGCATTACATTATTAGTATTAAAAAAATCACTTAATAATATTATTTGTATATTAGCTTCTTTTTCTTTCACTAACTTGAGTGATAAAGTGTCTTTACTGAGAAAACCCTTTACACTTTGACAATTTATTTATGTAAGACCACAAACCTTAGAAGTTGTTCGATATGCTTGTCTAAATTTTGTTCTACATCTTATGTAATTTATGAGAAATATTTTAAAATTTTATAGTATTCTCACATGATAAAATTTTAAATTAGTCGAATTATCCCACCTTAAAAAGGAACAATGGATATTTAGGAAAGTGATTTATCTACCAATCTTATTGAAATAATCAATACCTTTGAAGCTATTAAAGCTTACGAATACTTAGGGGTTTTACCTTATAATTATCAAACTATCATGATTAGGATGTTGCAATAATAAGTTAACTAGTTGATGTAAGAAAGGTGACAAACTCATACCCCCTATCCATCATCAGAAGGATCCCCACCCACACCCATGCAATTAATACACTTAGAATATGATAGATGGGGATAAGTTTGATAGTTGGCATCCCCCTAATATTTAATATCCTAGTAGAGCCATTACTAAGCATGTTTAAGATGCCAATGCTGTATAGTTATTCCAACATGTATGACTTTGTTGATCATGTATAATGCATTTAAATCTATTAAACATAAGGACTTCTCCCCCATCCTAGCCATAGTAGCATACTCATGGTTTCAAACCTTGCCCCTGCCTCAATAGCCACTTTTTATTATTTATCTATCAAGTTCATATCCCATTTTACTAGTAACAAGTATAGGCTTAAAGACTTTGCTTACTTAATATATATAATTCAAAGTTAGGAGAAAAGCTTAAAAGATACTTGTAGCATGATAAATGTTTATTTAACCATAATTATACACCCATATTTAATGTATTTTGCTTGATATTTATAGTTTTATAGTATTTTTGGTACTTAATTCTCTTCAAAGTGCATTTATAGGTAATAATTTTCTTCATATACCAAAAGGAGAAGAATTAAGATGAAATTATAACATGAAATGAAGATTTGAAGCAATTAAGGTCCTACAAGACCGTGTACAATGAATGTGCAAGTCTTTGTAAATGTGCAAAGATTGAAGAATTTTTGCTCTGGTTTGATATAAATAATTGTGTATGTTATCTGTGTAAGTCTCTATCCCTGTGTGAAATTGCAGATTTAGGTATTTTCAGAGATACACAGTCACTCATATGCCCATATAAGTTGACTATGTATAACCAAGAAGTCCTAGTTTTTACTATAAAAGGATGTGAGCGAAGGCAAAACAAGGAGAGCCAAGTTTTTAAGTAATTTTGAGATGCAAGACACCTAGAGAGGCAACATTTCTAATCAAAGGATAAGGAAAACACAAAGGATACATCTAGAGATCCGTTAGTTAACATCATCTAATCTAGTTTGCAAGAAGATTCAATAAAAGAAAAAGATAGATTTAGAATTTTGATTTCTTTTATTTCTATCTTTATATTTATCTTTGGTTTTGTATTCTATGAGTAAAAACTAAACTTGTTTAGTGTTTAGGTGTGATGAACCTAAAATGGAAATAACAATATAATTTGATCTTTTATTCAATGCAATTTTATTGATTAATTTATTGAGATTCAATTATGTGATTTATTCTTATTCTAATATATCTAGAATATTAGTGCATGATTTGATTTCATATGATTGAGGTTGAGAAATCTTCTTGCATGAATAGATATACCGTAATTGCTAATACTTACAGTCTTTGTGGGATTGACCCGTACTTCTTTGTGTTAGCCACAGCTACACCGTGTACTTGTGGTATATTTTTAATATCGATAATAAACAATATCAATCATAGCATTTCAGTTTTGAGGCACCCTAAATCCCTAATCTAAATATAGGGGTGGTAAAAGCAGCCTTTTTAAATGGGCTAAGACCCTACCAAGCTTTATAAAACTCCTTGTAATTTTATAAAGGAAAATAATAAGGATGAACACATCAAGCAAGAATGAATAAGGAGTCCTCTATTCAGGTTGAGAACTAAGGAATCAGATAGGGAACCATTTCTATTAAAACCATAATCCACATGATCATGGAAGGAGATTGTAAAGAGAAGAGATATCATTTAAAGGAGGCATCACTAGGGGAGAGTCATCATGAACATCCCAATTCAAATAGACCTAAGAAAAGAATAAAGGTATCTAAAATCATCCTTTAAGAAATGGATAATAGGTTTATGATTCACTCTCATGAAGACACCAAGATTATAACACTTTCATTAGCAAACATTTTGGTTAAAAGAATATTGGTATCGATATTTTATTTTATGATGCCTTCAAAGAGATGTGCATCCTATTGGATAAATTTGAAAATCATAAATTCACCCACTACTTGGTGTTGAAGGAGATCAGATCTTCACATAAGGAAAAATATCTCTACCTATAACATTAGGGACATGGTCATTGCATATGACAAATATGACAAAGCTTTATATAGTAAGATGATTTGCTACATACAATGTTATAAATAACAGGCCATCCCTCTATCATCACTATAACAATTTTTAAATGAGATATATGAGATACTTTAAGAATAAAATATTGAAAAATAATGCTACACCATGAAAATAAAAGAAATAATGTAGCATTTACATCAAAAAAAACAAAGGAGTTGGATACTAAGTACTTGAAGAAGAAATCAAATAAATCATAATTAAAAATTTTGAAGATTCTAAAACTTTTAAGATTGGGGCAACGATGGAAGAAACTATAAAGGAAGTCCTAAAGAAATTCCCTCTTTAACACTTAGATGTTTTTTCATGAAGTTTGGCAGACATTCTAGGGATGAACAGGGAAGTAATCTCCTATAAGTTAACTATGCATCTCCTATTTGTAATGATAAATTAAAAGAAAAGAATTTTCTCTATGAAATGAAAACATGACAAAGAAGAAACATAATCAGATATACCATTAATTCACTATAAGTCATAACTTTACTCCAAAAGTTCATACCACTATAACAATACCCAAAATTTCATACCACCATAACAATACTTTTAACACTTCCAAATAATCTTACATAATACCAAGCACATTGTAGCATAATCAACATAAATTTTATAACTACAAGCTAATATCCCATAATTATACAAGAGTAGTACACAAATTCGTAAGTTTTACACACTCAAGCTCAATTATCAATTTTAGTGCATTAATACCATAAAACTATATTAATTAACTTACTTGGATAATAGAGAACTTAAAAATTATGCCCCAATATCTCTTAAAATTACTTGAATGCACAATCCTTACTATGTGTTTCTTTATGGCAAAAACATGTTGAATCATTGATACTCTGATGTTTTAGGGTGTGATTTTTTTTGTTTTAGGGATGGTTTAGGTATTTATTTATGATAGTTTGGTAATATGAGTGGAGTATATAGTAAAATCTAGGTTGAAAGGTGATAGGGAGGAGGAATTTGGGGTTTTAAGGAGGAAAAAGACTAGTTGGGTTTATATAACGTTGGAGTCCCAGGATGAGACCAACATTGAACACTCTTTAATATCAAGACAAAATTTAGTATGCTTCTTTAAAGTGTTATTCACTTATGAAACTAGCATTAGATATGCTTTCCATACTAGTTTTGATTTTATTACATCTTTAGATATGACTCTATGTTATTTCAATAGCAATGCCTATTCTTCCTTGTAAACTGACGTTGATTAGTCTCTATAACCCCTAATTCATTCTGTAGCTTGATTTTTTCAACTTCTTTCCACTAAGCCTCCTCCCCTATAATATTTAGCTCACTAAACATGATATATATTTATGTATTAACATATAAAAATGCAAAAGTTGTAACTGAAACACATCAAATAAAAACTTAACAAAGAAACTATATTAGTTAAAACACAAAAGCTAATGGAAAGTTTTAGAGAATTCAACACATACGCTTAAACATTGCCCTTAACGTCAAAAAATAAGGCATTAAATTCAATCTAATAGGGCAATTAAGGTTAAGAAAGCTCCCCTAATTTTGTGTAAGTTTAGTGAGGTAAAATCCAAGAAATCCCCTAAAATGTTTCCTATAAATGAAAATGCAAATTTGTAAAGAAAAGAAAAATGAAGAAAGTAAAATAAAAGAACAAAAAGGTTAAGATCATTGGATTGCCTCCTAACAAGTTCTTCTTTTTTACATCTTTTATCTAGACTTCCCTTTAAGCTTTTTACTTATTTATGATAATCATTTCCTTTCCTGTATAAAACACAAAGAATAAAAAAGATTAGTAAGATGTATTAGATCATCCTCTAGATGTGTAAAATGATAGTGAGGAGACAATTTCTTCATCTCCATATCAGGTGCTTCTTTGCTAGAAGTTATAGGCTTAAGTTGTCCTTCTAAACTTGAAACACCATCCTTAATTATACACTTCTTTTTGTTCTCAAACCTTAAAGCTTTTCATATATTCATATATTCATAACAAACCCTAAGATTTGTTATGTCTATCTTAAAATAGTCCTCTTATTCCTCATCTAGGGCAAGAGGCCTTTTCAATGTCTTATAAATATGAAACTATATTTTCTCTTTGTCACCTTGAGTGTATGATTTCCCTCTACATTTCAATTACCACCCCATCTAGTAGTCAAAAAAGGTATCTCTAATAATAACAATCCCACTGTCGTACTCTATGTCCTCGACTGGAAAAATAAATTTCTCTTCTTTCATAAATAGGTATTCTATAACATTAATATGATACTTGATGGAATGATCTACCAGTTGGAGTGATACATTTATTAGATTGAGTTCTCCTATTATTAGTTTTTGAAAATAGGTAATGGAATAAAAAAAATTTGATACTAGCACCTGAATCATATAAACATCTAATAGCTTTAAAATCACCAAATTGATAAGTAAACCTCTTAGAATCCTTCAACTTTGGAGGCAATTTATTACCTATAATAGCACTGTATTTTTCAGTCAGTCGCACTGTAGCATACTCCTCTAACTTTTTTTTAGATGATCTCCTTCAAAAACCTCATATGTGAAGGCATATGAGCTAATACTTCGACAAAGGGTATATTGATGTTTAATTTCTTAAATAAATCTAAACATTTCTTAACACTATCCTCAGTAATCTTTTTTTTAACCTCTGAGATATTAGATTGGTGGCATATAAGGTTTCATAAAATTTTTGGTCTCTTCTTTTGATTGGCATATGTTAAAGATGGAATTCATGATAACTCTATTTTGTCCTCATCTTTCTCGTTCTTCTCTTTAGTTTTCCTGACTTATGTCCTTTCTTATCTATAACAACATTGAAATCAAGTATTGGGTCACTCCTTAATATAATGGCACACACTTAGTCTTTAAGGTTTAAAAGTAACCCTGACCTCTTCACTCACTACCTTATCTAGTTAGCTCATTTATATCTCTAGGTTATAAATGAAGGTAGTATTAGAGTATACCAATTTTAAATTAGTCCACTTTATCCAATTCCACTTTTATGATAGATATAACTCTTTTAACCATCTCATTTATACCATTGGTCTGTGGTGGTAACTATTGAAACTAAGGTCTAGTTTAGAAACCATATGGTCTTATAGGCCTACCCGCTCCAACTCCCTACTCTTATAAAAATTTAGGGTGGTTCCTCTACCACAGATTATAAGTTTTGAAGAAAGGTTCATTCCTTATACCTTGCTTTCCTCTATAGGTAAATATGTAATTTAGTTCCTTACTGTAATTTAAGGTTGGCTCAAAATTCATGCATGCATAAGATGAATGTCTATATATCCCATATTGGTAGCATATCTGTCTTAGTTAAAAAGCATCTTCACTTAATTTAAGAGATTAACTACTTGTGTTACCAAGTTTGAAGATACTTAAACTTTATAAAGGGATACCTTTGACTTTCCCCTTACCACCTTAGTTGATGAATTCTTTGCTAAGGTATTTAGAATCTCCTTAACCTTCTTAGTTATCTTTTTGTATATCATCACTTGAGTTAAAATGTTTACCAAAGTTTGGAATTTAATGTAAGGCCCTCATAGAATAATTGCACCACTAATTGCAAGGAATATTGATGATGGGCACCAACTAAATAGACTATGTATGTTTCCCAAGCTTATTGCAACACTTTCTATTCCTTCTTTGCAAAGATTTATATCTGCATCCTTATCTCGATGGTCTTCTATAGAGGGAAAAAATTACAACATAAATGTATTATAAACTTGACCCCACTCCTCAAAACGTCCACCCTAACCAAGACCAAACATATCATCGTTTGATCTCTCATGCAGTTTGGAAAGCATCTCATTCATAACTTATCTTTTGTAAGGTCGTTTAGTATAAGTGTTTAGGTTACCGAATAAAACTTTTTTATAAATATGACCATGTTTTCATCAAGTGATCCACTAATAGTCAGGAGCAAGTGTAGGTGTACTTGCTTCAACTTATAGTTACTGGCCTATCAAATGTATGAGGGACTTGCACTAATCACAAGTAATTTAAAGCCCCCATATGCATCCTTTATGGCTTCTACCCTATATCAATAATAAGATTATCTTTAAGTGTAACCATCTCCCCTCTCCTTCTCGAATGGTTCTAATCTGTAGGTTCGTTTAATTTTATGATCAAATTAAAATAAGGATCTTGTATCTCACATTAACTAACTAAACAAATAAAAGAAACAAAAGTAAAATTAAATTAAGATTCACAAAGATAGGAAAACTAAATTCGTCAATAATGGCACCAAAAACTTAGTTTAATTATCTATAAGCACATAGAATTAATTGTAGCAAGTTATTAAGCTAGAGTACTCTAGAGTATTAAATTCTAAAGGGAATTGTGTCCTTATAACTATTAATCCTAGCCTAACATTGAAACTATAAGGAAATCAAAATTGATAAAAATAATTAAACATATAAACTAACAAAAATAATTCAACTAATAGGATAAAGAGAAATCAATTAAACAAAAGTTAGGGTTTTATGGTTCACTTATAATGAATTCTAGTTACCATATAAGTTTGATTATCTAGTAATTAACTTGAGGTATATATGCATTATTTCAAAGAAAACTGATTTTAATTAGGCAACTACCACTTTTTGACTCACAATTTAACCTAAATTTAACCTAACCAAATTCATTGAACCTAGTTAATTTTTATGTTTATCATTAAAGTCTTTGATATTGTAATTCTTTAGCATTAAAGTGTCTATTCTCCTACTACATAGATTCTAAATTCCAGTCCTTCACACAATCCAATATTGAATCTATGCTAGCCAATAACAAACTCGATAATTAAGAATATTAAACCAATCAAATAATCAAATCATGTGTTAATAATTGAAAGATTCAAACAAGCTTTATTCCTAACCCTTACTAAGGTTTCTAACTACTAAACATAATGGACATAAAATATATAAAAAAATAGTTCTCAACATAGAGAAAAGAGTAGAAGAAGAGATTGATGAGAAGATGTCACTAAATCTTCCAATTCGCTTTGAATCATCCTGCAATTCCAGTAAAGAATAAAAACTATGGAAAACAAAACAAAGTGGCAGTCAAATTCTTTTAAAAAGTAAGTTAAACCTAATACATATATTTATAGTTAGGGTTACAAAATTAGAGTCCTAAAATAATTAAAATTAAGAAATAACATATCCTTATAAGTTATACGCAAAAACTACCATTGGAACACCATCAACACCAGCACCAATTTAATTCTGAAAATTTTATTCATTATGAATCGTTATGTTCTAGAACTTATAAACCATTATGAGTTCTTTTCTGTCTATTATCTTCTTAGACCTTTGTAAAAGACAGAAGTTGTCTCTTTGTATTTTTGGCACTTTTTATGCTTTATTCCACTAACATCTCCACTTTTTTCTACATCTTCAAGTTTAAATTGACTCTTAAAGTCTTTTACAAAATTTTTTCCACTTCTTATCTTTTAAATAACTCTAAAATCTCCTCAATTAGATAATTATGAAGAAAGTTGCACTCAATTTTTTGTTTACCTCTCAAAAAAATCAACTAGAAGATAATGAACTAAATATAGAAAACATTATAAAATCTATATAAAATATACTAAAAAAGTACTAAATCATAAGTAACTTAGTTCCTAGTTCCTACACATATACAAAACAAAGACCTATTAGTCATGAACCAATTTGCTAATTGGTTCTTTAAATTGTTTTGGTTCAATGCCACTAATACCATATGGGCCATGATAGGCACTAAATCAACTAAAGCATATATGAAGATAATATCCACCTAAACTTTTTGATGCTAAACAATTTCTATGTCAGTTACCATACTAACTCTTGAACCAAAATTTTTTGGATAAGCACAGGTAAAATTTAACAATTTTTAGCACTTCCACTAAATCCAGCTGGACTTCCTCTTATATTAATAGGATGCAACAAGTTATCATGATGATAAAGGGAACAAATATTAATAGGACAGAATTAGTCGGGGGTTCAAATATATATTTAGAATCATATATCAAACCATAAAGAAAACTTGTCATGAAGTACTTGCGTTATGTCTATATCAAATCCATGATGAAAGGAGTGACCATGGGCATATCATGTTTAGGCTGCCTAAGGCCTAAGCTCAGCCTAAAAATTTTATCAGGGACCCATACGCAACTCAAGATTCAATTAAAGGCAGAGCTCTCAACTTAAGTATAAGCCTAAGTTTGATCAAATTTAGAGCTGCCTATAACTCGATCAAGTCTAATTCAAGCTACGCTTTGGCTCAATTAAGCTTCTCCCAACTTGAAGCCCTATTAGTGAAGATAAGCCCGAAAAACTTGATTTGAATCAACTCATCTTCTTCGTCATCACCAACACAACACTTCTCCTAAAATATAACATTTTCATTTATACTTCTCCCAAAAAAACTCATTTATCAAATTAAATTTCAAGAAGCAAAAAGGAAACCATTCTCAGTAAATAAAAGGAAATAAAAATTCTTTCTTAATAAACATATATAAAAGTAAAAAACAATGGGAAGTGAAAATAAAAAGAAGGAATGATTAAAAAATAATCCCCAAAAAGCAAACCATTAAAGTTAGAAAAGGAAAAAAAGAACACAAAAGAGGAGCAGACCTATTAAAAGTGACACTTCATGTAATCATGTTCATAATTTAATACTAAAGAAAATCTCTCTCTCTCATATGATCAAAACATAAGCTCATTAAAATAATTAAAGATTTTTAATATTAGAGAGAAGAAGAAGAGAGATAAAGACATAGAAAGATAGAAAAAAATTCTAAAACAAAAATTTGAGGCATTATGAAAGTGAAACATACACAGTGGAAAGCCTAGTGTAAATAATGTACAAAATAATGTCATTTTGTTGATATAACAAAGTGATGTTGTTTTGTATATAAAATTTGTTCAAGATTCATGTCGAGATTGGGATGTGGAGCTCGAGTCTAAACACAGTCTAAAACTTAAAAATTAAAAGCAAGGTCAAGTATGACATAAAACTTTATCAACTTAGGTCAATCTCTTTGAATTCAGGTGAAGTTGAACTATGGTTAAGCTTTTTTTCCAAGCATTCATTGTGCACCTTATCAAGAGATCTAAAAGAGGTAAGTTACCATAAATTTATAAGCACTATCAACATCTATAATGCACTTAGTCGAGTTTTGGGGTAAGGGAATAAAACTCTCACTTGGAAAAGGATTATAAGGGTCATCATTTCACTATAGTGTTGATAAGGAATCATGATCCAAGGCTTTAATTAATCTCAATATGTTTAAAGATATGTCATAATTTAGCTTAAATTGATCAAATCTTTTACCATCTATATAGTTATCCCTTTAGCTTGGATGGACTTGCTCAGCTTCAATAGGAAAAATGTGACCTTGAGTACAAGGCCCTTGTGGAAAACTATGAAGACTTGATCCCCTGACAAAAGCTAAAATAGAGTTTGGACTTATGATGTTAGCAAGTCTTAATGAAATATTTAGTTATGGTTAATGTTGTAACATTTATTTTAAGTTTTCGTTTTCTTTTTAATTTTCATCTTGTTTAAAAGATTTAATGAAAGTGAATGAAGTTGATATTTAGAAGTTAAGAAAAAAGGCATTTGGACATCAACAAAGTTTGTAAGAAAAGCTTGATAATTTAAAGCCACTAAAATGCGATGTAATTTGTTTTATTTTATTTTCTTTTAATATTAATTGAACTAGGATCATATTTTCAAAATAATCTAAAGCCTCATTTAGATCCCTAGTTTTTAAGATTCTAGATTAAATGAATCTTTTATAACGATTAAGTTGTATGCTCAGTACTTAATTACTCAATATAAGTAGGAGTCTAAAATGAAATTAAAAATGATATTTTTTTTCTTTTATCAATTATTAAATAATTATATGATTCGAGAGATGAGATTTCATTTAATATAACTAGTCATTAAAATGTTAAGGCAAGATTAATAAATTAAAAATTTTAAACCAAATTTAGAATTGAGATTTATGAAGGTCGACCTACAAACTTAAGCCTTATTCATAACTCCATAAAACTTCAAGACTTAGGTTATGCCTTGTATGCAAATGTTTAATTCCTTTACTTTCCTTACTTATAATTCAAATCCAACATTCATTTAAAACCTTAGGTACCAATCATGAACCTTAACACTTTAGCATCATATGAATTATATTTCAAAACCTTATTATTCACTATAAAGGCAATTAATAAGTGTCAAAGATTTTCTTTTTTTTTTCATTTTAGTGCCAATGATTTAAAGTTTTCAGCTAAGTGCCCAAACTTATAAAACTTAGACAACATAGTTTAAAATGATGTTTTTATTAATATTTTATTGATATGATTATTGCGGTCTAAATAGAACAATTAAATTCTATCTAGACCAATTAGAGGCAAGTGCACCCCACCGATAAGTAATATAAATCGGTAAGAACCGGATATCGTACCCAAGGGAAAATCCAACACATAAGACAATTAAATTAAATGATGAAAAATTACTTGAACGATCAAGAATTGATTGATTTGAAAATAAAATAAATTAAAGTAAGCAAATCAAGGAAATATGAAAAATGCAAGG
>JAOTAY010000191.1:14565501-14581639 GCA_025629805.1 Erythroxylum baracoense
AAATCATATGAAAGTCATTATTAGCCTTTTTAATTAAATCATTGTTATCTATTAAATTGAGTATTAAATATTTTTCTAAAATTTTTGTTTTTGATTGATTTATTTTAATGTATATGCTTAATTTACGATCCCACCACGCATTTTTTCCGGGGTCAACACTTGTTGAATTTTTCTTTTGATTTACCTCTAAATTTTGTTTGGAGGTAAATTAAATGAGTTTGTTCGTTTTAAGTATCACCAGTGGAGAATCACTCCCTCGTGGGAACGCGTCCAGATGTCACGTAGGACGTCGGGCCCGTGACCCGCCCGGGGAGGGGTTCCAGTAATAGTTCATTTAGAAATGAACTTAGGTTTTTAGATGTTAAAATGAATGCATATTGACCCTTTCCCATTATCAAACTTAGTTTGACAAGGTGGACACAATTTGATCAAACTATCATAGATTGCAATTGATTTAACTATTAGTAAGCAAAGAACTTTTTTTCAACACATAACAAAAAATTAAAGTTCACAAATCTTCTATATAGAAAGAAATCTCTAATCTCATATACTTGTCGAGGATTTATATATAAACATTATTAGTGTGAAGTGATGCTGCTAAGATTTGAGCAACCATTGTAAGAAAATAGTTAGCTTTGATGTGTCAATTCTAGATAGTTGTTAATTAATACATATAAATTCAAGTGATTAGGTAGCTTCATTAATAGCATCTTAATGTAATCTATATAGATGCTATCATCGTCATCATCACCATTAAAGTATATGTATATGTTTAAATGACTATAAATAACTTACATAGTTGTATATTTTGATTGTTTCAAATGGATGAGCAAATTCCTTCAGTGGAGAGTCTAATTTGGTACTATAGAGTATACAAGTGGATACTTCTAATCTGGTACAAAGTGAACATAAAAAATAGGTCTATTAAAAAGTAATGTTTAGAATCACTTCAACAAGACTAGATCAATGGTCGGAGTAGAGAAGGTCGAATATAAATATTGTCACAAGATGTTAGCTAGGAGTTTAAAAAGTAGAACCTCTCATTTAAAGAGACATTTTGATTTAATGTAACAAAAAGAAGAACGTATCAAAAGGTCAAACATTTTTTACCGCTAACCTAATGAGAGGGAAGAATGAAATGAGGGCTACAACTTATGACAACAACAAATAAGGTTTTGATGGCTAATATGGTCATTGGTGATGAACATCCACTCTATATAGTTGATTGCAAAAGATTTAGGATGTTGCTCACCTTACTGTAATTGACCTTTAAGATCCCAACTTGGAATACGTTGAAGAAAGATATTATAAAGATATATGAGGATCAAAAGAAAGAAATTTTAAAAACAATATCAATGATTGAAGGACAGGTTGCTTTCATAATATAAATGTGGACAGTCGATAAGAAAAAGAAGGGTATACGGCGGTGACGACACATTATATTGTCAATGATTGGACTGTATGTAGTGGACTACTAAAGTAAATTGTATTGTTTAATATTGTTACATTTATTTTTTATTATGTTATGATTAATATTTGTTCATATTTGAAAAGGGTAGGTTCATTTATATGTTAGCACTATATACAAGCAAAAGGTTAGTAACTGTATTGGTCGAGTGTTTAATAGATTGGAATACCGACAACAAGTTATTTACCATAATAGACGACAATTATAGAATGAATGATGCGATGATTGAAAAGGTGAAGAATAAGTTATGAGTTGGGAGTTTGTCGGTTAATGAGAGGTTGTTTCGTATGTGTTTTTACGCATATTTGGTTGTGAAGGACAAGTTGAAGACGTAAAAGGAAGTAGTAGATTCGATTTAGGATAGTGTAGTATATTGGAGTATAACACCTAAAGGAATTGAAAATTTTGAAGATATTGCATAATAACTATGCATTCCGAGGACGAAGAAGTTAGTATTGGATTGTCCTACTAGATGGAATTCAATCTTCAAGATGTTGAAGTCGACAATCCTATAGTTTGAGGTGTTTACCAAGCTGAGACAAAGAGATTTTCAGTATACATACCTGCCTACATAAGTGTAACGGGAGTTGGCTAAAGAACTTTGTACAAAGTCGAAAATATTTTATACTACTATTGAATTGTTCGTAGGAGTAAAATATCTAACTTTGTGCAGTTGCTTTAAAAATATGTGTGAGATCAAGAAAGTTTTATCTAATTGGATGTTTGATTGCAATGAGGTGATCTGGGTTATAGCATAGTAGATAACGAAGAAGCTCAATTATTACTGGTATATAGTTGGACATACTGTGACAGTCATATCTGTGTTGAACTTAAGATACAAGATAAAGGAAGTTAATTTTATATACAACATGTTGCATGGTGATTGAGCTCAAGAGCATGTTGATGTTATTAAAAATTCTGGTATAATTTGTTCAATGATTATTAACTCATACTGGCCAAAATTCAAAATCACAATACTTCAAGCTATTTAGCTCTGGCTTAAATTCAAGTTTGAGATCAACTTCTAAAAGTAGTTTGATACTCTCATTTACACAATTATGAAAGAAAAAAAGGTTCAGTCTTTTTACAATATGATAGAGTTGGACAAACATTTGATGGAGGATTATGCGACCGAAGTTGGTATGGAGTTTGACGTATTACAATTGTGGAATAACCATAGAAATAATTTTCCAATCATGCAAGTAATTGCATGAGACCTATCAACAATTCCATTGTCTATTACTGCTTCAAAGTTTTCTTTTAGTATTAGTGGTTAGGTTATTAGTCCTTATCATACTCAACTTTATCCTAGTACTATAAAAGCCTTTATATATGCCCGAAGCTGATTAAATGGTAAAGATATTGAGGTTAAAATCTTTTCTTTATGATATATCAATTTTGTCTATTTTTATGATATTATCTTATCGTATATATATTTTTTAATATTCATATTAAAACAATCACAAGTACTGATGCGGAGGTGACCAATCATTCAACTAAAAAGTATTTCGATAATATATTCAATGATGAAGTTATATTTAATTGTTTATTAATTATTATCATTTGCTTATATTCATTTAATGCAAGTATTATAGTACTAGATATTATTTACATAATAATGTTTCTACAAAGATGACATTATGTAAAATATTAACAATCCTAATTATAACGATTATTATCCGCTTTGTTGTACCAAGTTTGTTATCTTTAATCCTTTCCTATGATTACTTATTTATCATATGATTGCATTACTTTTTTTGTAATTGAAGATATAATTATTTACTCATGTGACTTTTTTGTGTGTGTCGATTCTCAACTTCAATATCTACTCTACTCTCCAAGACTCCAACATCAATTGATAATTTCATTTTGACTTTTTGTAAATTATATCATTAAAAATATTTTGGATAATGTTAGTTAGATGATACTATTTCATTTTCATAATATAATTTTTTGGTTCATTTCTCATATATTCCTTTAAAAATAAATTTAGTTTAAACTTATTTATTTTATTATTTTATGTACGTTTAATATATAAATTCATTTAAAAATCATTTTTGTTAAACAATTTTATTAAGTAAATGAATGTTACATTTCTCATTTATAATATAATTTTTTGTTAACTTACTTATAAAATGAATAAGTTTTATTCATTTCAAAATTTATGTATATATTTTTAAAAAATAAAAATAAAAATATTTTTAAAAGTAAAAAGGTCCAGGTTCAAGCCCAATCCAGCTTGGATCAAATAGGCCCAATTGGACCTCAGGGCTTGGGCCACTTAATGCTAGATCGGGTCTTAGGCCCAGCGCACTGTCAAGCTTATTTACTTTATTGTTCCTAGCAGATTACTTCCTTCTAGCCGACCTTGACCCGTGACCCAATCAACCTGAGCCAAAATTGAGTTGGGCCAAATTGGGCCTTTTTTGCCATCTCTTCTTCCTCTACCTCCAGGCTGCAATGCAGAAAATTTACGTGATTGTTGTACATACTTGTATTTAACGTAGAATACTTGTCAGGCCGAGTTCGGTTGAACATTAAGGTGGACAACTGAAGCCCAACTCGCTGGACCTTAACGGCACCGTTTTTGGTGAAATCACAAGTTATGGACAAGCACTCGGCACAGAAGTTGCAGTCCTTTTCCATCTTCAACAGTTTGGATATCTTCTTTCTCCCTCCCGAGTCCCGACCCAAACACAAGCAAAATCTCCAAGTTTAATTCCTCCTACTTTCTCACTCTTTATATAGTAATTATTGCTCTTTTTAAGTTTCCAAGAAAATAATCCCACGTACCGTACCCCACCAACAAAAATTTGAACCCTCAAAGGCCAAAGCAGGATTAGGATAAACTATGACTCGGTAAGAGAACAACAAACGCTGGAATTCTAAGAATATATTTTGTGTCTGATTTTTCTAGGGTTTTGTTGTTCCAAGAAACCAAAGCCATTGAAGGAGAAAATATTCCATGGCGACTCAAGCACAACCGACCACGATGGACACCGCGCTACTGGATGATATAATCAGACGGCTGACAGAGGTTCGATTAGCGAGACCCGGGAAACAGGTTCAGCTCTCCGAGAGTGAGATCAAGCAGCTTTGTCTCGCTTCCAAAGATATCTTCCTTCAACAGCCTAACTTGCTCGAGCTCGAAGCCCCTATCAAGATTTGCGGTTAGCCTAATTATTTGCTCTTTTTCTGTTCTTATTTTTTGGGGTTTTGTCTATGCTTTGTTGTGTTCTTTTCTTGAGATTGTATGCGGTTTCACTTAGTGTACGTTGTTTCAGCTTTTTTTTTTTTTTGCTTTTTTCTTGGAACGTAGCGTTTTGGAGCTTCTATGCTAGGTTATGAAATGCAGCTTATTCATGGACCTTAATTTGATTGTTTTCAAAACCGTGATTTCACAACGTATGGACTGTTTCATTGCCAATGGACTCAGTGAAAATCAAAAATAACAAAAGTGTATTTGGATATTGGATAGGGTAGGGGCTTGTGTATCTGATATTATAAGCCGTGAAAGTAGAGGTTCAAACTGTCGGGTTTGAACTTTTTGGGTTGTTCCATTTTTTAAGAGCAATATAGCCCTTGCTTTTTATTTGTAAGCTTATTTGAAAGGAATTTTGAGGTTCCGAGTGATTGTTGGGTACTTTTGACAACTACATATTGGAATTCTTTGTTGGCCTGTTTCGTTATTCTAACAGTATATAAAACTACTTATTCTTTCAGGTGACGTGCATGGTCAATACAGTGATTTATTGAGGCTGTTCGAGTATGGAGGTTTTCCTCCTGAAGCAAATTATTTGTTTTTAGGGGATTATGTTGATCGTGGCAAACAAAGCTTGGAAACTATTTGCCTTTTGCTTGCCTATAAAATTAAATACCCAGAAAACTTCTTCCTTCTAAGAGGGAATCATGAATGTGCATCTATTAATAGAATATATGGGTTTTATGACGAGTGTAAGAGAAGGTTTAATGTCAGGCTTTGGAAGTCATTTACTGACTGCTTTAACTGCCTTCCTGTAGCTGCTCTTATAGATGACAAAATATTGTGCATGCATGGTGGTCTTTCACCCGATTTGACAGATTTGGATCAGATTAGAAATTTACCTCGGCCAATTGCTGTTCCAGACACTGGCCTACTGTGTGACTTGCTCTGGTCAGATCCGGGTAGAGATATTAAGGGATGGGGAATGAATGATAGAGGAGTTTCTTACACCTTTGGTCCTGATAGGGTGTCAGACTTCTTAGCAAAGCATGATTTGGACCTTGTATGCCGTGCACATCAGGTTGTTGACCTAGATTGAGCTATGATTTGCTGTTTCCAACTTGTTGTAATTCCTTCAATTATTTTTGGATACTAAGATAAATTTATTTGACTCTAGGTTGTGGAGGATGGATATGAATTCTTTGCTGAAAGGCAGCTTGTGACCATATTTTCAGCTCCCAATTACTGTGGTGAATTTGATAATGCTGGCGCTATGATGAGTGTGGATGACAACCTAATGTGCTCCTTTCAGATTCTGAAGCCTGCTGAGAAAAAGGCTAAGTTCATGATGTCCAACAAAATTTAGCAGCCCCTGAAAAATCCATGTCTTGAGAAGGTCCGGTAAACATTTCATATGTTACTTTATAAGTTGTTCCTATAGTGCAGCACTGTTGACATTCTGATTATGGTCTTTAACTCTTGCTTATGATAGACATTCATGATTATGATTTGTGGCTGTTTACCTTTCAATTTACTCCCTCTTATCTTTATACACCTAATTTCTTTTGATACTGATTGGAGTGGGTTTCTGTAGATTTTGATTTCTATTTCATTTCTTTCATGAGTTTTTAAGTACTTAAGTTCATTCCAATTGGGTCATATAACTCATATCCTCTATTAAAATGCAGAAAACACGAATGTAAATGCCTAATGTCTTGTACACAGTATGTTGAGTATATTCATAAATTTTATAATGGTTGTAGCTAGAAAAGCATGGGTCACCGTTAACTTTGTAATCTCCTTCTATGTTTTAGATTAGAGGCTGAAGTGCATTAATGGTTAGGGTTCCAGAAAACCTCAATTCAAGAATATGGCCTTAGGTTTTGTTGGTTTTGTAGCCAATCATTCAGATGATGGAGTTCACTATGCATGTGCAATGACAGACACATTATCTTGGAATCTTCATTTGATCATATTTAAGCGAGGATGCTTATTTTGATTTGTGATGATTTTCAACATCGTCCCTAGTCCGAGGATTTTTTGACATGTTGATTCCCTAGATGAGGATATTTCTGTTGTCAAGATGGACATTCGCTCTGTGAACTTGGCTTTTCAAGATTTTACTTTGTGTCCATTTATTAATATGAGAACAGGTTCAAGATGTTACCTGTAGCTACTTATGAGAACAATTTCTTGAAGTACTTGGGTAAAACAATGATCTTATTATTGTCAAAATGGTCAGGTTCTATTGCTCATATTTATTATAAGACTTTATTTCATAAGGAGGAGCATATGTTGGAGCTATTTTTCAGTACAAATCTTGAAATTATAAGAGAAAATCGACCTATCTTTTCTAAAATGAAGTGTATTGCGTTCTTCTTGATGCTTCATGAGAAGTCATTGACTCTGGACGAACTAGGATTTACTAGTAAATTTGTTCTGTGTGTTCTACTTGCTGCTTTAAATCTAAAGCATGAGGCTAAGGATTGCTAACATGTTGGATTTAGACATGGAATTCAATGATTGCTATTGAATTCTATGCCTCAGATCTCTTGCCAGTTTTAGGCTTTCATTTTGTTGATGATTTGCATTTATGCAGAGGAACTGGGAGAAAGTGAAGATTGTGAGAATTTGGTCTTCCTGACTATTGAGTGATGCAAACATTCAACTTCCAGCTTAATTCACTAGTTGGCAAGGGAAAAGCTTGTACGAGTGTGACAAGAAGCTGTCTGGCAAGACTGGCATACGAAGAGCTGGAACGGATTGACTATTTTCTTTGATTTTGTTTTGATTTCAATTATCCTTACCTTAGTTCTGTATATGTGGCCTCATAATTTAAAGTTCCAATTGGGGTTTAGGCACTTAAAAAGTAGCCGATTATATTATGCCTCCCCAAGTGCTATCATAGTCCTGCGTCTCCTTGCACAAGTTGATTTAGGCTATATAGAAGACGGTTGAATGAAGTCAAGTGGACAAGTATGCTATTAAGGGTAATGTTTAAGATGCTATGCTTTGCACATCTCTTCTCCAAGCACCGATTTAACTTACTTCCACTAGAACGAGGGACTGTGGATACAAGTATAGCGGCAGCATGGACATTCGCGTGTTGTTGGCTTTCCTCTTTTTTGTCACTCCCAAGTCTTGGGAAAGAATGACAAAACAAAATGTCCCATTATAAACATTTTCTAATTTCTTGGGCTATTTGGGTGACCCGAGGTTGGAGTAGTAGTAGTTAATGAATATATTTCAATTTTGGAAAAGGAAGTCTAAAGTCTTAAGTACATTTTGATCTCTTTTCTTTTTTGTTGAATTGACCTCAAAATTATCATTATAATCTCATTTTTATTTTGATAAATTTTGCAAAATGAAAGTTTAAAGTCAATTTTATATAAAAGAGAAATTAAAGGATAATCAAAGTCTGTTTATTACTTAAATTCATTGATGAACTTGAACTCTTCTCTTTTAACCTCTGACGATAGAAATTGTAATCTTCAACATGTGAAGTCAACGATGGAATCTATCGCCTTCAGGAGTAAAAGTTGAGGCTTAGGTTTTATATTCTTCTGAAGATCATTACGCCCTTAACCGCATACAAAAGAGCAGCCCGCTTTAGTTCAGTCATAAATCTTTCTTCAAGAAACCCCAACCGAGACTACACTTTTTTAATTATAAATCCATTAACAAATATTTAGTCTATAAATATGTGACATCAATAAAATACATGACAATTATAATAATAATAATAATAATCTACATGGCTTATTATTGTTGTTAGTACTGCTTTTATCAACTTTCTCAAACTCTTTAAGCCCAAGTAGAAAAGAACAAGAGACGTTTCTGAAACTTCCATTGATCGTATAGAAATAGCTTTCTGAATTTAAATTTTCAGGAAATTTTTCGATTTGGGGACATTGAGGAAGAATATCACGGACCCTTCAACGGGGCTGCTGCTGGCCGCATGCGGCGGTGACCGGTTAAGGTGTTCGATACAACGGTGGGGACAGGAGATCCCTGCATTTTAAGTTACAGTACTTCTCCTGGTTTCATGGTCAATTCAGTCAAGTGGAACCACACTAGCGAGTCACTCCACTTGATTTTGTTTCTATTCTCCTTGTTATATTTGCTTGTTGGTTCCATTATCGGGTAGCCTCGTTTTCAATTATCGGTTGCTCGGAATTCGGATATAACTGAACAAATTGGCATTTTCTTGAGTTGTTTAGAAATTTTGTTTTATTTAATCATTCTCATGGTAGTGAATTTTGTTTTTAATCTTGAAGTTTTTAGGTCCAGCTTGTGCTCTTGCAATTGCTTGGAGATTGATTGTTGATTCATCACGTGTTTTGTTCATTTTCGCTGATTTGGTTATGGCCAGTGCTGGGGAAGATAAGAAGATATCATTTTGGAGGAAAAAGGGGCAAAGTATGGCGACCATTCCAATTTCGGGAACAGATAGTGGAGATAACATTGAGGTAAATTCCTTTTCTGAATATCTTGTCAGTTTTGTTCATGCATTGGAGTTTGGAAGGCTTATAACGTTGTAATGTGCTGATCTTTACATAAGATTCAAGTCATTTTATTAAAACTAACGTCTAAACTTGTTTGGATTTTGATTCGAGGACCAGAAATGCAAGGGCCTAGCCATGTTCCCTATATTATGTTTGCTTTATTTGCAGTGATCTCGTCACTTCTTTGGTGAAATTGAGATAACTTTTATCCTGTTGAGAGGTTGAGTGCTTATATTTGATGTTTGGTAATTTATTTGCAGGAATCTATATTGTCTATTAGCTTTAGTAACAAGGGTTCCAGATACATATGCTCTGGGGGAAATTCGCAAGTTATTAGGATATGGGATTTGCAGAGGAAACGCTGTATCAAATGGTTGAGGGGTCATACCAGTACAATAACAGGTGCTATGTACAATTGCAAAGATGAGCATCTGACTTCTATAAGTTTAGGTGGGGATCTTATTCTTCACAACCTGGCATCTGGTTCAAGGGCAGCAGAGCTCAAGGATCCTAATCAACAGGTTGTAGTTAGTTGCATTTGGGTGTTTGTCATTTCTGTTCCCGATTCTTTTGCTGATAGCTTCTCTGGTGGTCTTAAGGCCAAGTACTGAGGGTGCTTCATTATTCACGGGTTAGCCGCCACCTATTGGTCACTGCAGGTGATGATGGGTCTGTACATTTGTGCGATACAACTGGCCGCCGCCCAAAGGTTTGTATTCTGAACACAAAGTCAAAAGCACCCGAATAAATTCCTACGTCCGAACAATTTTCATAACTCATGAGCTTATGACATATTTTGGCTGCTTTAGGTTTTGGAGTATAGATCCTTAATATTACTCTATGAAGCTATTTTACATTGTGTAAAGACTTTTAAGGGGAAAAAAAGAGTTGGGTATTCTTTAATCATATTCAGGAAAAAACTTACGGATTGCTTAGTTGATGGGGTTAGGAAAAGATTAATAGGTAAGGAATAAAAAGTGAATAGTTGGTTGTTGATTATCGTTATAGGGGCAATAGTTTGATATCTCACTTTTGGGGAATCTTCCATACCCTTTATTTAGTAGAGGAATGAAACTCATTCCTTAGTAGTGGCTCTTTTTTTTAAAATATTTTAAATATTAATTAATTAAAATATAATTAATTACTTTATAATTAATTAATTACAATATAATTGATTAAAATATAACTAATTAATTAAAATATAATTATTCATTAGTTAAAATATTGTAATTAATTAATTAATTAAAATATAATTAATGAAAATATAACTCATTCATTAATTAAAATATTGTAATTTATTATATTTTAATTAATTAATTATATTTTAATTAATTAAAAATAAATTTATATTTCTTAATATTCTTTACAAATCAACCACTATCAATGGTAATGGTAATCATTCCTTCCTCTTAACCAACCATCATAATTATAATGATAATATCTATTCTCATTCCTCACTATATTCATTCTCATTTCTATTACCATTCCCTCTATGCGAACCAATCGTCCCTTTAATTTGATGATTCCACGGTTCTTTTTATTTTGTCGTTTGCGGTATTCTTTATATTGAAACATATAATGATTATCTTTTTTGTGTTTTTTGTGGATTTCTTGGTTGAAGCAACATTCAGCACCAACTATCGGTATTAGCTTATCCCCATCAAGTAACAAGGTTTCTCTCTATCACATTTTGTTATTATTCAACCAAACTTCGGTTGGTTGTTGGCACATTATTTCATCATTCTTTTACTTCATTTTCTTATAACAGATCATAACTAGTGTTGGACTGGATAAGAAGTTATACACATATGATTCAGGGTCTAGAAGCCCCGCATCTTGCAATGCTTATGAGGCACCCTTTTCTTCATTGGCTTACACAGATGATGGTTGGTTTCTGTCAGCTGGAACCAGCAGTGACTGGGTTGTCTTCAATGATATTCGAAGAAATTTCAAGCCGTACGCTATTATTCGTGCATATAGTAGTTCAGAGGTGGATTCCTTTTACCTGATAGTTTTCCCTGTAATGTACAAATATCCTATTTTTTTTGCAAATTTAATATTGTTTTATTTGATATCTACGTCAGCTTGAAAGCTGTTTCATGCACACGTTGATATTAGTGACGATTGTTCTTTATGCTTCATTTTGAGAATAGGCTTTCTTTACAAACTTTTCAATACATCGTAACTTTAATTTTTCCTGTCTTATAGAGTACTGAATATTTTCCATATTAATCAGGCTGTTGCAAGTTTGTGCTGGCAAAGGTCAAAACCAGTTATTGTAGATGAGAGCAGCTGTACTTCAGAGACAGCTCTTTTGGGAGTTGCTGTTGAAGATTCCATCCTTATGCCTGACCCCCTGCCCTTAGTGACATCATCCTCTGTTTTACTATCCATGGCAGTATCTAGTTCTCGTAATGCAGGGGGTTCGGGTATCTCTTCGGAAACATCTCTAACAGCAACTGTTAGTGGATCTGTGACAAGCACGGCCAATTTATCTTTTGGAAGAGGAAGCACCCCACAGAAGCCATCTGTGGCTTGGTGGATCATTGACAAGATTACATGCTCCATTATTTAGTGGTAATTTTAAGGATGAAATGGAGGTGTTCTCTCCACTTGTTGATGTTCAGCTAATAACACCTCGCTTGATAAACTATGGACTGACAATGAGGGATTGAAGAAAGACAATTTACCTATTGATAGGAAGCCTTCATCCTTGTTTACTTCATCTGGTAGGAGATTCCCTTATGTAGAGGATAGGACCACTGGTCATCCAATATTTGAATGGAAAGCCAGCTCAATTCCCAAACAGGTCTGCTGTTTTTGTCCTGAGTTATGTGATAAAGAATTTGACAAATAAAAAGAATTTTTTCCTTCATAAAAGGTCTTTTCGCTATCTTGCTTTCCCATTAGGCTCTGCATTTGGAGCATATTTGCTTGATTTTTACATTCAACTCATTTACTATTATATCGGTTCACGATGCTAGTCAATCACTAAATGCTGAAAGTTTGTACATAAAATTACAAGTTAGGTATTTGGCTTTCTCACAATTTTTTTTTTCTTGTTTCTTGCATATAATTTAGTTCTATATGATTGCCCTTGTGACCTAGGTTTTAGGAAAAAGGTGACATGATAGGCATTTTACTGCTTTGCAGGAAGACACCAAATCTTCTTTTGCATCACTGGGGGGATCTATACCTCCTAAAATTGAGAACTCTTCCATCACTCCTCCTGAAGCTTTGGGTGGTGAGAGGCTATCTGATAATTAATCACCTGCGCCAGCCTTCTCATTTTGCAACTTTGAATTATGAAAGCTTGACAACTGGGATATCATTTTCTGGTTCACAAGATTCATCATCTTCAACAATCCAGACAAGTGCGAGCTCTGTAACAGGTGCTAACTTGAATGTTTCTAATGTAAACAGCAGAGATTTATCTTCCAACTTTGAAACTCTGAGTAGTTTCCCTGAAAATTTTCCCTCTAGTTTCATGTCTCTTTCTTTTGGTACAAAAAACATATTGGGACCAGCTAATCTTGAGGCACAAGGACCAGCATCTCTAGAGCTACCTCGCAGGTATTCATATGCTGAGAGGATAAGCACTACTTCCTCCTTCAGTGATGGTTCATATGCTGAGAGGATAAGCACTACTTTCTCTTTCAGTGATGGGACATCTCTTGCCTTAAGTTCACTAAAAGTCAAGAAAACAGGAGCTGAATCCAGGGATAAACTGTTGAATAGCTTGTTATCCATGTCTGATATTTTGGCGGGTGCAGAACCAGGAATAGTCTCTACCATAAATGTATGAATACCTAACTAAACTATACGCTGTTTGTTTTGGCTCCTCATTTGTGTTTGTTTTTGGAGATGGTCGTCATGCATTATGTCATAGATTCTTTTATTAAATTGTTTGTTGAAATTTCATTTCCTTGCAGCGTTTTGATGGTATTTATGTGAAAATAATGACAAAGAATGCTAACCTTAACGTTCCCTATAATTGTGTACTAATTTGTAATAATTTGACAGGGAGGAGTTGTGCAACTACAAAAAGGCCTGCAGCCGGATTCACAGCAGGGTAGTTCTTTCACTCTTCAGCTCTTTCAACGTACACTTGAAGAAACTCTTGATTCGTTTCAGAAATCCATACATGAAGACATGAGAAATCTTCATATTGAAATTCTAAGACAGTTTCATATGCAGGAGGATCGTGTATAGTGCATCGTTGGTATTCTGTTATTTTTCTTCTGCAATTTGTTCAAATGATTTTTTGTGAATGAACAAATGGAGTTGTCTAGTGTGGTAAGCTCAATTCTGGAAAATCAAGCTGCGCTGATGAAAGAGATCAAATCTCTGCAAAAGGAAAATCAGGAGCTTCGCAAATTAGTTTGATCATCGTATCACGATACTATTCGTTTCAGGTCGCTGAAGCTTCAGTCCTTTTGTTGGTAAAATGATTGTCATTAATACTTTGTTGAGGCTCCGGCTGCTTTCACATGATGTGGAAAGAAAGGGGAGAGTCATTTGGGAAGATGACAAAAGCAGAGATGTGGTATTGAGCCGTAGGCTTTTTTTCTCTTGGAATTGCCGCATAGATTTGTTTGCCTTTAAAACTTGGTTATCCGCTTACGAATACCGTATCAGTATTGGTATTAAATTTAAATTTAGTATAGTATTGTATTAATATTGGTCAATATTAGGTATTATTTTAAGTAATTTTTTAAAATTATAAAGTAGTCTCTAAATTTTTTAAAAATTGTAAAATAGTTTTTCAATGTATCATTGAGAAGTTATATTGAAAAGATTTTCAGTGTTTTTAAGATTCAATGGAAGATATAGAAGAAAATGATAGTATTGACTTCTTTTGTTTTATCTAAATTCTTATAAAAAATTCAAAGAAATATTAAGATATAAATAGTTAATACTCATGTCCTTATAATTTTTTGAAGTCAATACCTTATAAGTCATTTACACACAAACACTTAATACTAAACATCAAATTTTATCAAACATTTTTAAATAAACAGTGGATGTTATCCACTAATTAAATTAGCTATATTAATTCACTATTAGTTAACCGCTAATAGAATTAGCTAATAGTTAATACAATCCGCTGATTGTTAAAAAGGACTCATGTCTTCAAAAATTATAACAATAGGAATTTGGAAATAATAATATATTTATTTCAATTAATATTACTTTTCACATAATTCACATATTAACAATAATTATAATTAATATAAAAATTATTTAATCATCATATACATATAAAATTAATAATAATATAAAATACTTAAAATATCATAATTTTGTCATATAATAAATAGTAATTATATCAAAACATCAAATAAAAGTTATAATAACGTTATATGACTCTTTAAATGTTACAACAAGAGTTCATGTCTAGGAAAAATCTAACTAGAAGTGAACTTGAAATGAAAATATTTATAATTATATTTATATTGCATATATAGAATTTAACATATGTATCCAATATAAGCAAAATTAAAAGAAGAGACGAAGTGAAAAACCTGTAACTTTATTAAAATATTTGCTCAAATTGCATTGACCCAATTTTCATTTGATACAAAATTTTCATTATTAAGATGAGTCTCATCATCACCAACATTCAGATTCATTGTACCAAATGACATGTTAATACTTTCTTATCTAAAATTATTTTCCAAGTTACATTCATTTATTAAACTTGGTTTCTCATAAACTTAATTTGTCAAAAGATCGATATGATACAGAACTATTTGTTCTATTAAGAGTTTTAGTAAACAAATAAAATAAAATTATTAAAAATTTACAAGAATTATATTTAACTTAATAATTATAATAACATATCTTTTTCAAAATTTATTGACCAAAGACCAAGTCGATCCATCTTTTATATTTCTTTTCTTATAATGGATGAATTCAAATGTGCTTTAATTCCTTGCACATCCTGTTGTACTCGCAAATTGACTCAAAATTCAAATTGTAAGCCTTTGCAATCTGTAACACCATTATCACATTAGTCCCATCAAGCAACTGTAAGATGAAAAAAGTAATATTATAAAAAATAAAGTGATGATTAATTTTCAATATATAACAGAAGTTTAAAAAATACCTAGATTAAGTTTTTCTCTTTAACAAATAGCAATGGGCAGTTTAGAATTACCAAAAGCATCTTTATAAACCTCCAATTGTAACCTCAGGAGATTTTGTATTATCTCGTGAGCAATAATAAACACTAGGAATAAAAAGTGTTTTAGTTGCAAATAACGAAGCGTAAAGTTGCGTTTTCATCTCTTATTGATGATTGTAAGATAAGATATATACAAAAAAAACTTATTTTCAGATTGGTTGTGATTAGTTCATTTTCTCTCTCTAGAGCATCATAAAAATAACTTATTTTTGCCTTCTTATCACTATCATCCAAACGAAGTACTCTCACCAAATGCTGACAAACTCATATGACAAATTGACATTAGGACTAAAATTTATGATCTTCAAGTATAATTTTGGAATCCTCTAATCCAACATTAGAGCTAATATGTTGAGATGCAATCCATTATTACTTATAAACTTTTGCCTCAACTCCTTCTTCATCAGAACAAAATACTGAAGTGATAAAAGATCAATTGAAAATCTTATAATAATAGGAGGACACAAAATTCTACCATTGGTGAAATCTTTTCTCATTAAATTCAAGACTTATGCATTATTGTAGATGAACTTGATCACTTTTTTACTTTCTACATACTCTCATAAATGATAGGAAAATTTTTAGAATCTCCTATATTTTCCAATATTAGGTCATTGCAATGTGAAACACAAGAAGTCTAATAAAAAGAATTATACTTGCTTTGCATTCTTCTTGTAACAGCCCAGACCACCCGCTTGTAGATATTGTCCGCTTTGAGCCTCGGCCTCTCGGGCCTCGCACTCTCACGGTTTTGTTTTTCCACAGGACTTCCCAGG
>JAOTAY010000191.1:14581706-14597908 GCA_025629805.1 Erythroxylum baracoense
GATAGTGAGACTCTATGGTACACTGATTTCTATTCTCTCAGACTGTGACCCTAGGTTTACATCAAGATTTTGGCCCAGTTTACAGAAAGCCTTAATTACAAGTTTGAAGTTTAGCACTACATTTCACCCCAGACGCATAGATAGTCAGAGAGGACTAACCAGACACTTGAGGATATGCTTAGGTCCTGTGTTATGGAGTTTAGGGGGAACTAGGACAAGTACCTATCACTAATAAAGTTTGTGTACAATAATAGTTATCAGTCTAGTGTTAGCATGGCCCCTTATGAGGCTCTTTATGGAAGAAAACGCAAAACTCTAGTATGTTGGGATGAAGTTGGTGAAAGGGAACTAGTAGGTCCCGAGCTTATGTAGGTGACAATAGATAAAATTCAAATTATTCTAGATAAATTAAAGATAGCTTAGGATAGACATAAAACGAATAATCGTCGTAGGGATCTTGAATTGGAAATTAGAGATAGAGTATTTCTCAAGATTTCTCCTTGGAAAGGTGTGAATAGATTTGGGAAATGTGGTAAGCTAAGTCTTCGTTATATGGGACTGTATGAGATCATAGAAAGAATTAGGTCAGTGGCGTATCAATTGAAACTACCAGATGAGTTCATGAGAATTCACCATATCTTTCATGTATCAATGCTTCACAAGTACCTAATGGACCCTTCATATGTAATCATTGAACAATCGGTGAACATAAAGGAAGATTTGACTTTTGAGAAGGAACCTGTACAGATCCTCGACTGCAGTGAACAAGTTCTGTGTGATAAGATCATTCCTTTAGTTAAGGTACTGTGGAGGAATCACGCGATAGAGGAAACTACATGGGAGCCTAAGTAGCAAATGCGTGCATTGTATCCCTACTTGTTTTTAACATGTATGGTTAATTAAATTTCAAGGAAAAAATTTGTATAAGCGGGGGTGATTGTAAAACCCCAAAACTTTCCTTTCATTGAATAAAATTTTTCATGTTCGGTGAATAGTATTTTTGAATGAATAGTGAATTTTTATGGAACCCAACCTCGAAATAATGAAAAATATCTGAAATAAATATTAGAGTTTAATTATACTGAAATGGATAAAAAATAAGTGGTATAGGATGGATTTTGGGAGTTCCGAAAGTTTAGGACAAAAATGCCCTTTATGGAATATAATGGGTATTAATGATTTTAAACTCATTCGAAAATTTTTGAAGCATCCAATCAATAAGTATTGACCCTAATTAGAGTATTTCATGGTCAATTAGATGGTAAGATGGTTGTGGAATGTTTTTATAATTTAATTTGGCTAGTTTCTTTTTGTATGTCATTAAAGGGCAATTTGGTCTTTTTACATGTCATTAAGGGTATTTTGGTTATTTTACAAGGTTTTAGTGGAAGAATGAGTCATTATAAGAGAACTAATAGGAAGGTGAAGTGTGGAATCCATTAAATGAGCATTAAAAAAATAAAGCAAGACTTTTGTCTTCATTTGAACATAAACGTGAGTGACCAAACAAAAGGGAGAAAAGAAGAGAGAAGAAGGGACATTCGGACAAGGAGGGAGAAGAAGAGTGCAGCTATCATTTTTCATGGTTTTGGAGCATAAATTGGAGAGATCTTGATCAAGTGGAGGTACTTACCAAGCACCATGAGATTGGAAGATAAATTGGTAAGTTTTCCTAACCTAAATTTCTAGTTTTGGGGATTTTTTTAGTGGGATAGATTTATGTAGGATAAATGATAATTTTTGACTTATAGATGATGTGACTTGCCATGGAGTAGATAATAAGTTTGGAAGCATTTAAGGGATGAATATGACAAGAGAAAGAATTATGACTAGTGAATGTTTGTATTTGGTTCTTGAATCACTTGAACCAGACATCTTTCTTTGTCTATAAATTGCCCTACAGACCTCCAAATTGGGTGATTCAAATTAGATATGAAACCTAAGACATAGTACTAAAAATTCCTGGAGAGCCCTTGACTTAGTTCTGGTTGAATCATATTGGAATTTGAGAATAAAAATGGTGATCTGATGCGGCCCCGGTGTTGGAGCAACTTGTGATGTTTTATGCATGCTTCTTGAATTAGAACTTCAAATGGTCTGATTTTTAATGATATGGAAACTAGAGAGATAGGGGAACGAATGTATTCTCATAGCCTAATTTGAACGTTTGCTTTATAAAAAGTAAGGAACAAGTGGATGTATAGCTTCTGGATATAGGCCATATCCGTGACTCATCATACATCATCATGACGTGGTGAATTAAATTAAGTGAGATAGTGTTTTGATGAAATTGATAAGTTAGAATGGGTAAAAATATGACTTTAAGCAACTTTTGAAGTTAGAATTGGAAATAGAGAACAATAGATTAGCTTTCAGTAGTAAACGGAAATACGATTAGCGTATGTGTTACCCAATTAAATACTAATCTCAACTTCGATTAAACTGAATTTATAGTGTTAATGTCTTATTTTTGAATTTGGAAATAAATGCCTAAGCGAAATGGCTTGTGTAGGTAAAAGAAAGGCACAGAACATGTGAGTGTGCTTGGCATTAAAGTTTCTTAACAGTGAGTGCACTTTTAATCTATTTATGAAAATGATTTCTATTCTATCGTGAAGTGAATATAAATTATGGGTTTATATGAATGATGCATTATAAGTGAATTTTGCTAGTACAATTTTATGTTTTTAGCAATATATGAATTGAAGTTTGAAAGTTAAATCTTATATGTTTTGAGTTTTTATTGAGATGATGTTATTGGTTGATAAAAAGGAAACAATTTTTAGTCTATAGTATACTGATAGGTTTTATACATATTAATATATCGGTGTATAACGGTTAACTTAGTACGGGTAAGCGATGTAGAACCAGCTCTGTAACTAGTGATTGACTAGTTGTGGGTAAGCGATCATAACTAGCTCTATAATTACTGTTGTATAATGGATATCCTAGTGCGAGTAAACAATGTAGAACTAGCTCCGTCACTGGTGATTAACTAGTCACCAGTAAGCAATACAAAAACAGCTCTGTGACTTTATGCCTGAGGGTACTATATGGCAAAGAAGTTAGTGATAAGCTATGTAGTGTAAGAAATTCATGACATTTTTAATGCTGCCACTATTTATTTGAAAAGTGATTTGAGAAACTTGATTTCGGGAAGCATATATGTTTTATATTAAATATTGAATTATGCAAATTAAGATGAATTTGTTTTTGGGAGGTTTAAATAATTAAATATGATTCAAATAGAAATTATGGCACTCATTGAGCTCATTTAGGTTACACTCTCTTTTTATGTTTTTAAATGAAACCTCCCAGGTGCACGATCAGGGGTTCAATAGCAGGGACTCCACTTCATAACGAGTTAACTTCGTCACGTGCTGCTGTGTAGGCATCTTTGCCTTGTAAATTTTTTTTAAACACTTGCATCTTTATAAATATGTTTACTATATTTTGTGTAAAGAACACATGTATATGAATGTTTTAAAGTTATATGTATGAATATGTTTGAGTTTTTTTTAAGATTATTGAAGTGATTGTTGAGATTGCTTGTGAGTGGACTTAATGTCTAAAATTTGTAGTGGGAATTTTGAGATGATTAATAGAAGTGTTTTGTACTTTTACAGGGCTTTTGTAAAATTTGGGTAGGTCAAAACACAGCCATTGTACTGTCAAAATTTTTAATAATTTTTTTAAAAATCCACTGCTTATATCTTTTTTAAGGCTTTCTTGGTAAAAAGGACAATAGGCTTAGCTCCATGGGAACTTTCCAGTTCGATCGGATATCAACTGAAGGGCCACTATAGGGTGCTGGCGGGCCATTTAGTCATTTCAAGATAGGGGCCTATCAATGTGTATTTAATAATGGTCCTAGTTGGGTCTAATTATCATTTTGTTCTCTTATACCTCACTTGCTCTATTTGGGATTGATAACTTTATTAAAGTTAGTAGGGTAATAATATTGCTCAGGTTGCATATAGGGGTAGCCTTTTAATTATGATATTATATATGGAGCGTCTCCTCACTTCATAGAACTTTGTCATATTCTTTACTTATCTTAACTCAATTTCTAATTTCTTGGACAAAACATCTTTCCTTCTGTATATATTTGATAACCTTTAAAACTAAGCATGAGTAAGGTGATATGTCTTGGCCTATCCATCAAGATGTCTATTTATTTGAAGGCATTATAGAATAAGAAGTTAATGAAACCTCTTCTATCTAATAATATCGTTTTAACTAGGTAGGTTGTAATTTAAAAAATAATAAATATGGCATCTTTGAAGGTGATCTTATAGTGTGGATTAACTATAATTGATACACATTCAAAGATTTGTTATCCACTTCTTAGAATGTGATCTTAGAGAACTTCATCCTTTTATTACATTTCTTATAATCAATTAATTTATTATGACTGTCTCCCGTTCTGCTTTCTTTGCTTGGAATTTTAACTCCCTTTGGTCACCTTTAATAACAATGTGGATTAAATTTAAGTAAGGTGTGTTTCCCTATTAAGTTCCCTAGTTCTGGACCATTTCATAGGTCTCCTTCTTCTTTCCTCCCTAACCCTATTATCATTATTATTTTCCCTTAGGAAATGACATTTTATTTTTCTAAGTCGTTAGCTCCCCTTCTAAGATTCTTACAATCTTTGATGTCGTATCTAATATCCTATAATATGGGTTATTATTTCTCTTATTCTAAGTCATTATTAAGGCTATAGAAAATAGTCTAATTTAAAGATGTGTTGAATTTGGGAGATATTCCTTGATCCTCTTTTAGTTTACCCCTTTTAATCATTTTGGCTTTTGTTTCTTTTTCTTGATTTATTGATCGACAACACACCCTTCTTCCTAGTTTCATTATGCTTACTGGTAAAGCTTTTCACATTATGCTTACATCTTACAGGTCTATATATATCTATGTCCTCATCTTCATTTTTTCAAAATCATGAGGTTGCTTTTTCTACATTATGTTTCATAAGGGTTAGGAGGCTAGAGTCTATTTGTAAAGGTTTTTATTTCCATCATTGACTAAAATTAGGGACTTTGGTTCCCTTAAAACTAAAGCATTAAAGGTAAACCTTTAAAATTTCTTCCATCCTTATCAATATCAGATAGGAAAAATCTCCAAGTCTACATATGTCACTGGAAAAGTACAATATTAATCACATGGCTAATTAATCGAAGGTGATTATAGAAGTAGTGAGTAAGGTCTAGAACCATAACCATGTCATGCCAATTAGAATGGATGATAAGGCATTACATTTTATGGCATTAGTTACACTATATAAGTCTATAATTTTTCTATATTAGTGTACGTGGTTGACATAGTTATACATGACATTATAAGTGTTTAGAGTGTAGCATTTTAAACTTGATTGGTTATAGTTTTGCCAAGATATAAGGTATAATAGGCTATCTACTGTCAGACTTGCTTTTATGTGCCTTATTTTGGTGGCTCTGGTTATAAGAGTATGGATGAAACCCCTTATTATGATGGTTAAGTGGTTTAAGTTTGTGGCATTTTATGAGTTTGTTACCTCTTCTATTGTAGTTATTTGATTTGTTCATTTGGCATTATGATTTCAGCAGTTAGGTCCTATTAAGCTTATATAAGGTTTATGTCAGGGTTATGTAAATATAGTACCCTGGAAAGCAAGTGTATTTACATATAACTTATTTTTCTTCCAGTTACAATATTGTAATGAAAATATTTATTATTAATAAAAAAAGAGTTTGGTTTTATTTGTATGAACATAATATAACTAGTCATAAGGTACCAAAGGTTCTTTTGTAAGTAATATACATATACATGAAGATGTATAGGAAATATGTATATTATTAAAATCTAAATTAATTAATTCACAGTCGAATAATCAAGTTGGTCGCTTGATTATGGTTTAGACTGTAGTGTTGCGATTTACCTCTGTGTCAGTAAAGGAGTTTACTTAAAAGGAATGATGAGTTTCAAATCATGATAATAATTGACTATTGGTAGTGGTACTATTAAATGAATATGGAATCGCATATATTTTTAAAGAATAAAGTAGGTCGTTACTTTAATCTTAAAACATATACCCTAGCATTCGTTTATTACGAACCACAATCTTGATGAGTGGTGAACTCATATTTGTTTTGTTATAATTCTTGATATGATTGGAATGGATTTTTACAGGGTATCAAACCAGTGTCCGCATGTTGGAATTATTAATTGAAACATGCATCAGAGAACATTCACTTAAATAAAGAGTTTATAGTGATATCATCACTTCTAGATGTTTTACAGAGATTGGTAATTAAATTGGCACCAGTAGTTTGATGGACTAGCTACCCATCAAGTCTTAACACCAAGATTAGATCTTGTGTGTTAATCACTTTGTAGAGTGAAACGGGAGATCTAGAAGGAAAAACCAACATGAGAGCAAAACTGTAATTTTACCCTTTATTGTACGGATGACTATAATATGGTTTATAATAGAGTTTGTGATTGGACATTATATTAATAAATTGAAACATGATTTCTCATAATTTTAAGTAATTCAAGAGTGCAATCAATTGTCTTTAGTGGAATGACATTTGGTTAATCAATCAGAATTGATTATAATGAGATCAAATTAATTCCGTGCTTGAATTATTTAAGTCCAATTGGATTCCCCACTTAGCTTTTGGGAAGGTTATCAAGGAAAGTAAGAAAAATAAACAGAGGTTATCGAAAAAAATGAGACAGTTTGGAGAGAAATGGACGAATTAGATTCGGGTCAATAAGACCGGAACAATTTAATTAATAGTTAATTAAATTGAGTCTTAAGCTTATAATTAAATATTGGGCTTACACTAATTAATTGCTAATTATAAGCCCAAAGAAAATTTTAATATTAGGCTGAATATTGATTTTATTAATTAGATTAATTGAATTAAAATTATTAAAAAAAAGGGGAGCAAAATCAAATTGGTAATGCTCTTCATTAAATGGTTTAATGGTTTTTAAAGGATAAGATAACGTACAAGTGTTGTTTTTGGAAGGACTCTTTTAATTAGCTTTGATAAAATGCTCATTTGATGAGGCATGTACCGAAGTTGTGAGTGGAGTGGGCGTTAAGGTCATCCTTCTCATCATTAACATCAAAGCGTTTTGACGACTAAAAAAGTCCAAGTGTTGGACTTGGAGGCACGCCAGTCATTTAGGAAAAGAAACATCCATGTGTTGGATTTTGATGGAGTCAATTAATTTAGCTTTGATCAAATGCATGGTGCGTAAATTTTTGGCTCTCCGTTCACTGCAAAACCGTACAAGTGTTGTGTGGAAGTGCATCAGGTTTTTTAACATTTGTTTTGCTAAATGAAGATGGACGTTTAGCTAGGCTTAAAAACACTCTTCCAAAAATACTGTTTCGGATATAGCAATAGTAGCTCTCTCCATTTTGTTCTCTAAGCTATCCGACTATGGCAAAGAGTTTGCTATTTTATTTTATTTTATTTTTCTTCTCCTTTTCCACAAAAAGATTTTGATAACCAAGTTGTCAAATGAGAACAAATGATAGATTAGATTGATTGAGAACACATTAATGAAGAGTCAAAGCTGTAGTAAGGAGTCGGTAAAAATTTCGATCTTATTCTTATTATATTTATTTTCTTTATGTCATATCATGTATGGCTTAAAGTATGTTGATTTGGTGTTACGCTTCCACTATATTTTGATTTCGGAAATAGTTTTTGAAATCTTACGTTTAGCCAAATCAAGTATATTTTTGTTTTCGGTCCAACAACTGGTATCAGAGACAGGTTTTATTATGTATGATTCGGTTCCTATTTGTGACATAGGTTGGCAATTATATTAAATTATGTATGCTGCAATTTTTTTATGTGATAAAATTTATGATGTTTATGTTTTGGTTTGTTCTTTTGGTTGTCCATAGAAAATCGATTTACCTGTAAGTTTTCTTCGATTGGTTTGTAATAATAAGGGTGGCCTATCATTGCCATGTTTCCTCCTTGTCTTAATTTTTTCTGTTTTATTTATTTTTGTAATGTAAAAATTCTGTAATTTTGAAGACGGAGCAACCATGGATCGAAAAAAAGGTAAATGCTTTCGGTTTTTATTTTATGTTAATGGAATTTTTTATTTTGATTAAATTATTTTAATACTTGATTTTTTCAAGTGCTGGAATTTTTGTTTTACTATTTACAAATCATTTAAAAATTGCCATTAATTCGTTTTTACTGAACAGGCCGGGTCGGGTGAGCGAAGAGTACAAAACGGAAGATCCACGTCCAAGAAGAATTTTTGGGCCTAAACACCTTGTAATTTTCTTTTAATTTTCTAGAATGGACAACCAAAAGTAGGTATTTAATTTATGAGATGAATAGATGAATAGATGCAAATAACATGTGATATTATGTGAATGTATGCCATTTAGAAAAATTGCCAACCCTAGGTTTTTCCATGCATTCATTATGAATGAGGTATATAATGAAACAATATAGGATGGTTAATAAATTGCATCTAGATAAGATGAGATTAATTAAAACTTAAAGACCACAAAAGATTGAGTGGGAGAGGATGCTCATGTGAGAGTCCACGGTCCCCATGCGATGGACCATTTGCATGTGGTGAAGTGTTACTCCCCACCGGAGGACATGAATCTAAATCTTACATGGTTTGGGTCTCCTAAAGGATAAGTCTACTCATTGGTAGCAAATGTGATCTCTCACCGAGGCATGGTTTGCAAGTATCTTTAGTGAATGAATTAAATGGTTGCACACTTAACATGGTATATCAATAACCTGCCCACCGTAGCTTTGTTGATAAATGCATGGACCAAATTATGACGTTTCTTAAAGAGTTAAGAATAAAGATGCTTGGTAGCTTTTTGAGTGGGAGGGTGCCAGTTTTTCTTTTAATGGATAAGATAGCCCACAATCACTTAGTCCGTTATAGATGAGAAAAATAACCGTCATGTAAAGATTTAATTTTTAAAAATTTTTTTGTTAAATATATCATCATACATACATGCATTATGATTTTATACAAAGTTCTAATAATTTTGACTAGCATGCTCATTCTTTAATTATTTATATTTTTAGACATAATTCTCACAATATGAATCCACTCACAATGCTCTTGACTAATAACAAATTGGAAAACGGAGAAAAATTTAATGAATGGAGACATAACTTCGACATCGTTCTCCAATATGAACTAATTTCATGGGTATTAACAGACAATGAACCTGCACCTTTGATTGAAAAATCAATTCCTGAGTAAGTTCAGCAACATGAGCGATGGCAGAATGCTGATAAGACTGCTAAGTGCTATATTCTGGCTTTTGTCAGCACAATGTTGCAAAAGCAACTTGCAGGCATGCAAAATGCCAGTTTAATGGTCCATCATCTACATGAGATGTTTGGTGTGAGGACCAAGTTTGCAAGGGTGAAAGCTATCCAAACCTTTCACAATCTCAGACAAAAACCTGGTGAATCGGTGTGGGATTACATTTTAAGGTAATCTCTGCGGTTATTGAGGCTGAGTTGCTTGGGACGGAAATGGATACGGAAACGCAGATGATCATGATTATCAACAGCTTAAACTCTTCTTTTAAGTAGTTTAAGTTGGATTATGAGCTCAACACCAAGAATTATACCTTTACTGAGTTGATGAATACCCTCCAGAATATGGAGGAGATATTAAATATCAGGGCCAATGGGCCAGAGGCTCATGTGGTTTCTTCTTCTAAGCCCAAGGGTAAGGGCAAGCAAAATAAGAAGGGTGCAAAGAAAGGGAAAGCCCAAATAGGGGTCAAGGCCCAACCCATGAAAAAGAAGGCCAAAGAGGACACCAAGAGAAAGTGTTTCCACTGTGGTGAGAAGGGCCACTGAAAGAGGAACTACGTGGTCTACCTTGAGACCCTAAAGAGCAAACAAGGTATAGGTTTCCTAAGTTTGTTAGGAACTAGAAATGTGGCAGATTCATCTTATTCTTGGATATTAGATTTAGGAGCCACCGACCATGTCTGCAATACTATGCAGGATTCCAGCAAAGGAACAGATTGCCTAAAGGCCAGTTTTAAGTCAAGATAGCGGATGGATCCTACGTTTCAGCTGAAGTAGTAGGAGTAGTTATCTTAGACTTTCCTAGTGGTCATAGGTTATATTTAGAGAATGTATATTACATCTCAATGGTTGTAAGGAGCATGATTTCTATTTTTTGTTTAATAAAATCTGGTTATTCCTTGTATTTTGAAAATGTTGTTTCAATATATGAGAATAAGGATTTTATTTGTAACGCGGTAATTAAACAGGGATTGTCCTTTATAGAACCTATGACAGACTCATTAAATACTATAGAATCAATAAAACCAAGAATACAGCAATAAGAAGAACAACTTACAAATGTAATAATGGAATATCTTTCAGAAAGTGAAGCTAGCCAACGTAAATTTGGATTGCGATTTTCTTCACCTGAATGCATTGAGTTGAATACAACATATTATTTAAGCTTATTAATGCCTCAGAGTGAAGAAGAGACAAAGGTCAACTTCATAAATGAAGTTGCATTTCAAGAGGAAGAAGAGGTAGCTATTGCTTTAGAAGAGAAAGAAAAACAAATGACAGAGGAAGTAGAGGAAGAATAAGAGCAGGGAACCTTTGTCCAAGAAGAGGAAGTAGAAGAGTGGCAAAAGATGACTGAGGAAGAAGAAGAGGACGAAGCCTCTGTCTAGGAAGATGAAAGTTGAAAAGTGGACAAAGGTGATTCAGGAGAACAAGAGGAGGAGCCAAATAAAGAAACTGCTCATGAATCATTAGTAGTCACCTTGATCACAAAGGGTTCCCACTTCCTAAAAGATAAACTATTTGAGTCAATTGAATATTCAGGAAGTTTTAGTATTCCTTATTTTATTAACAACTTTTTATTTAAAAGGGAATTAATGGAGTCCATTAAAGTTATTAATTTAATACATTATGTCATTATTATCTTACAGTATGTGGCTAATTCATAGGCTACCAAACTGATATATGGAGAGATCAGTAGAGGTAAGTCACTAATTATAAAACCAAGTTGATGGTAAATATGAAGGGTACATCAAGCTAATGACGTTAAACAAGCACTAATTGGGAGGCAACTCAAGAATTAGGATAGGTTTCATTTTTATTTCATCATGTTCCAGTTTTTATGTTATCATAAGACTTTATTTCATGTTATTTGATGTTGTTTTTATTTCCATATTTCTTAGTTATTTTTATAAATTTTATTTTCTTTTATCTTTTTATCCCTTCATTTATGTTTTGCTAGGATGATTGTATCTAATATTGGATAGATCCTTCTTCAAATTCAGAACTTTGTAATTCTTATTATTTAGGGAAATATCAATTCAAACCATTTCTTACTTTTTTGTGTTGGTACTGATATTTTATTTAACTTTTTTTATTATGTACATTGGAGATAATGTATAATTTTAAGTCTGGGGAAGGGATTTGTTAAGTTTATTATAATCTTTTTTATTAAATCTTATCAATTGATATCCTGAATTAGTTAAAATCTGTCTAAAATACTTTAGATCATTATTGGTTATTGAATTGAATTAGTATGCAAAAGGATAAAAGTTACAATAAACTTGCTTTTCTATGTCATATTGTTAATAGTCATTGAGATAATTAATTTGAATGATAATTGCATATTATTTACACATATAAGACCTTTTTATGAGCTTTTGTGCCTAAGAGCTAATAAATTATTAATTAAGCTATGTCATTCTTTTATCTGTGTTACCATGTGTAGTTAGATAATTCTAGAACTTGTTTGTATTATTTATATTGAGACCACATTTGTTAAATTAGAAATATTGAAATGAAAAAGGCATTCAGATTGAACCTTTATTTAGCCTATTTTATTGATAATTATGTCACCATATTTTACCCCTTAGGAGTAACTAATTTTGAGACTTATACTTTTCATTGATGATAACCACATTATTAACCTTTACCTTATCTTTCTTGAAGCCTTTTTATTATTTTGAATCCTAAAGATTATTTACATTTACTTCATTACTTAAAACTTGAAATTTGAAAAGGTCCAATATTTCTTTAATTGTTGCTACATGACGAATGCTTGAAATATGTGTGTGTGTGTGTGTGTGTGTGTTGTCAACATAATAATTTTTATTACAAAAAAATGTGTTAAAGTTACAACACCAATGGACGTAAAATATGGGGGACATATATTGTGAAGAACTAAGTTTCTTATGATTTTGTTTCTTGTAAATTCCTTTCAATTTTATCACCCTTTCTATTATCCTTATCATACCTTACCTAAGCCTCATTAAATTCTTGTAACTAGACCTTTTGATTTTTGTTTCTAATTAATTATAAGTGGTGGAGATATGATTTTATAGCAAGTTTATGGTTAAAAATTCTTCTATGCATTCATTTAAGAGTTCTTTCACTTTTCACCCTAAACACTCTGAGTGCATTGAGTGAATCCTTGGTGAGAATGTGAAAATTTATGCTTTTGATTTCAAAAAGATTATCGATTCAATTATTATTGATATTGACTTATGAAGGTTAGTTTGATAACTTGAATTTAATTGTATGTTAATTTAAATGATGTCATATGATGATTTAGGGTGTGGATGGACAGTTTAAGGTTAATAAGGGATGAATATTTGTAAGACTGATGATTTAGATTATGATTTGTTTGAGGAGGACCAACAAAAGCTTACGTGTGAGGATGTTTGATAAATGATTATTTAATTATAATTATATACCTATCTTTAGTTTCTTTTACTCGTTATTTAATAATTTTATTGTATTTTTAGTATTTAATTTGCTCCAACAGTGTTTGTAGGTGATAATCTCCTTTTTGGGCTAAAAGAATCATAATTCGAATGAAATTGTGATATAGAGCAAAGATTTGAAGCAATTTGGATATACACAATTGTGTATAGTGATCGTGTAAGTTACTATAAATGTGTGGAAATTTGAAAATATTGTTTCTAGCCATGATGGTGCCTATGTAAGTCTCTACGCCTGTGTAAAATTACAAATGTGAGTATTTTTACTTTCAAAAAAAATTTAGGTATTTTTAGAGATACATGATCACCTACACGACCATATAAGTAATTATGTATCTCCTAAAACCCTAGTTTTTACTATAAAAAGACATTATTGGAGGCATATTGGAGGGAGGCGAGTTTAGTAGTGTTTTTAAGTAATAAAAAAACATATAGAAGAGGTAGTTTTAGGTAGATTATGAGAAAAAACACAAAGATTACAACACAAGATCTGATTGATAGTATCATTCGATCCAAATTGCAATAAGATTCATTAGAGACAAAAGGGAGATTTAGAATAGGATCTCTTTGAATTTTAATTGTTCTTTTAAATATTTGTCATTGGTTTTATTTTCTATGTGTAAGAACTTGTTTAGTACCTAGGAGTGATGAACCATAAGTTGTGATGACAATATGATTTAATCTTTTATTCAATGCAATTTTATTGATTAGTTTATTGTGATTCAATTATGCATTATATTCTTGAACTAATATGTCTGAAATATTAGTCAATTATTTGATTTTGTATGATTGAGAATGAGAAATCCTTTTATATGAAAAGATTTACTATAATTGGAAGGAGTCATATGTAAACCTGAAGATAGGACGACATAAATCCTCTGAATTAAGGTCTAACCTAATAGTGAAATTCACAAATCAATAATGCAATCTTAAGGGTTTTAATTAGAAAGAGATTATAATTAATCAACCTAGAAGTTAGTTGTTAATAGTCTTAAGAAAATATATTAACATAAGATAGTAATTTTCACGGTCAAATAATCAATAATTTAATTGCATGATAAAGGGTTAATATTTAAGAATTCTTAGGGGGATTTATCACCTAGTACCATTTATTTGATATTGACTTTTCATAATGTTTTCCTTTGTCTAATTTCATTGTTGTATCAATCTTATTTTAGTTAGTTTAGTTTAGTTTTAATTAAATCCACAACCTGATTTGATGATCAGATAATAGGAAAAGGTTTAATACTAGTACTTACAATCCTGGTGGGATCAATTTGTACTTGCCAGTATTAGCTACAGTATGTCGTGTGCTTATCATTAAAACTTAAAAATCTTTATAAACATAGAAATCACCAATTAGTACATGTAAAGGTTAACGGGATTAGGATAAAGGACGTTTAGTGGTTAAGTTTGAAATGTTGTTTTGTGAACATTTGATCTTGGTGTGGGCACATATAGATGGAGGATTTACGGTATATCTCGAGAGAAATGTTAAGGTAGTTCTTAAAGGGAAGAAAATTGAAGGTCGCATCACTTGAGGAAGAGGATATGATATCTAGAGTGTTGTCTTACAATTGATTTACTAACAAATTTGATGCATGATGAATTGGTACTAAAATGATGGGAGAACTAGGAAGGGGAAGTGATGAGTGAGACCATTGAGTGATGATGTTATGATTGATATGTTGGGTTGTGGTATCTAAACTAGAGAAAGGACATTGAGACTTGAGGAAAATGACATATTAAGAAATGAAAAGTTCGTGGGTATTGGGGTCAAAACATGGATAGGAACTTTGATTGAAAGAATAACCTAAGAAACTGCAAGAAAAAGACTTAAAGTTGAAGCTTATTTTCAATGTTTGGACAAAGCCATAGATAATAGAGGGACCCAGATTATTTTATGAAAGAATGTAATTTGTCATAATTAGGTGATTAATGAAACAATTGTTTTTAGAAAAGTGATCATTTGAAGAATTGGAGTAGGCAAATGATTCATAAGATAAATTTCACATTGAAAAGTATAAATCCTAAAAGAAGAAAGAATAGATTCTTAGTTGAGAATAATGATTCCAATTTCAATAATTTATCAACGTCACTTTTTAGTAACATTGTTGTGTTTTGGATTGTAAAGAGGTGTAGTAAGTTGAGTAATTCCATAAGATTAAAATAAAATAAAAATTGAAATTCACTCCTAAATGGAACCAATAGACCTTTCAAAATAGTTTTTAATAAATGTCTTAAACTTTGGAAAAATCACAAGAAATATATGAATATTTTTCATACATAAAACCAAATATATCTGATAACATAAAATAATGAAAAATTTTAAAATCATTAATGTAATTTATTTAGTAACATGATTAAAAAATGAAAAAATATTTAAAATCATTAATGTAAGGAATAGGTGATGTAAGCACTACTAGTATAAATAGAGTCCATCTATGTAAACTTAGGGGGTCAATTACATAAGCTGGAGTTAGTAAAGATCTTAAGGTAAAAAACTCATCTTTAATTAAACATGGGCTTGTACATAGACATGTCTCAATCCATGCCCTCTCTAGCCATAAAAATAGAAATTATAGTGAAATACATGGCCTCTAACACAGTTGTGTCCACCTTCTAAAAGTTATAAAAGGATCCAAGGTCTCCAACATAAGGCATGTCTCAAATTTTGTTTAACTTTGCAAAGTTACAGAAAGATCCATAATCACAAACACAGGCATGTCCTAGACCATGACCATTGACATTAAAAACTTCATAACCAATACAACCTGGTCCACAATCATGCCCACTTAAAATCCTAGTTTTTGTTATTTAGTATTTAAGAAATAACTCTTTTCAATTAAAACAAATTTAGACATTTTTTATTTTAGATTTGGTGTTTAAAAAATTCAATTTTTCTAGCCAATGTACTCAATTAAGAAAAATCAATGTAAATAAGGATGAGAAAATTGCTTAATGTAAATTAATTAAATAATTGAACTATAACTCAAAAAGGATAAGGAAGAGAGAATGTAAACCGATTTATAGTGGTTTGACAAACAATCCTTACCTACATCCACTCCTAAGACTTCTTAGAATTCCACTATAATTCTTCTTTCAAGGTGAAGAATAACCTTTGTACAATCTTTTTCAGTAAAGAGGAACCCTTCTTACAATCTCTTCTAAGGTGAAGAGGAACTTTAATCTCACTTAGAACTACCATAAGTCTAATAATATATTCCCCAAACCAAATATTACAAATTAAAGTTTCTCACTTTATCACTTAATAACTCCAAAATGGCTCACTCACACAAATATGAGATAAAGATGCTCAAACAAATGAAAACACCTACCACTCTCTAAACATTCCCTTTGGATGGCCTAAATGAGGATCAACTCAGGATGAGGTACTTCCCATACACATTGA
>JAOTAY010000191.1:14606544-14617675 GCA_025629805.1 Erythroxylum baracoense
AATATATTCATAACTAAACTCCAAAAATTTCTAATTTAAGAATTCTAATTTCTATTCATGCTTGCTAATTTATTAGATAAATTCTAAGAAAATTTGTGATCCAACAGAAATACTGAAGTTTTGGCCAAGGAGAGAAGAAGGAGAGTGCAATTGATTTTTGATGGGTTTTGGAGCATGAATTGAAGAAAGCTTGATCAAGACTAAGTGTTCTTCAATTGTCCAAAAGATTAAAAGAAAGTGGTAAATTTCTAACCTAAATTTCTAGTTTTGGGGCTTTTGAGTGGGATATATTGATGTAAGATAAATGATGATTTTTGAATTGTCATAGATTAGATAATAAGTTTGGAAGCATTTAAGGTTTGAATATGACAAGAGAAAGAGTTATGTTTAATGAAATTGTGTCTTTGATTCTCGGTTCACTTGAACTAACCCTATTGTTTTGACCGTAACTCGGCATATAAACCTCCAAATTGATTGATTCTAAATTGATTGAAGCCTATGACATAGTACTAAAAATCTCTAGAAGAAATCTAGACCTAATTCGTGATAAATGATATTGAAATTTGAGATTGAAAATGGTAACCTGATATTGCCCTTGTGTTGAAGTGACTTATGATATTTGGTACATTTTTAATGGTTTAAAAGTTGAAATGGAATGACTTTTGATGATATGGAAATTAGATATATAGGGGAACAAATTTTTAGAGAAGTGAAAACATAAATTGAACATTTGCTATGTGAAAATTAAGGAACAAATAGAGGTATGGATTCTAAACATGCGTCATAACCGTGACTCATCATTCATGATTGTGATATGGTGACTTAAATTAGGTGAGATTGTGTTTTGAAGAAATTGGGAAGTTAAAATGGCTAAAATACGGTACTTAAGTGACATTTGAAGTTATATTTGAAAACAGTGACCAATAGGTTAGCTTACAAAAGTAAGTGGAAATATGAATAGCGTGTGTGTTACACGATTAGATACAAATCTTGAATTCGGTTAAACAGAATATATAGTTTTAATGTATTATTTCCTAATTTGGAAATAAATGCCTAAGAGAAATTTGGTTTGTATAGGTAAAGGAGAGGCACCGAATGCGCAAGTGTGCTTGGCGATAAGTTCGCAAAACTGTGAGTATATTTTAATTTTATTATATGATTAAATTATTTTCAAAAGAATTAATGACGTGTGAATGTATTTAATTATTTTATATGACTAAATTCTTTGCAAAAGAATTAACGACATGTGATTGTTCTTCAAATTGATTTTATGCAAATAGTTTTTATTTATGGAGACTAGCAAGTTGTGAGTATTCTTTGAATTGATTTTATGCAAATAGTTTCTATTTATGGAGACTAACGAGTTGTGAGTATACTTTAAATTGAGTTTATGCAAATGATTTTCATTTAATTAAGAAATGAATATTTAAGCTAAAAGCTCAAATTGGAGCCCAACGTTTTTTAGTTTGATTAGTTTAGAACTTAAACTTGTAACTGGCTCAATAAAGGTCTAAATTTTCATGATTCTACTCAATTTAAGGCTTTTTTGGACAAAAATTAGGAAGTGTCATAAACACGTCATTTCTATATATAAAAAGTCTATTTAGAGAGGCTAGGTAGATTTTAAAAGCTATGTAGATTTTAGAAAAAAAATTAATTTTCATACTAAACTTGCTAGACCCCTATTCGTCATCAAACCTTCCCATCTCAACAAGAATTGTATAAACCCTTTCAGAAGTTGAAGCTTTTGCTTTAATGGCTAATGACCTTAAGTTTGTTGCTTCCCAATTCTGGCAACTCCACAGCAAACAACTTCGTCACACGTTCAGGTTTTACTCATAGCAATGGAGGGCATAGGCAGTACGGAGGTCATCAATCCAAGGGATTCGAAACCTACAAAAATTTAACAACAATTCTTATCTCAGGAGCCATTCAGCTACAATATACTTTACAACTTTTTAAAGTGATGGAAAAAAGCAGCATAAACTACACGACTCCCAAACACCAAAAACAACAAAAAAAGCAGTTTCTAAATGTTGTTTCTTCAAAACTTATAAAAGCTTTTTACATACCCTGAGCTAAGAAATCACTCTACACATCTCCATCATAGCTCTTACATGCCCAAACATAACCTCCTTCGCTCTTAAGAGCATAAGCCACCATATCATCAATGAGTCGGTGTTCATACCTTCCAGTTAAATCATGCAGATGAATGACAAATACTTACACATTAGTAAAAGCGATCGTTTTGCATCAAGTAGATAAGTGACGTGACATATCCCAGCAGCCTCAAATTTTAATTTCTATATGGTTTTATAAACTTCAGTTTAAACCTAAACTTCAAAAAAAATAAAAGAAATAAAAGAAAGCAATTGAAGATCTATATGATTCTAACGAATGAAAATGGAGTTGGTATAGAAGTTGATTGTTCCGTTGTGTGATGTACTATTAAACTTTCCACAAAGATAACACCTCTCCTTGGCTTTTGTTTTTGGAGTCCTTTAAGCACTTCTTTTGACTTGGATGTTCGAAATAAATTCTCTAAATGCTATTAGAAATAAATTCTCTAAATGTTGTTGTTGTTATTTTTTTCCCATTTATGTTTCATTTCTAGCAGTAAGTGCTATTTCTTCCTATTAGTATATTTCTTCTCTTTCTTGAATTCCTTCTTGTTGAAACACATTTTTATGAAAAACTGAAAGCGAAGGGTTTTGTGCAAATACAACTCAACTTAAACTACCGTTAGATCTTTTAGTTTGTACCTTCTAATTTTAAGATTTTGATTGTTATATATTAAAGTACATGGAAGAGAGGATTAAGAATCCTTGCACCGTCTGTTCAAGTTCATAACCAACAACTTCGTGAAGATGGTGATTCTCAGAGATCGCAGATGATTGATCTTTACCTTTACTTCAGATTTACACAGTATTGGAATATACCCAGTTCCAACAACGTTAGGGGAGACTGGTAGAACCAAGAAAATCTTTGTTTTACAAACTCCTGATGTCCATTGCTTCCAGGCAGCTATAAGATTTTTTACATTCCCATTACTGTATTAGCAAAGAGCGTTGTTGTAGAATTGAACCCAAATGTAATCAAATAAACTTGTGGTCAACGCTTTTCCTACCCAAGCATCAGGATATGGGCACTGAGGAGCTGCTGTCAGTTACACTTTCTTACCTCTTTTGCTGTATTTTGATAGGAACTTGGAGAGATTGTCCAAGTAAAATGGTGTGCCTCCTTCAATGTCCAAGTCCACCCTAGCAAAAATAGCATTGCCAAATGGTCGAGACTTGGAGTGCCCACCTAAGAAGCAAATTAAGATGATATAACCATAACCTAGAAAAACAATAATCACCTTCATTTCGATCTCCCATATTATTATCAAATAACTATTTATATCAGATCATATAAAAATAACCCGATTTTCAAAAGCAAAAGATGAGAATAATGATTTTCGCCCTTTTTCTTCAAATAATAAGACAACCCAAAAAAAATTTAGAAAAAGGAAGAATCTCTTATGACAGGACAAGACCTACCCGCCATCTTTGTTGAGGAAGAAGTTGAAAAAAATTTAAGGTTTCTATATTTTTTGTGTTTTGAAAATCCACGTGTATTTTTAACGTGGCATTGAAAGACTAACTGAATTGTTTATAACGGCGCGTATATGACATTTCTTAATTTCTGTTTAAAAAAACCTTAAATTGAGCAAACTCGTAAAATTTTAGACTTTTGTTAAGTAAATTACAAGTTTAAATCCTAAACTGATTGAACTTAAAAATATTGGGCCCCAATTTGAGCTTTTAGCCTTTGAAACAATGTTTGTGTTTTAGACCAAAAAAAAAAAACGTGATCAAGTTGATGTAATTTAAACCGAGGCGCCATTATCAGCGTCTGGGTGGTGTAGTCGGTTATCACGCTAGTCTCACACACTAGAGGTCCCCGGTTCGAACCCGGGCTCAGACACGAGGTAATTTTGCGTTATAAAATTCTAAGCAACATTTTGAAACACAAAAGGAACGGTGATTAACGAGGGAGGAAACGGATTGGGGATAACCGTGAAGGATACCTGTATTGTGGGCACTCCGCTATGTATATGTTTTGGTATTGGCTTCTTGCTAATTTTTCCTATCTCCAGAGATCTGATAATATACTTACAGCCCCTATTTGATAAAGAGATTATTTTTAATAGAATCATATGCCATGCGACATGAAAATACTCCCTCTTCCTTTCCATGAAGTTGAAACTAACCAGCACGTGACAAATATTTACGCTTAGTATATGTACCTGCAGTCAGTCACTGCAAGCCTTATAACCCCAAATCTGAAACACTTTTTTCTTCTTTGTACCGAAACTCTATATAGGAAGAGTGTTTTTACATGATACGTGCCAAATATCATTCTAAGATCAGAAGAAGGTACAAGGGTTTTATTCTTGGAAATTAGTAGTCTCTTCAAGACAATTTTCATCCACAAAAATTACGGGCGTTTACTCCAAAATCTAAGTAGCCAAACCCAACGCCCGATTGTTTAATGAATTCAAATAAATATATAAATTGATGGTTTAATAATTAATATGTACGCGCGGTGTGTTTAGTTAGATAAGATCAAACAATTTATCAAAAAAGATTCTTATTCTTTGTATATATATTCAGCATTTATTAGTTTGATAATAATAAGTTTATGTCTCATTTTTTATATGGCATAAGGGGGCAGTTTTTTTATAACATTTATCCATTGTATTATTAGGGATGGTAGTGATTTACGTTACCGAATCTTGACAGTTTGAGCCCAGCCTGATTTCTCATTGGATCGAGAAAATCGAACTAGCATGTTTACTTCAAGTCGAGCCCGGACCCTTTTACTATCCCTAAGCATCACCACAATAAGTACATACAGGATCATTTGCTACTAAAGTGCTTCTAAAAACCATGTTGTCGACCAGACCTAGATCTAGTGTTGGCATGTTTGTGAAACAGTCGGAAAGTAAAATGACCTTGTTTCTTAATTTTAAAATTGGACTGGACCGGTCGTTCTATTAGAATAAATATAAATTGGCTTAATCTGATTTATATTTATAACTTTTTTGAGAAAAAAATTAAGTAATATGTTGACCGGTTTTCTTGAAAAGTGAAGAACCAAAAATTTGAAAAAAAATGAATAACATAAAAAAGAGAAAATAAATGTTATTATTTATTGGTTTTTCTCGAGAATCTGCTCATATATTAATCAGTCAATTCATAAGCTTCCTCTTTCTTAAGACAGAATTTATTATTTTTAAAAGCCTTTATATATATTTTTTACTTTTCAATGAATTTATTTTTTTCAAGTCTCTCATACAATATAACTAATAAATTATATTTTTAAATTTTATATTGTTTGTTTATCTCTTTATATTTTAATTAAAAATTTTGTTTTAAAGTATTGTTAAAAAATGAATTTCTATTTATATTCTTAAAAATACTAAATTTATTTAATCTCACTAATAAATTATATTTGTCAAATTTTATATTCTTTATTAATCTGTATATACTTTAATTGAAAATTTTAAATTATTATTGTTAAAAACTAATTATTATTTTCATTTGTTTAATAAACTGAATTATTAATTGGTATATATAAGTAATTTTGTTTAAGATATTTTTAGTATGTGTTAAAAATAAAGAAGTATATTTAAAGTACATAAAAAAAGAAGTTAGAATAAAGTTAGTTTTTTCTGTTAACTTTATTTAAATATACTTCAACTTTTATAAGTCTTTAAATAAATGATAATATAGAAATACAATTTTCAACTTTTATGAGTCTTTAAATAAATGATAATATAGAAATATAATTTTTCTTTTTATTTTTAGTTTAAATTTTATGTTAGACTTAATCTTAGTTTAAATTGTTAGTTTAATATATATTAATAGGCATTATTAGAGCATTTTTATTTCAATAATGTATTTTATTTTATACAATATTTTAAAGTATTTTTATAATTTTTACTTCTTATTTATTATATATCGGTTTTATAACGTTGTAATAATAATTGAAATTTTAAACTTTACAAAATTTCTTTGTTCGGTTTGACGTGTGGGTTTCAACAGCTAGACACTCTCTTTTTAGGTTATCTTCTTCTTTTCACTTTAATTAATCTACAATTCCTCTTCCTCAGGCCGCTTCTTGCTCTCCACTTTCCAGTCCTCCCTCTACAACTCTGCTCCACTCACCTCTGCTTCATTTGCTCATTTAGAGAATTTTCATTTCCCTCCTGCTTTCTGACTTCTTCCAACTGAATCGTAAGATGATTCTTGGCAAACTGTTTAAATAGTACTTGGTGCTTGTTTATCAGTAGACCTGAAGGTTCTTAGACTCGATCAATAGTCTTTGAATGAATACTAAATGAATATAGATAAATGACAAAGAAGGTGGAAGAAGGAGAAATGGTAACTTCTTTCTCACTAATTAAAACCGGCAACAAATAAGATGTAGTTCCCATAGTTGGAAATGCCATATAATATTTCAACAGAAGATATGCTCCGACACGCGCTACTTAAACCAACATGCTAGTAAAGTGAAGCTCTAGTTGACAAGAAGCCTTGTTCAATAAAAAGTTGAATTAAGTTAAGTTCCCCATTTTGAGCCTTTTGGTAGAAAATGGATGAAATCCAAAATTACACCGACTAATAACTGAAATAGTTAGTAACATACAAAAATCTCACATATTAGGTTCTCTCTATATGTATGATTGAAAGTTTAGGAGAACCCTCAAGGTTTCACTTCTACAGCACTTACTAAAATTGAAAATTGAAAACTAAAAAGCTTTAAACATAAGTTGCAGTTCCCCTTATTATTACTTATAGAAATTTGCATGTAGCTGTTCATTATAAAATGGCTTTGATAAATAACTCTTGATAAAACTAGTAAGGTACTAGTAAATTTCATGTATTTTATTATGGTTATCAAGGAAAAGGCATAGTTGAGAAGACAATTGAAATTTACTAATTATTATTGCAACTATAACTTTTGATTTATGTATTAATGGCAGTATGTTTTACTTTTTCTCTTCATTTTATATACTGGGAATAGTTGAAAGAAGTGTATGTAATGACTTCATACCAACGATGTATGTAGTTTTCATGTAGTATAAACCAAATATGAGGCTTTATTAATGGTTTAAGCCTTAGAATGTCGTCTGTGGCAGGAAGTCATATACTTAACCACGATAATCCCCTCTTTGTGATTATAGTTGAACTTGGCATATGGTCTGTTATGGGCTTGTCAAACTTTGACTGCAATAATGAGTTCTCACCAGTGTTTAAGGTACTGCTCCGTACGGTCAAAAAACGAAACGATATAGGGAATGATGGTACCAGGCGGGTACTCACAATATTGGATAGTATTGGGCCGGTACCGTGAATTCCCATCTTTTGAGGACTAATCTACAAAAAAAGCCCTAATATCCTGCCTGACGCCTCCCGTCTTTCTTTTGCCTCTCATTTTTCAATTTTTGGTTTCTTCTCTCTCTCACCGACTCATCCTCTCCTCTCTCTATCGCTCTCGTCGTCCTCTCCTCCACTCCCGGTAGTTCGCGGTGCTCTCCTACGGTGCTTCACTACTCCTCCACCATGCGTCGCCACCAACCACCATCGACTTTGCTCTCCATTCTCCGACGACCACCAAGGCACCAACCACACATCAATTTGACAGATCTGGGAATAATACCCAGATCTCGAGCTGAACCATCACTGAATCTGATTGTGAATTTATGTTTGGTTGGGTGTGTTTTCATTTCCAATTTCTGTTAAAATGTTTTTGTTAATTGTTTGTGTTGTGAATTGTGATTGTTTCTGGTTAATGGAATGAAATTGTGAAGGATTTTTGGTTAATTGTTTGTGTTGAAGACTTATAGTTGGATTGGATTTGAAGTTGGTAACAGAAATGTGAAATTTGTGGTTGGTTCGGTTGGTTTTTGGTTTTGGTAATGAAAATATGAAATTGGTGGTTGGTTTGGTTGGTATTTGGTAATGGAAATGTGAAAGCCGAATGTTTGGTTCATTTGGTTCATTTGCTTGGTTCATTTGGTTCATTTCATTTATGGTTTGAAATTGAAACAAACAAATTTCGTTTACTAAATTTGAAAATAAAAACAAAAAATTAAAAATAAAACAGAAATTGTCTATAATTCCAATTTTATTTTCTATAATTCAAATTTACCAAATTCCAAAGTTCCCATCATTTATTGTCTATAAAAGAAAATTTCAAAGATCGGTGACACCAGTCCTAATTTTCTCTATAAAATTCACATGCCTTTAGTGTTTTGATCTTTGTTAGTGGGTTATTTACTTACTCGACGTTTGGCTAATTGGCTGAGTTAGGTTGACAACAGGAGGTTGTAGGAATGAATCAATGAAGTCTTCTAAAATCATAATTCAAAAACTAATCAAAACTATGGATCCTTCTGTAGTATAATCATATTTGCGTATCTGTCTCCTCTATTATGTAATTTTATTACTTGAATTAGTAACTTGTGTTGTGTCATAATTTTGTCATTTACTAAAATGAATATTGTTAATTTGTTAACCTATCTTAGAACATATTTTTCGTTCTTTTATCTTGTAACTGCTTTACTATTTTTTAGTTAAGAGTTAAGATTAATGAGGAATTAAACTTAGGATTATAATTAGAGTTAGATTCAAAGTTAATCATCTAATTAACACTTTTTTGCTTGAAAATTTGAAGTTTAGAAATTGCAATTTTTATATTGTATACTAGTTTTTAAATTTCAATTTAATTCTAATAATCTTATCTAAATTTTCAGTGGAATATTTTATTATCCTAATCTTTTTTATTCGTCTTGATTATTGTAAGGGGACAATTAGTAAAAGAATCATGTGGTAATAGTTTGGGAGGTTCTGTACATATCATTGCCTTATGAAGGACTTAGCATTAGTAACTTAGCACTGCTAATTTTGTTAATAAAACTACCAAAGTATTAATTTCTTACAAAACTAACATCTTCATTTTTTTGTTACAGATAAATAGAAGGAAGTTCTACTACTCCTGATCAAACTACTTCAGGAAGATATAATGATTCAGCTTGGGCTCATGCTATATTAATCTCAGGTATGAAGAATCATGCAATTTGCTTGTTTTGTAACAAGCATTTAAAAGGTGGGGAAATCATCTGATTGAAGAAGCATTTAGCTGGAGTTAAAGGAGATGTAAAACTTTGTACAAAAGTAACTCATGATGTGAAGTAACAAATGAAAACATTTCTTGAAGAATATCAACATAAGAAAGATAGAAGGGAAATGTTGAATTTTGAAATTAATAGTGGAAGTTCATTTTCTAGTTTCCATAGTGATTGTGGAAATGTTGAAAGTGGTAATGGAAGTGGTGGTAGTGATACTAGCAGTGTTCCATCTTAGACCCAAGAAGAAGTACCTGAACTTGATGTGAGGAAGAGAAAAAGGCAGGTGACTAGTTTCTTTGCACCACGAACAACTGCTGGAGCCCAACGTTCAATTTGTAGTGCAATGCAATCAAGAGAATCGACTCAAAGTGTCGATATGGCAGTAACTAGATGGCGATATGATACAGGTTCATCATTTAATGCTTCTCAATCTTATTATTATCAACCTATGATAGATGCAATAGCCTCTTATGGTCCAGGATACAAAGGTCCTTCGATTGATGGCGTAAGAGGTAAACTTTTGAGTTATTCTGTTTTTGAAATTAAAATTTATTTGGCTGAACGAAGAGTGAATTGGGGTACTTATAGATGTTCAATCATGTGTGATGGTTGGACAAATAGGAGACAATAACCTATTATAAATTTTTTGGTTTATTCTACAACTGGATCTATGTTTTTGAAATCTATTGATGCATCTGGCCTTATTAGGAATACTGAGACTTTGTTTGGGATATTTGATGAAGTTGTAAATGAAGTAGGGCTAGAAAACAATGTTCAATTTATTACTGACAATGATTCTGCTTATAAAGCGGCAGGAAAAAGGTTGCAAAATATGTCTAATTCTTTTTTTTGACTCCTTGTATTGTACATTGCATTGACCTAATGCTAGAAAATAAAAGGGATCTTAGGTATTTTCCTATTATTGATGAGACTATGCAGAAAGTTAAAAAGGTGATAAAGTTCATTTATAATTGTGCATGAGTATTGAATTTGATGAGAAAGGAATTTACTAATAGTAGGAATTTGTGTCGTCCTACTGTGACAAGATTTGTAACAAATTTCTTATCACTTCAGTATTTTGTTTCGATGAAGAAAGAGTTAAGACAAATGTTTACAACTGATAAGTGGATTGCATCTCAGCATGCTAGGTCTAATGCTGGAATGGAAGTTTGTAATATTATATTAGAAGATAGAGAATTTTAGTCTCAATATCAATTTTTTATCTGAGTTTGTGAACCTTTGGTGAGGGTGCTTCACTTGGATGATAGTGAAGAAAAGCCAACAATGAGTTATATTTTTGATGTCATAGAGAGAGCGACGGAAGCAATCAAAGCCAATCTGAAACATAGGTCTTCTTTGTACACACCATATCTTTCAATCATTAATGAGAGAAGGGAAAGACAACTTTCTTCTCCATTATTTGCAGCTGGGGCTTTTTTGAATCCTAATGTTTATTTTAGACTGGATCTTAGTAAGCAAGCTAAAGTTAATAGATGAATGCTTTTAACTATTACAATAATTGTTAACATTGACACGATGCAAGATCTGTTAAGCTCACAAATGGAGCTTTATAAGTTGTCTTATAAGAATTTTAGAATGTCAATTGTTATTCGACAAAGAGGAAAACTTTCTCCAGGTATTAGTTATTTCCTTTTTCTTATTTGATTAATTATCACTTTCGTTTGTTTATAATGCTACTTTTGTTATCTTATAACTTATAGTTTCTTAGTGGGATCAATTCAGAAATGGTATTCCAGAATTGAAAAGATTTGCAATTTGGATTTTAATTCAATGTGTGAGTGCAACAGGTTGTGAACGAAACTGGAGCATATTTGAATTTATCCACTAAAAAAAAAGGAATAGATTGGAGCATAAAAGGTTGAATGACTTGGTTTTTGTTCGTTACAATTTAAAGCTTCGGGAAAGGTATGTTATTATCATTATTATTTTCGA